>JASXTE010000010.1:8798322-9283322 GCA_030280995.1 Hemileia vastatrix | reverse complement strand
TCCAAAAAACAAAGTATAAAAATAAAACAATTATAAATTTTTTAAAAAAATAAAATATAAAACAAAAATTTTAAGAATAAAATAAAATAAAAATAAAAATAATAAAAAAAAAACCAAAAAAACTAAAAAAAATACAAAGATAAGTAAAATATTTTCTTTAAAAAAATCTTTAAAAAAACACTAAAAAGTAACAATAAAAAAATAAAAAAACAATTATAAAAAAAGTATATAAAAACAAAATAACAAAAAACCAAAAACAAACAAAAGAAGCACAAAAAAACAAAACTAAAAAAATAAAAAATAAAATTCCTAAAAAAAATAAAAATATAAAAATATAAAACACAAAAACTACAATATAAATTTATTTAAAATTCTAAAAAAAAATTTAATAAAACATTAAAAAGTAACAATAAATAAGTAATAAAAAGTATCAATAAATAAGCAATAAATAAACAAAAAATAAAAAATGAATAAGCAATAAATAAACAAAAAATAAAAAATGAATAAACAATAAATAAACAATAAATAAACAATAAATATAAAATAAATAATCAATAAATATTCAATAAATATTCAATAAATACACAAGAAATAATCAATAAATAAACAATAAATAAACAATAAGTAAACAATAAGTAAACATGTAAATAAAAACAAAAATTCTTACAATAAAATCACAAAAACACAAAAACACAAAAAAAACAAAAACAAATAACAGAAAAACAAAAATAAAAAACTTAAAAAACTTGAAATAAAATATCTAAAAACAAAAAATTAAAAAATAAAACTAAAACTAAACTAAAATTTCAAAAATTAAATTTTTTTAAAACAAAATAAAAGTAAAAATAAAATAAAAATAAAATTTCTAAAAAGTAAAAAATTTTCAGGCTTTGTTCTAGTACAGAGCCAAGAATAGCTTGATTATTCAGTTTTCTAGAAGATTTTAATGGTCCTATATGAATACTATAGGAAAAATCCAAGAAGTATTAAAAAAAACTCTAAATAAGGGTCTCAGTAATTTTAATCTCACTAACTATAAATGGGTTACAATCTTATAGTTGGTAGAGAAATAGCTGTAATAATTCAGATACTATTCATAGATTTTAGAATCACTATTGATATGTATTGTAATTTTATTGTTTATATATTTTGATTATAATGATAAAGAATGTAGAAAACAAAACAAAAACCTCCCCCTTTTATACCCAATAATTTTCCAATGTACCCCCTTGATTTACCAGTACTATACATGGCTAATGAAACCTCATTCTAGCTAATACACCTGCCTATAAACATAAATGATGATCAATAACATAAATAGAATGATATCACCTTCCAAAATCATTGAGTAATAGGGATAATCCATCAAAATAAAAGAATAAGCAAAAAAGAGAGTGTATGCATGTAATATAGTAAAATAAAAGGCTAAAAAAAGAAAGAATAAAATTAAGGGAGATTAACAGTAGAAATGATGGGGCTTAATATTCCAAATTACTACATTAAATACCCATCCAAATATGACCAATATTGGCTGAGAAACCCAAAAAAGAATGTGGGATGTGGGGTAACTACATGCAGTCCTTGGAAGGCACTTGCACAGGTAAATAATTGACTAATTTAGGAAAATTTAGGGATGGTAGTGAATTAAAGGAGCCAAGCTTGTGAGTATTAATGAAATTAGTGCATATAATAAGGTCAATGCACCTATAATTTAATTAGAACACTAAATTAGTGCCTGTCATCTATTTTAGTGTATTTCTCCACAGTGGGAATAAAATGTGGGGTAATTATAGTGTGAAAAAGATAACTTTACTAAAAATTTAGCAATTCACATAGGAAAAATGCAGGCAGTATGTGGCCAGTATATAGAAGCCATTTCTGCCATAAAAAACACCAAATTTGAAAAGTGTTATTTTATATGCATTTGAGTAAACAAATCAGTACTCCTAATTAAGACAAATTGATCTGTCAAGGCTCATTTCTAATATTATTAAAGTTTTAGTGCATAAACTCAACTTTAAAGTGATTTAAAGTGCATTTCTTGTTTTTCACATAAAACAATGAAAACAACAACTTAAAGTCTACTTAAAAATATGTAGTCTTATGTTTAAGGCTCTTAAGTCTACCCTAGCATACTTCAACCTAATATTAAGTACATATGACTTAAAAAAGGTGAATATATGCATGCATATAAGCTGTTATAATGGCATATATTGTATTTTATCATAAATTTCACTTATGTATACAACTTGTGTACCTTTATTTATTGTTCCTGTGTATACTACATGTGTTTAAAGTAATTTATAAGTAATTTTCACTCACTCCTGGGAATATGCAGACTGAAAAAAATAAACAAAAATTCTATAAAACACAAAAAAATAAAAAAAACACAAAAAAAGTTTTAATAATCAAAATAAATAAACAAATCAAAAAATACAAAAATTATAAATGAAAATATAAATAAAAAATATAAAATTCTAAAAAAAAAACAATAAACCAAGGAAATAAAAAAATAAAATTAAAACAAAATAAATTCTAAAAAAATAAAACAAAAAAATTTATTAATTAATTAAATTCTAAAAAAGACCAAAAAATAAAATAAAAACATATTTTTATAATTTATTTTTATTTCTTTCTGTCTTTTGTTCTTATGTTTCATTTATTATTTTATATCTTTTGTTTATACAAAAAAATAAATAAAATTAAATCAAATAAAAAGGATGTAGAGGGAGAAAAAAATTAATAGGGGGTGTCAGTTCTGGAAAATCTGCACTTAACTTAAGTGTGGATTTCAAAGAAATCTGCACTTACAAATCAGCACTTAAATTTTGCAAAAAAAGTCACTTATTTCAAAAATGGGTGTCAGTTATGACTTCAAATCATCACTTTTTTCCTGTTTTTTTTCACAACCAAATGTTGGCCACATCATCCTTTCCTTTTCCACCCCATCCCTGTCACATGAGATATGCAGACTTCCATCCCCTCATCAATCCTCATCACATACTCCTCACTGAGATTTGAAGCATTTTATTGCAACATTTCAACCAGGCATGTTTTTTTTCCTTCTTTTTTTATATTTTCAACCTCTTAATATCTTTTCTTGTAACACACCAGTTTCATAATGCCACCCTGAAAATACAACAATCAAAAGGCAACTCAAAAAAATGCTACATCACAAAGGTCCTCCTGTAATGCAAGCCCCTCACCAGAGAAATCAAAGTCTGGAAAGCTAAAATAGGAAGATTATCTCATCAACATCAACTTCCTCAAAATTAAATGAAATTATGATGTGTGTTTTGGATGTGAGAATTATACCTGAATTGGATGTCCACCTTCATCAAAGGTCAATGGCTTCTTGTTAATGGAAAATGGAGTAAAAAAGTAAGAATAAGGGAGAATCAACATCAATCCTAAGAAAATTAAGGAGAGGTTCAAAATTTATCAATTCAAATATAAAAAAGCTCACCTTGCTTCCACTTCCACTGGTTTTGGTACTGATGATAATGATTTGGAGATTGGAATTACTACTGTTTCTGAAAAGCTCAATGTCATGTGTACCTTCTATGAGGAAATGGATAATATTTTTGGTTCCCAAGTTGATGTCAACCCTTGGTTTATACACAATACTACTAAGGATATGCCCTCTTGATCTCAACAAGCCAATAATCCTCCAAACACACCTGAAACTTAAGGAAATCAATCCCATCCATCTTTGAGCCATAGATCACCTGAAGATAATCCTTACTATCAAGAAGAACAATTACATAATCCCAACTATCAAGCAGAACAATTATTTTGGAGTAGATCTGAGTCCTCAGAGCCCCAAAATTTTAATGTATTTTTACTTTCTCTTTTTTCTTCAATTCTTTGCTAAATTTCTCATTCTTTCTTTTTTAATCTCCTCCTACTCAAAATCAAATTTCAAAAAAGAATAAAAATTCCAGCAATGACAATCCTGCTTTGAAAGCTGCTTTAGATGAACTTCCTGAACCCTCTAGCTCAAATTCCAATTTAAAGTGTTGGGCTTCAACTTCAGTGAACTTGAAACATCTGTTAAAATGAGGTAATACTTTAACCACCTCTTTGTCCTCCCTTGATGATTATTTTGAGAAAAAATATATAGGTAAGATTTGGTCGCTATATATCTTCTTCAATAAAATACTTTTTCTTTTCTATTCAATTTTCTCAGAAAAATCCTCTATTGAAAAAAATGCCCTTGACTTTGAGAAGATTGAGTTTGATCATGAGCTAATGAAAGATGAACAGTCTTTAGATTTGGAAGTATTTTTTTTTCTTCAATCAAATTTTGAAAAGGCTAAATTTGAGGCAGAGGAGATGGAAAGAGCTCACCTTTGCTTGGAGAAAACAAAAGACTGTGAATTCCAAAGAGAAATTTCCAGTTGTGAATTGGAAAAACAAGAATGTTTTAAAGAAACAGAATTTATTACAGAATGTATAGAAAAATGGCCAGTCATATGAGGAAATGGAAAAAATTACTTGATGTTTTTAATTGATTAATTTTTTATTTGGATAATGGTTGAGGAATGACTTTGATATTTACTTTCAATCTTATCAAAAAATAGTTATATTATGAGATTCTGATAACACCATTTTTCCTTATAGGACTCTAAAATATTGCACTTTTGGAATTACAGATGGTAAAATAATAATGACACTTGTGCAAAAATCCTCATCACCCACATAATTTTATCACATCACCACCAATTTGCATTTCTAAATAGAGCTAAGTCATCAAAACTCTATATCTTTTTGAAAAACTTGGAAATACCCTCCCCTGCATTTTATTGAAGGAAGGGGTGGGTATCACCAAAAAATTTCTAAGTCATCAATTTTCCATGTCAAATTTGAAAATTTGGCAATACCCTCCCCTGAAATTTTTTAAAGTAAGGGGTGAAAATGACCCAAATTTAGTATAATTCCATAAATTAATAAATGAATAAATAAGATAAATGAAATTTACTAGTTTTAAAGTATTGGAAATTCCTCAAGCCAAAATGTGGACCAAGTCTAGAAACTAAATTTGGGAATTTCCACAGGTATAGGAAAGATGGACCCCATAAAACAATTTAATGTTATCATAATTAGCATTTGTACAACAAAAGGACATTGTCTCATTACTTTGGTTTAGTAAATTGAAATATCAGATTTATTTATTAAAAATTTATGAAAGAATAAAAAATATTCAATGAATTTACAAATCCCCATTATTTTTTTGATCTACCTAAATTTTTATTAATTTCTTTACTTTAATCTTCCTTTTTTACCTTTTTTATCCTTTGTATTAGCTTTTGACTTATTTTGAAGGAGCAGCCAAAATGAGTAAAGTCATGACAAAATTCCAAACCAGGAGGAGCTTTTTCTGTTTTGTGATTATTTTGAGAAGAGTCACAAACAGATCTGATGATTCCATTTCCTAATCTGAAATTGATTATACACCTATGATACAGGAAATATAAACCATGTCCTTTGATTTTAGCAGGTGAGGGAATAGTTTTTCCAGTAATAGGATTAATATAAGAGAAGATCCCCAAAGTAGGATGATTGGCATCATTTGAATCAGTATGTATCTTGTTATGAAATCCAGAATGAGTAATTATAACATTTGAAAACAATAGATACTCATTACTAATTTCTTCCCATTCTGAGTCACACCATTTTGGAATTCCAACTCTGGTTGAAAGTTTGTTATTTTTTTGAAAAGCTTTATTGCAGATTTTATTAAGACAAATAGCAAGAAAATAATTAAAGGAAGATAAAGAGTCCCATTTTCAAAAATCATTATCTATTTCCATTTTAGATAAATTTTGAGAAAAGAATAGATGCCTATAGAATTAAAATGATTGAACTACATTATGAATGAAAAAATAAAAATTATTATACTTAACAAGAGAATATTCTTTAATAAATCCTGGTCTCCATCAGAAATCAATCATAATGCCACCAAACAAGTTATTATTCCTTCTTGGTAAGCAAACCAAAGCCATTTGATATAGTGTCCTAATGAGATCAGATAGTTGAATAAAGGATTCATCTTTAAGTCCATAAAATGAATGATTTTTGTAAATAAATTGAGGTTTTAAAGTATTACTGATTACAGCCTTAACTTCATCACCTCCTGATTTGGTTAGATGTTTGATATATTCCCAAATAAAATATTCAAGTATGTTTTTTTATAATTCTTTTATTTTGATAAGAACAATCATCATTTTTTATTTTTGAATGTTTTGAAGAAGATTGAATTGAATTAGAAATTGAAGAAGATGATAAATAAGATAAAGATGAAGATAGATGCATAAGGCTTGAATCGGAGGAAACAGATTTTATTTTTTCAGAATTTGTTTTGCACAAATTTTCTTTTTTTGACATTTTTTCTGACATTTTTTTTAATGATTGAAATGAAGTAGAAATTAAAGAAGATGATTAAGAAGATAATGATGAAGATAGAGGTGTTAGACTTGAATCAGAAGAAACAAACAATCTTTTTTTTTTTCTGAATTTTTTTTTTTTTTTTTTGCTGGTCAAAAAAACATCAAAAAAGAAAAAAAGAATAATTAAAAGCTCACACAATTTAAATTAAATGACCTTCAAGAATTTCTAAAAAAAAAATAAATAAATAAAAAAAAGAATAAGAATAATGATTACTTTACTTCAATTTGACAAGGGGTTTTTTTTTTGGTTCATTCTGGACAAGAAAAAAGAAAAAAGAAAAAGAAAAAAAAATTAAATGTTAATAAAACTTTTCTGACAATTTTTTAATGGTACCCTCATTGGTCCCTGTAAAAACTTTCTATTATTGTTTTCATTACTCCCTCTTTAATCCCCTTTCTACCCTTGAAAAAAATTTACAAATCCCACTCTAAACTCCCTCCAACCCCCCCTCCCAAATCCTCACCAAAACACCCTTAAAATACCCCCAAACCCTCACCGAACCACTCCAAAAAACCATCGCAAACCCTCTCCAAAACCCCATCAATCCCCCCCTATAACATCCTTGAATCCCCCCCCCCCTCAATCCCCACCTACAGATGCTTCAAACCCCTACCCCAGCCCTCTCCAAAACCCCTCCTCAAACCCCTCCAAACCCCCTCAAACCACCCTTAGACCCACTTCAATCTCTCACCCTGGTCCCCCTAATACTTACCCCTCCCCCTGTCTTTTCATTTGATAACAAACAATTTTTATCATTTATTCATTAAATAACAAATGATTGATAACAATTGTTTGTTAATAAACAAATAGGAGGAGGGGGTAAGAGGTTAACTATTGGTGGAATAGAAGCGGGTATAGGGGGGATATGAGGGTGTTATAGGAGGGGTTTGAAGAGGATGTAGAGGTGTTTTGAGGGGGGATCTGAGGGGGCTATAGGGGAGGTTTGAAGAACGTGTAGAGGGGATTTGAGGGGGGTATATGGGGGTGGAGGGAGTAATAGGGGGAAGAACAGGGGGGGTTGAGGAAGCCAAGGAGGAAGGAAAGGGGGGTTAGAGGCAGCCAAGGAGAAGGGAAAGGTGAGAAAGGTGAGAATGAGGATACCAAGAAGCAGGGAAAGGTGGGATAAAGATCAGGCCAAGGAGGGATAAAGAAAAGATGATAAAGAGTAAAAAATAAAATAATAAAAAAGAGAGAGAGAGAGAGAAAAAAAAGGGAGAGAAAGAACAAAAAAAAATCAAAAATCAAACAAAAATCAAAAAAAAAAAAATTGTAATTATAATCATAATTATAATTAGCAAACAAAAAAAAAACAAAAGAAATGAATAAAATGACTTACCTGGAGAGATGAGATGAGAACATAAATGAAACTAAAATGTTTGAGGGATGTTTGAGGAGAAGAGGAAAAGGATATAAGCAATGAATGAAAAAAAGGAATGACTGAAAATTCATGCAATAGATGAAAATATGTGATTTCATGTTGAGGTGGTGACCAAAAAAAAAAAAAAAAAAAAAAAAAAAGAGACTTTCACTGAACATTTAAAATAAAAGTCAATATACAAAAAATAAAATTACAAAATCAAGAGAATAATACACACAACTTGATCATTTAAACAGTATGAAAAAAAAAGGGTTTTATTGAGAAAAGTTGGAGTATGATTGGCATAATGATGAAGTGTATCCCAGTGGGAAGAAAGAATAATAGTAGATAAAAATGAAATGAAAATTGTAATAATTTAAGAACAAATCACTAAATCTCCCAATGTGCTAGTGTGATTGGAAGAATTTTTACCTGTATGCTAGTGGTTTGAAAAATAGAAGTGTTGGATATAGTGGGTTGTGTTTCAACTTTTTCATCTTCATACAACTCTAACCATTGATCTCTGAGGTCAGAAAGTAGGTTATGAAGTATAGTGCAACACGGAATCCAGTTGATCACGGCCTCCATTTTGGACCTATTTCTAAGAGGACTTCTAAACTCCCTTAAACTTTTATAATGACCTTTCAAGATTCCAATATAATTTTCAATATGTACTCTTTTCCAAATGATTGTTGAGCTTGGCATTTTGAGTTTCTTCAGATGCTGCTCCCTGAAAATCATGAAGTACATACTTTTCATTCACATAAGCAGAATCTGAATAAAGGTACTGATCTTCATTGAAGAATTTTTTATAAGGTTTTTTTTAAATTTGCATTCTTTGAAAGATGTAGGAGTCATGACATGAACCAGGATAGCCAGCAAAGAAAGATATAAATTTTTTGCTCACATCACATATAAGCTGAACAGAAATTGAATATCTATAGAAAAGATATAGTTGCTTGTGTTAGTATGAAAGAAAAAGAAAGGATGAAATTAAAAATAAGCTATATCTTTTTATGGTCAAAGTAATTGTTTCCACCTTGAGCAGGTTTCTGACGCAAAGGAATAGTAGTACCATCAACAAAACCAATACATCCTTGGAAGCCCTCTGCTTGCATAACCTGAGATGATTCAAGTCGCTCTTCTTTTGTTGGCCAGATGAGAAGTTGAGATTCCAACACGTTGATAGCAGTAATGCAACATTTTGTATAAGTTTTGACAGAACCATAGCCTAAATCAAAGATATTTTCTAAACATTTCAAGGCAGCTCCATTACCATTGGAACCTAAACAACATAGTGTGATGGCCAATTGAATTGATGGATCATGTTGTGGTTTTTGAGAATTATTGTGAAAAACGGGGTGATCCTCAATAAGATGAAGCAATTTAGGGAAACATTCCTGAGAAGTCCTGAAAAGCTGTCTAAAACTGGGTATGGATAGGTTTAGAAGTATTTGGATAGTGTACTTGGGGGTATGAAGTACTTGAGGCTTTCTAGGAAGAAGGTAATGTTTCCTGGCCATTTTTGATAAAAAAAAGATGAACTTCTTCAACATCAGAATCAGAATCACAATCAGAGTCCAAGAGGAGATCAAGAGCTATAAAATTCATTGCTTGATGTAGCTTATCATGAATTGAGACTGAAGAAGGAATGACTCTTATATGGTATAAAAATGTAAATGATGTACAATGTTTTGAGTTATAAAGTGTTATGCTGCAGAGTTCTGCATATGAATGGGATGATGCTGACAAATCAGTGAAATGGGACATTATGGTGAAATCAGCACTTTTGGTTAAGAAAGTGTGGATTTGACTGAAATAAGTGACTTATTTCACTTTTGAAATCCACCAGTGTTGGGGCTAGTGTGTTTCAGAAATCCACACTTAAATAAGTGTGGATTTGGTCAAATTTAAGTGCGGATTTGCCAGAACTGACAACCCCTAATATATATATATATATATCAAATTTAAACATTTAACTTAAATATTAAAAATAAGTAAATAATTATGACTTCAGATATATATATACATGAAGGAATGATTTGTGTATCCTGCTTCTTCTTCATCTTTTTCTCTTACATGTTTTACTTTTTTTTTACTTTTTCTGAAATATAATAATTAATGACAGATTTTGTCAGCCAGGCTACACCAGGAGCCCAGTAAATGTTATGTTAATTTATTGGACCTGAAAGAGGGCATAAAAATATGCATGTTATGTATATAAATAACTATTTTATTGCAGATTAAAATTATATAAGTATCTTATTAAATATAAGTAAAATAAGTATTATATTAATTTTATTATTATACAAATTATTTATACATTTAAATTAAGCATGATATATTTTATATTCTATAAATTATGGCACATTTTTATGTATTTAATAAAATAAATTAATAATTAATTAATTATGAACATGTATTATAATTATAAGTGTAAAATTAACTTATAAAGTAATTAAATTAATTAATTAAATTTATATATTAGGAAGTATTAATGTTTAGGGATCCGCAATTAAATTAATTGCGGAAAATAATCTGCATACCCCAATTATCTTCCGCAATTATTTTTGCTAATAATTGGGTTATTAGACACTTTACGTGTCAATGTTCACCTCTTATACGACATTTTTATTCTCAATATTTCATAACCACATCTTGGACAACTTTCTGGATATCCCAGCCTTCCCACCTTGCTGTGCACTCCTACCCTCATCCCATCCTGTCATCTACCCTGAAAAATTCTTCATTGAAATTTCCAATCCTGTTTACCATAGACAATCTCTCTCCCCAACATCTAGAATTCCGGGCCAGACCCTCCCCTATGTGGTAAGAAAGAAAATATTTTTGATCTATGAATCAAAACATTTAGCATTGTATGATTTCATAGCATATTTTGAACAGAAATGGTATGATCTTTCTCAACCTCCAGACATGAGAGGCAGTGTTAGACCTATCTTATGGGAAGTAGATGGTAAATAGATTTTCTATTTTATGTGACAAGCAACTGCTTCTAACCAGGATACTGCTGTATTATTTTTATTTTTTCCTCCTCTAAAAGAGACTCCACCTCACTTCTTCACCTCTACTTGATTCCCCACCCTGAAAATCCACCTCGCTTGCCTCCCATTTACCTCCAATAGAAACCCCAACACACCTTTTTAACCAAACTTGATGCCCCAAGCATCAAATTTATCTTGCTCCCTTCCTCATCATGCAAAAATTAACTTGCTATCCTCTCCATAGCCTCCAACCAAAAACCCTCCACCTTTACATCCAATATTCTCTTCTTCACTTCATCTCCACAAAAAAAAATGATAATCTTAAAGTATGTAATATTAAATTTTTAGAGATGAATAAAGAAAAGTAATACAAATATATTAAAATAAGTTTATGATACAGACAACTGTTTTGCAATAACTGAAATAGTCTATGGGACAAGATAGATGATTTAATAGCCCAATATAATAAAAAGGAACATTATTTGAAGAAAATAGCTAATAAATAAATAAATTATGAACCAATGAATAAAAAAATTATTATATTTCACACCATTAAGCATCTCCAAAAAGTAACTAAAAGTCTGAAAAACAGTCACTTTAATTTGTACAATTATATATTTGGCAAAACCATAAATGCTTGGCCTTTTTGCCAAAAATTATTTGATACTTTTTTTCCCTGTATCAGCACTTTTCTGGCCCTAATTAGGGGTTTTCAGGCTTTTTTGGGTGATGCATCCAACATAAAAGATGCCACACCAGTATAAAATGTCCACAAAAAAATGTCAAAAGGGCCAAGAGTTATCATTCATGCCATAAATAAGTAAAAACATAAATTTGTTCCCAAAAAATATTAGAAAATTATTGACCTGAATCTTTTGTAAGTTTCCTGAATACAAAAATTACAGTCCTGTTACATTCAAAATTTTTGAAATATATATTTTTTCTCTATAATGATGTCTATAAGTAAAGGTTAATGTGATAGTTTGTATTAATATTAACTTTTTTTTATAAATCTTGATTAATGTGGACAAATTAAATATATGTTCAAGGTACTAAAGAAGCATATAAGAGGGTGGCGAGCTAATTTTTGGGTGATGAGGTGTCAATTGGAGGTGAAGAGGAAGGGAGAGAGGTGGATTTGATGCTTGGGGTATCAAGTTTGGTTAAAAAGGTGTGTTGGGGTTTCTTTTGGTGGTGAATGGGAGGCAAGCAAGGTGGATTTGAGGGGCCAGGCATCAATAAAAGTTGAAAGGGTGTGCTGGGGAGTCTAGTGGAGATTAATGGATGGAGAGTGTGGTAAGTTTTAGGAGTGGGGTGTCTATTGGAGGCAAATGGGAGTAAAGCAAGGTGGATTTAAGGGGTGGGGCATCAATTAAAGTTGTAAGGGTGTGCTGGGGTGTCTAGTGGAGATGAAGGGATGGAGAGCGAGGTAAGTTTGAGGAGTAGGGTTTCTATTGGAGGCAAAAGGGAGTAAAGCAAGGTGGATTTGAAAGGTGAGGCATCAATTAAAGTTTAAAGGGTGTGCTGGGGTGTCTAGTGGAGATGAAGAGATGGAGAGCGAGGTAAGTTTGAGGAGTGGGGTCTCTAGTGAAGGTGGAAGGGAAGGGAGAAAGGAAGATTTGAGGTGTAGTGGAACTGGTGGGAGCACAAGGGAAGGAAAGGATCAGAAACTTATGGTAATTTACAAAGGAAATATTTACAAAAAAGGAATAAACCATGAATGTAAAAAAGAAATGAGGGTGTGTAGATATAAAAAAAGGTTAAGTGTTCGCCACCAAAATTAAGTAGCATAGAGTGAGGAAAGACTTAAGGATGGCATCAGCAATTATGAGTCATGTGACTTTCTTGCAAATCCATCATGGATGAGATGAGTTTGGGATCAGGAATTAGGAATGGAAATTGGGGTATAAGAGGCGGGATAATGCATTATTGTGGATTCCTTATCCACTAGCCCCGGAGCTAGTGGATAAGAATCTTCTGCAATTAATAATGTCGGATATGGGCAAACAAAATTCCTGATCCCTAATTGCTGATCCCTGAACATTGATACCCCCTATTAAATAAAGCCTTACATATCTTATTAAACAATACTATTGGACACTTTTTTGACCCTTAATTGTGTCAGTAAAATTATTAAATAAATTATTACACTTATTTAATAATATGATATTCAAATTCTCACTTTAAATTAGAAATATCATTAAATTAATTATTTGTTTCATTTAAACTAATTATTGAATTAATTACATAGTTAAAACAATTAATTAAATTTGCTTTATACTGGATAAAATTGACTACATGAATTTTTTGCATGAAAATAATTTTATTTGTTTTAATTAAACCCTTTACATCTCACTGTAAGACCTGTTTTGGATTATTTTACTCACAGTTCTTATGTTTCAGACTTACTTAGTTACTGATTATTTTAATTAATTGTTTTGGGAATTATTATGGTGGGAAAATTGGCTACTTACTTACGGGTTTAGTTTATTGTTTCATGTTTTTCTCTTAATTTCTATGTTTTAATTGTATTCTCTTCTCTTCTTGTTTCACATTTTTATTATTTTTTTATATACATTATTATGGCGCTTCAGAGATCTCCTTGCCTATAAAAAGGCCTTGGAAGTCCCCTTTAGCCGCTATCATTTACATTACATTATTATACAAATTTAAAATATTATTATTATTATTTTTTTGTGACACTATAAGTTCTATAGAAAATATTATATAAATACAATAAAAGGTTGCTTTAAGTCTATTAGTAATTATAGTTGATATTTAAGCAGAAAATAAAATTACTTATTTGATTAAAATACCTTTTTATGCCATAAATTTTGTCTTGTCACCACTCTCAAAGTTGTCGTTATACTCCCCTTAATTATTCTCTTTATCCTCTTTTATTTCTTTTATTTTTTTTTTATATTCTTTACGTCCATTTTTTCCCTTTCCTCCTTATTCCTCTTTTCTTCTTCTTGTTTTTCTCCTTCTTCTGGACGGCCGGCTGACTGATTTTAAGCCTTGACGCAAGATAGAAAAAGCTGGCACCTGCTAGCAGGTCCCTATCCCTAACTGAACTATGGTAGTTGAATTGGGGGGAGGCGCTTGCTAGCAGGTGCCAACATTTTCTTCCTGGTGTGATACTCTCTCCATTTACGATTTTCAACAATATCAATATAAAAATGAAAGATGGATCATGGGAAGGAGCTGACAAACATCACAGAGCATTCATGATTTGGCATTGGAAGATTAAACAATTTACACGCTAAATCAGGATTTTGATTGGTTAACACAAAAGATATTAATTATGCAGCAAAACCCGAAAAGCCTGCGGGTTTCTCGTCTCCGATCCCCCGCCAAAATCATGAGTTAAGGTTGCTTTTGGCAAGGAAGAAGTAACAAAACCGCAAGCTTTTCCGGTTTGGTTGTATATTTATGTATATAAATATATATATGTGTGTGCAAGTATAAATCTAGCAACTGTACCTCATCACTGTATTAATAAAGATTCTCCAAATCCTCACCAACCTAAAAATAAAATAAAATAAAATAAAAAAGACAAGCCATTACTTTATTATTTTGATTTTTGATTGATTGATTCATTAATTAATAAAGATAGGAATATCAAAAACAACTAACACTAATTCTAATTATTCTTCGATACCACAGTCTTCGATTTTGATGACTTGGCTTGTTTTACCTGATGGAGAGCCTAGTGATTCAATTTTCTTTACAACATCAAAGCCTTCTATTACTTTTCCGAATACGACATGTTTTCCGTCAAGCTAAGAGAAAGAGAGAAAAAAATGAATGATTTGATATGATTTTAATAAAAGAAACGAAATGCTGCTTACCCAATTAGTAGCAGCTGTAGTGATGAAAAACTAAGGAATGATAAGAAAAGGGAATAATGGAGGGTTTAAAAAGGGGAAACATGATTTTTTTTTTCTTAGTGAAGCAATTTAAATCATACTTGTGACCCATTCGTATTTGGACCAGCATTGGCCATGGAGAGTAAACCAGCTTGAGAATGTTTATGAATGAAATTTTCATCTGGGAATCTAATGGTGAAGGAGAATAAGATACTAATCTAAGAGGTTAAAAAAAAAATGAGACTTACCGATCACCATAGATTGATTTACCACCAGTTCCATTGTGGTTGGTGAAATCGCCTGTGAATGAAAGACGGGAAATAATTAGATAAACGATTTAAAGGCAAGAGCAATGGGAAGCAAGCTGACCGCCCTATAGATGAGACGAAAAGAAAGAGACTTGTATGAGTAGGATTCAAATTGAAGGGGGTAATAAAAAAAACAGGGAGGATATACCTGTAGCATGAAAGAAGGGATGACTCTATGGAAGATAGAATTTTTGTAGCCTTTGCCTTCAGGAGCGATAGCTAGTTCACGAAAGTTACGAGCGGTTTTAGGAACATCTTTATCGAATAGCTGGAAATGAAAGAGAAGATGAGTTTGAAGACTTGAAGGGATCTCTCTAGACGAGTGGGAAGACCTGGAAGGAGATTTTCCCAAGAGAAGCTTTGCCGACGGCGATTTTCTGGAAGTTGGTGGAAGAGAGAAGGTGAGTGATGGGGAGTGTGTGCAGAGAGGGAAGACAAGAAGAGACAGACAAAGAAGACGTTGTGGGTGGGAGTGTTGGTGGCTGTGGAGTAGAAGAGGAGATGTCTGAGGGCAGGAAGGGCGGCCATGGTGGATCACTCGAGAAGCCAACACTTTTGTAGCTACTGTATGTTTTAATAATAAATAACAAGTAGCAAATATTAGGGGGTGTCAGTTCTGGCAAATCCGCACTTAAATTTGACCAAATCCGCACTTAAATAAGTGCGGATTTCCAAAACACACTAGCCCCAATACTGGTGGATTTCAAAATGAAATAAGTCACTTATTTCACTCAAATCCGCACTTTCTCAACCAAAAGTGCTGATTTCACCATCAAGTCCCATTTCACTGATTTGTCAGCATCATCCCATTCATACGCAGCACTCTGCAGCATAACACTTCATAACTCAAAACATCGTACATCACTTACATCTTCATATCAAATCATATAAGAGTTATGCCTTCCTCACTTTCAAATTGTGATAAATTACATAAAGCAATGACTTTCATGGCTCTTGAACTGCTCTTGGACTCTGATTCCGATTCTGATTCTGATCTAGAAGAAGATTTTGTCTTTTTATCAAAAATGGCCACAAAACATTACCTTCTTCCCAGAAAGCCTCAAGTACTTCATACCCCCAAGTACACCATCCAAACACTTCTTAACCTATCTACACCCAGTTTTAGACAGCTGTTCAGGACTTCTCAGGAATGTTTCCTTAAATTGCTTGAGCTTATTCAGGATCATCCCATATTTCACAATAATTCTCAAAAAGAACAACAACATCCTTCAATTCAATTGGCCATCACACTATGTCATTTGGGTTCAAATGGTAATGGAGCCGCTTTGAAACGTTTAGAAAATGTCTTTGATTTAGGGTATGGTTCAGTTAACTCTTATACCAAACAATGTATCACTGCCATCAACTCCTTGGAATCTCAACTTCTCACCTGGCCAACAAAAGAACAGCAACTTGAATCATCTCAGGTTATGCAAGCAGAGGGCTTCCCAGGATGTATTGGTTTTGTTGATGGTACAATTATTCCTTTGAGCCAGAAACCTGCTCAAGGTGGAAACAATTACTTTCACATTCTCGTCAAAAATTTTCACCAAAATATTTACAAGTCAAAAAAATTCTATATCTGTTTTAAAAAATTGGCAATACTCTCCCCTGCATTTTATTGAAGCAAGGGGTGGATATCACCAAAATTTTTCTAAGTCATCAATTTCACATGTCAGATTTGAAAATTTGGCAATACCCCCCCCCTGCATTTTATTGAGGTAAGTGGTGGAAGTCATCTAAATTTAATATAATTATGTAAATTATTAAATAAATATCTAATATATATCAATTTCCCTAGTTTAAAGTAATGACAATCCCTCAAGCCAAAATGCAGATCAAATCTAGAAACAAAAGTTTGGGACTTTCCACAGGTATAGGCAAGAGGAACCCCATGAAACAAATAAATGTTATCATGATTACCTTTAATACAACACAAGGTTGTGGGCCCATTACTTTAGTTGAGGAAATTGATACATAAAAAATATTTATTAAAAATTTACGAAAAAATATAAAATTTTCGATGACAACTCTAATCCCCATACTTTTTGGATCTAAATAAAGTTTTTTTAAATCGATTAACTTTACCTTCTTTCATTACCTTATTGATTCTTTGAATCAACTTATGACTGATTTGAAATGAGCAACCAAAATGTGTTAAATTTTGACAGGATTCCAAACCAGGAGGAGCTTTGGTCGTTTGATGATTATCCTTAGATTAATTCCAAATAGTTTTGATGATACCATTTCCCAAACCAAAATCAATGATGCACCGGTGGTCTGGAAAATATAAACCATGTCATTTGATTTTAGCTGGAGATGGTATTGGTTGGCCAGTAATCGGTTTGATATATGAGAATATACCAAAAGTAAGAAAATTGGTGTCCTTGGTATTGGTGTAAATTTTATTGTGAAATCCAGAATGAGTGATAATAACATTAGAAAATAAAAGATATTTGTGGCTGATATCTTCCCATTCGGAGTCACACCAATTTGGTATTCCAACTTTGGTTGCAAGTTTATGATTTTTTTCAAATGCTTTATTACAGTGCTTTTTTGAGTCGAAGAGCAAGAAAAGAGTTAAAGGAAGGTGGAGTGTCCCATAAGCAAAAATCTTCATCTTTTTGAGCTTTAGTGATATTTGTGAGCATTGAATATATGCCTAGATAATAATCATATAAGAGTTTCAGAATCCTTATCCTCCAAATATGCAATATAAAAATGTGAAATAAGACAAGTGAAATTTGGAAAAAAGGCTCAACTTCAAAGGTCAAAATCTCAGCAACCACTGAACCTAATTCAAACCTGTTTGAGGGAAATGAAAGATATGCTTTTGTAGAATCTTCAGTTAAAGGACATGTGATTTAAATAAACCTAACCCTAATTTGTTACATAAAAAAATGAAATAAAAATTTAAATTGGGAAAAAAAAGGCTCAACTTTAATGGTCAATATCTCAGCAACCACTGAATCAAATTCAAATCTGTTTGTAGGAAATGAAAGGTGGCCTTCAGGAGAATCTTCAGTAAAAAGAACATTAGATTTGAATAAACCTAACCCTAATTCCAAGTCTGATTTTCAAAATTTTCCAAAAACTTGAAAAGTGGTAATGAAGAGGAGATCAAAAGGAGTATTATAAGTTCACTGTTATCCAGATAAGAGTCATACATATATTTAAGTATGAAATTTTCATAAAAGGAATGAGATATCATATAGGCATGAAAAAAAGGAGATGAAACTTACCTTGATTGAAAAGTAGGAAAAATAGAGTGAGAAAGATTGATGTTGGAATTGTGGGGAAATTGAATATGGAGTAAGTGAAATGCATAAAGAATGTGCAATGTATGTGTTTCAATGAAATGGAGCCAAAAAAAAGTGAAATAAGGGAAAGGGGGGATAATGACCATGCCAAGGAGGGATGAAGAGTAGGGTGATGGAGCTAAAAAAGAAAGTAAAGAGGGAGAGAAAAAAAAGGTTAATTATACCATTGAAATCCAAAATAACCACTTACAAAAAAAATTTAGATAAAAAAAATAATATAAACAGAAAAAAACAAAAAAAATTATAATTAGTAATCAAAAAATCAAAAAAAAAAAGAATAAAGTGACTTACCTGGAGAGATGAGATGACAAAATGAATGAAACCAAATTGTTTGAGGGATGTTGGAGGAGAATAGGAAAAGGATATGAGGGATGAATGAAAAAAAAAATCACTGACAAAATATGCAATTTCAGAAAATATGTGATTTCATGTTGAGCTGGTGAAAGAAAACCAATGAGCCATCCAAAAAAAAGATTTTCACTGTAAATTCCAAAAAAAAGTGAATATGCAACAAACCAAAATACCAACCCGAGTGAATGAAGTACACAAAGAGGACATTTGGAGAGTACAAAATGGTATGGGAAAGAAAAGGATGATGTGGCCAACATGTGGTTTTGAAAAAAAAATCATGAAAAAAGTGCTGATTTGAGGTCAGAACTGACACCCATAGAAAAAAGATTAAGAAGTAGAAGAAATAAGTAAAAAAGAATGTAAACATGCCTGGTAAAAAGATTGAAAATGTCAGGAAGGGGTGTGTGCCAAGGATTGATGGGTAGGTAGCGAGGAAGGTCAGTGTGTCACATGTGACAGGGATGGGGTAAGAAAGGAAGGGATGTTTTGTGGCCAAAATGTGGTTGTGAAAAAACCCCAACACTGGTAGATTTCAAAATGAAATAAGTCACTTATTTCACTCAAATCCACATTTTCTCAACCAAAAGAGCTGATTTCACGATAACATCCCATTTCACTGATTTGTCAGCATCATCCCATTCATACACAGCACTCTGCAGCATAACACTTTACAACTCAAAACATTAGGGGGTGTCAGTTCTGGCAAATCCGCACTTAACTTAAGTGCGGATTTCAAACCAAATCAGCACTTACAAATCAGCACTTAAATTTTGCAAAAAAGTCACTTATTTCAAAAAAGGGTGTCAGTTATGACCTCAAATCAGCACTTTTTTCCCGTTTTTTTTCACAAGCACATTTTGGCCACAAAACATCCCTTCCTTTCTTACCCCATCGCTGTCACATGTGACACACTGACCTTCCTTGCTACCTACACATCAATCCTCGGCACACCCCCCTTCCTGACATTTTCAATATTTTGACCAGGCATGTTTACATTCTTTTTTACTTATTTCTTCTACTTTTTAATCTTTTTTCTTGTTATGTGCCAGTTTCATAATGCCTCCCAGACATTCCAAATCTCAAAAGGTAACTCAAAAATCTGCTTTGTCACAAAATTCTCCTCATAAAGCAAGCCCTACACCTGAAAAATCAAAGGCAGGTTCAGGTCAGCTTAAAAAGGATGATTATCTCATCATAATAAACTTCCTTAAAATAAAATCAAATTTTTAAGCATGTTTTGGATGTGAAAAGTCCACTCGTATTGGACATCCACCTTCTTCAAAGGTTAATGGCTACTTGTTGATGGCCAATGAAGTAAGGAAGAAAACAAGGGGGAGAATCGATATCAATCCTAAACAAATGAAGGAGAGATTTAAGAGTTACCATTCAAAATATAAAAAGACTCATCATGCTGCAAATGAAACTGTCTTTGGTATTGACAATGATGATTTGGAGATTGGAATTACTACTGTTTCCGAAAAGCTCAATGTCATGTGTCCTTTCTATGAGGAAATGGATAATCTTTTTGGCTCCCGAGTTGATGTAAACCCTTGGTTTCTACACGATACTACTAAGCATATACCCTCTGGATCCAAACCTTCCTATAATCCTCCCAACACACCTTTACTTGAAGAAGATCAATCCCCTCCACCTTCTAACCATAGTTCAGCTGAAGATGATCCCAACTATCAAGCAGAACAATTATATTGCAGAAGATCTGAATCCTCAGAGGCCCAAAATTTAAATGTATGTTTACTTTTTGTTTTTTCTTCAATTCTTCTCTGAATTTCTCTTTCTTTCTAGTCTCCTCCTACTCAAACTCAATCTCCATTAAATAATCTCAATTCTGGAAATGTGAATACCACTTTAGAAGCTGCTTTAGAAGAACTTCCTGAAGCCTCTTGTTCAAACTCCAAACTAAAGCGTCGAGCCTCAACTTCAATGAACTTGAACCATCTATTAAAACGTGGTAATACTTCAACAAGCTCATTTGGCTCCCTTGAGGATTATTTTGAAAAAAAAGATATAAGTAAGTTTCATTTACTATATATCTTAATCATTAACTCATTTATTTATTTATTTCAATTTAATTTTCTCAGCAAAATCAACTATTGCAAATAATGCCCTTGACTTTGAGAAGATGAAGTTTGATCATATGCTAAGGAAAGATCAGCAAGCCTTAGATTTGGAAGAAAAAAAATTTGAGGTAGAGCAGATGGAAAGAGTAAATGACCGTCAATTTCAAAGAGAAATGGCTACTTGTGAATTGGAAAAACAAGAGAGTTTTAAAAAAAAGATTTCATTATGGAATGTGTTAAAAATGGCCAATCTTATGAGGACATTAAAAAATTACTTGAACTTTTCAATTGATAAATTTTTTTTCTAGTTAATTTAATTTTGTTTGATTTCTTTTTGTTAATATTTTCTTATATGCTGACTTATAAAAGGAAAAGAATATAGTACGTTATTTTTGACAAACATTTGAATGTATAAAAAAATTTTTCTATCTTTACTTTCTAGTCAATAAGTTTGCTTATCTAAATTTTTCTAAGTCATCAATTTCACATGTCAGATTTAAAAAATTGGCAATGCCCTCCCCTGCATTTTATTGAAACAAGGGGTGGGTACCACCAAATTTTTCTAAGTCATCAATTTCACATGTCAGATTTAAAAAATTGGCAATACCCTCCCCTGCATTTTATTGAAGTAAAGGGTGAAAGTCATCAAAATTTAATATAATTACATAAATTAATTAATATATAAATAAGATATGTCAAATATACTACTTTTAAAGTAATGACAATTCCTTAAGCCAAAATGCAGATCAAGTCTAGAAACTAGGTTTGGGACTTTCCACAAGTATAGGCTAGAGGAACCCCATGAAACAAATTAATGTTATCATGATTACCATTTATACAACACAAGGTCGTGGGCCCATTACTTTAATTTCATAAATTGAAATATCATATTTATTTATTAAAAATTTATGGAAGAATATTAAATATTTGGTGACTCTACAAATCCCCATACTTTTTAGATCTACCTAAAGAATGTTTAAATTTATTACCTTTTTCTTCTTTTTTTAACTTTTTTATTCGTTGGATTAACTTTTGATTGATCTGGAAAGAGCAACCAAAATGCGTGAAGTCTTGACAAGATTCCAAACCTGGAGGAGCCTTTGTGGTTTGGTGATTATTGTAAGAAGAATTCCAAACTGTTTCAATGATTCCATTTCCTAATCCAAAATCGATTATACATCTATGATCCGGGAAATATAATCCATGTCCTTTAATTTTAGCAGGTGATGGAATAGGTTGTCCAGTGATAGGATGAATATATGTGAAAATTCCATAAGTGAGGTAATTGGCATCATTTGAGTCGGTGTGAATTTGATTATGAAATCCAGAATGAGTGATTATAACATTTGAAAACATTAGATAATCTCTGCTAATATCTTCCCATTCAGAGTTGCACCAGTTTGGTATTCCAAATCTCATAGCAACTTCATGATTTTTTTCAAAAGCTTTATTGAAGTGTTTTTTAAGTCGAAGAGCAATAAATGAATTAAATGAAGGTAAAGTATTCCATTTTCGAAAATCATTATCTAATTCAGCTTTAGATAAAGATCTGAGTAAAGAATATATGCCTATTTGAATTAAATTCAGTAAAATGATATTAAAAAATCCTGAAAAATCTTTAAACATACCAAGAGAAAAACCTTTAACAAATCCTGGTCTCCATCCAATTCCAATCATGATTCCACCCAACAAATTCTTATTCCTTAAAGATAAGCAAACCAAAGCCATTTGATAGAGTGTTATGATGAGATCGCAGAGTTGATTAAATGATTCATCTTTTAAACCATTAAAAGAATGGTTTTCGTAAATAAATTGAAGTTTGAAAGTATTATTAATAACAGCTTTAACTTCATCACCTCCAGTTTCAGTTAAATAATGTATATTTTCAGGTAACGTTTTCAGATATTTTTTTTTCATTCAACTTTAGTTTTATAGTACTTGATTTTTGAAATATGGCCAAATAATTGATCCAAGTGAATTTTTATTTTATAATTTCTTTTATTTCGATACTGTTCATTTTTTGACAATGTTTTAGATGATGATTGAAAAGAAGCTGAATTTAAAGATGATAATGAAGTTGAAGAAGATGAGAGTGAGGTAAGTGGTGAATCTGAAGTTAAAGTCATGTATTTTTCTACTTAAAAATTTGTTACTTTTCAAACACCCAAAACTATACATTAAAAAAAAACTCACTTAATTTAAATTAAAAAATAAAAATTCCTCAAAAGACTAATGAGAATTTTTTTTATTTCACTTGAACTTAATGAATATTTTTCTCTAAAATTAAAAAAAAAATCAAAAAAAAAAAAAAAAAAATCAATAAACTGTTAAATTTTTTTAACACTTCCCCATTCCCCCAAATTCCCCTCTCCAAAGCCCTCTCCCACCTCCCAAAAACCCTTGGAAAACCCCCCCTCCACCCCCCACCAAATCCCCCAAATCCCCCCTCCAAATCCCCCAAATCCCCCCTTCAAATCCACCTCCAAATCCCCTCCAAACCCCCCTCCAAATCCCCCTCCAAACCCCCCTGAAAATCCCCCTCCAAACCCCCTGCAACCCCCCCAAACACCCCCTTCAATCCACCTCCTTTCACCCCCTCCAACCCCCCCTCCAAATCCCCCTTGAAACCCCCCCAATACGTCCCTCTAAACCCCCCTAACCTCCCCTCCAACTTACTTAATGATTCGCTAACGAATTGTTAAGTTAACAAACTATTTGGTGCAATCGTTCATTAACTTAATGATTCGTTAACGAATCGTTAAGTGAAGTTTAAGGGGGGGGTAGGAGGGATATGAGGGAGGATTTGGGGGTGTTTTGAGGGGGATAGGAGGGGGGGTTAGAGGCGGGTTTGGTGGGGATTTGGTGGGAGGATTTGGGGGATTTGGTGGGGGGTGGAGTGGAATGAGGGGAAGATATGAGGAGACCAAGAAGGGGGAGAAAGGGAGAGATGAGACCAAAGAGGGAGAAAAGGGAGGTTAGAGTGAGCCAAGGAGGGGGGAATAAGGCAGCCAAAGGGGGGAAAAGGGAGATGTATCCATTCCAAGGAGAGGGTAAAGGTGGGAAAAAGACCAGGACTAGGGGGGATAAAGAGAGAAAAGAGGGAGAGAAAGAGAGAGAAAAAAAAGGTTAATTTTACCTATAAATTTAAAAACAACCACTTACAAAAAAAAAAAAAAAAACAAACAAAAAAAAAAAACCAAAAAACCAAAAAAAAAAAATTAGCAAAAAATTAAGTAAAAAGAATAAAATGACTTACCTGGAGAGATGAGTTGAGAAAAAAGAAATATAAGTGAAATTGATTGAGTGATGTAGGAAGAGAGGAGAAAACGGATATGAGTGAAGAAAAAAAAGAGAGTGACTGAAAAAATATGCGTTTGCTGAAAATATGTGATTTCATGTTGAGTTGATGAAAGAAAACACAGAGAGAAAAAAAAATAAGACTTTAACAGCAAATTCAAAAACCAAAAAAATATGCAAAAAAATTTACCATTCTCAGTGAATAACACATGCAAATTGATAATTTGAAGAGAAAGAAAAAAAAATTAAAATTGTGTTGAAAAATGTTGGAGTGTTATTGGAAGAATTTTCGCCCTTATACTAGTTGATTGAGAAATAGAAGTGTTGGATATAGTCGGAGGTGAATCAACTTGTTCATCATCATACAGCTCTAACCATTGATCTTTGAGCTCAGCAAGTAGGTTATGAAGTATAGTGCAACACAGAATCCAGTTGATCACCGCCTCCATTTCAGATTTATTTCTAAGAGGACTTCTTAATTCCCTTAAACTAGAAAAACGGCCTTTCAAGATTCCGATAGAATGTTCAATACGGACTCTTGACTTTGCCAAATGATTGTTGAATTTGGCATTTTGACTGTCTTCTGAAGCTGCTCCCCAAAAAGCAGGAAGTACATACTTTCCATTCACATAAGCAGAATCTGCAAGAAGATACTGATCTTCATCAAAGAATTTTTCAGGTTCATTTGAAATATGCATTCTTTGGAAGACGTAGGAGTCATGACATGAGCCAGGATAGCCAGCAAAGAATGATATAAATTTTTTGTTTACGTCACATATAAGCTGAACGTTAATTGAATATCTATAAAGAAGATATATTTGTTTGTGTTAGTTTCAAAGAGGATGAAAGGAGTTAAAAATAATCTACCTCTTTTTACGGTCAAAGTAATTGTTTCCACCTTGAGCAGGTTTCTGGCTCAAAGGAATAGTAGTACCATCAACAAAACCAATACATCCTGGGAAGCCCTCTGCTTGCATAACCTGAGATGATTCAAGTCGCTCTTCTTTTGTTGGCCAGGTGAGAAGTTGAGATTCCAAGGAGTTGATGGCAGTGATACATTGTTTGGTATAAGAGTTAACTGAACCATACCCTAAATCAAAGACATTTTCTAAACGTTTCAAAGCGGCTCCATTACCATTTGAACCCAAACGACATAGTGTGATGGCCAATTGAATTGAAGGATGTGGTTGTTCTTTTTGAGAATTATTGTGAAATATGGGATGATCCTGAATAAGCTCAAGCAATTTAAGGAAACATTCCTGAGAAGTCCTGAACAGCTGTCTAAAACTGGGTGTAGATAGGTTAAGAAGTGTTTGGATGGTGTACTTGGGGGTATGAAGTACTTGAGGCTTTCTGGGAAGAAGGTAACGTTTTGTGGCCATTTTTGATAAAAAGACAAAATCTTCTTCTAGATCAGAATCGGAATCAGAGTCCAAGAGCAGTTCAAGAGCCATGAAAGTCATTGCTTTATGTAATTTATCACGATTTGAAAGTGAGGAAGGCATAACTCTTATATGATATGATATGAAGATGTAAGTGATGTACGATGTTTTGAGTTATGAAGTGTTATGCTGCAGAGTGCTGCGTATGAATGGGATGATGCTGACAAATCAGTGAAATGGGACTTGATGGTGAAATCAGCACTTTTGGTTGAGAAAGTGCGGATTTGAGTGAAATAAGTGACTTATTTCATTTTGAAATCCACCAGTATTGGGGCTAGTGTGTTTTGGAAATCCGCACTTATTTAAGTGCGGATTTGGTCAAATTTAAGTGCGGATTTGCCAGAACTGACACCCCCTATTATTACAATTGTTATTACAATTGTTATTGTTATTGTTAATACTATTGTTATTGTTAATACTATTATCATTACTATTATCATTACTATTATCATTACTATTATCATTACTATTACCATTACTATTATCATTACTATCATCATTGCTATTATCATTACTATTATCATTACTATTACCATTACTATTACCATTACTATTATCATTACTATTATCATTACTATTATCATTACTATTATCATTACTATTATCATTGCTATTATCATTACTATTATCATTACTATTATCATTACTATTATCATTACTATTATCATTACTATTATCATTGCTATTATCATTACTATTATCATTACTATTATCATTACTATTATCATTACTATTATCATTGCTATTATCATTACTATTATCATTGCTATTATCATTACTATTATCATTACTATTATCATTACTATTATCATTACTATTATCATTGCTATTATCATTGCTATTATCATTGCTATTATCATTACTATTATCATTGCTATTATCATTGCTATTATCATTACTATTATCATTACTATTATCATTACTATTATCATTACTATTATCATTACTATTATCATTGCTATTATCATTACTATTATCATTGCTATTATCATTACTATTATCATTACTATTATCATTACTATTATCATTACTATTATCATTGCTATTATCATTGCTATTATCATTGCTATTATCATTACTATTATCATTACTATTATCATTACTATTATCATTACTATTATCATTGCTATTATCATTGCTATTATCATTGCTATTATCATTGCTATTATCATTGCTATTATCATTGCTATTATCATTACTATTATCATTACTATTATCATTACTATTATCATTACTATTATCATTGCTATTATCATTACTATTATCATTACTATTATCATTACTATTATCATTGCTATTATCATTGCTATTATCATCATCACTTTCTCCATCTTCACCATGTCCACCCTCGCAATCGACCGTCTTGCCCTGGCCACTGACGCCCTCTTCCCTTCGCCTGCTGTGATCATCATCCATGACGCTCCTGCCCAATCTGCCCTCCCTCTTGCTGTCCACTTCATCCAAAACGCTCTCCAGCGGTCGGTCTCTCAAGTCTTCCCTTCTTCCTCTCTCTGTCTTCCTTTCTCATTTCTTCTCTCCTCCTCCTCCTAGTCTCCATCCCTGTATCCTCATCTCTTTCGAACACAACCCCCATCTACTCATCCCTCACTCCCACTTCAATAATTCTAATCTCTGTCTTTCGTTGGACTTCTCGCTCTCTTCATCCTTAAATCCCTCCCATCTTGCTCTTCAACTCAAAAACGCTTTCTCTCACTTCTCTCTCAAAAACGTATCCTTTCCGTCTTCTTTTTCTTTTCTCTCGTCTTTCTCAAATTCATCTTGCTTTTCCCTCTTAGAATACCTCTCCTCTATCGGTCTTGGTCGATTCTGTTCCTCACTGCTTCTTTTCCTTGAACTACTCTTCCGCCTTCCGCTTCCTACACTCCATCCTCACCTCTCTTCCCTCCAGTATGTCTTTTATCTATCCCATCCTTCTCTTCATCTTCTTACCCTCTTTCTCTCTCCCTCGCTCCTATAGATAATAATTCTCGTCTCATCCTCATCGATTCGCCTCATTTATACCCTCCCTCTAATCCTTTATCTCCTCTGCCTTCTTTTTCTAATGTCCTTCTTTCCTCTTCCTTTTCAAAACATCACTTCTTGCTCAAGATTTATCCTTCTCATCTCTTCAACATTCTCATCAACGTCCTTAAAATATCTCCTCCCTCCTCCTCTTCACATCAACCTGGTACTTCATACGATCTCAGATTCTTCTCACTCCTTTCAGAAATTTCTCAACATGCAGTACCTTGTATAAATGATAAACAGCATGGTTACCAAATTATACCTGAAGCTTTGAGTTCTCCTCAAATTGGCACTTGTCTCATTCATTGGATGGCTCATAATATCCCTTCATTCAAAAATTGTCCATCAACTTCTATTCTTTCTTCTTCTTCTGCCACTACCAATAAAAACCTTTCATCAAGCACGCATACTTTTCAACATGGAATGGAAGTCATCAAACTAGATAAAGATATTCTTAAAGTGCTCCCAATCACCCAATTGGTCACTCCTCATCATTATTCAAAAATGATGGACAAGATTCAACCTTCATCTTCTGATTCTCCTCCTTTGACTTTCAATTTAAATTTAACTGACCGTCAAAAAGCTCAGCGGGACACAGTTCAACTACCTTTCCTACCGCGTAGAGATCCAGATAGTGGTCTAGGTATGTACACCCATCATGTTTTTTTGCATGCACGCCCACACACTCACAATGACAAAAAGAGAGAGAATCCGATCTTTTGATTCATTCATGTACTAATCAAAAAACATATTCATTTTGTCTTGCTCAAAATTTTTCATCTTCAAAGCTATTGAAGCTCCAGGAGAAATTTATGATGGATCGTTTGGAAATCATCGGAATTCTGGTGGTCATATTTTGTATCAACCTGATTCAGATGATGATCTAGATGAAGATGAACCGGATGAGTTGGATGAGATTTGACAACATTCCTCATCATCATCAAGAAGAAGAAGAAGAATGGGAAAAAAGCGTTCAAAATTCTTATAAAGATATGTATTTGAATGATTTTGTATCTCATTATATAATACCCACAAAACCATCTCTCTTTCCTTCTCTCTTTCTTATTTTTTCTTGCCAACTCGTCTTATCTCATCTCATTTTTTTTTTCTCTCCTAATAGAAAAATATGAGAAGAAAAAGACGTATGCATGTTTGTATACCCATATAAATAATGCCAACTCAAGAAAGATTTACCATATTTATATATATATCATTTTAGTGTGGATTACAAAAGAAAGAAAGAGACCACAAAAAAAAAGCCTGGCACGTGCTAGAAGGTCCCAATCCTTAACTTTATTTGTGATTCAAAATAAACTCATATTTAATACAATACAAACTGGTGTGCTTAGTGTTCAATATACAAGCTCGCCGCAGCTGTATGGTACACAAATGAGTTGAGTCTAAGGGTAATCTAACATTAACATCACCTTGAATGTAACTGCAAACATGAGATATCTATCTTATACATCCAGAAAGGTCATGTATTAGGTACTAGGTTGATATCATCACCATATATATATGTGGTGAACAAAAAAAAAATAAAATAAGCAAAGTTAAAACAAAACTGTAAAAATATAAAAATATAAAAATATAAAAATATAAAAATATAAAAATATAAAAATATAAAAATATAAAAATATAAAAATATAAAAATATAAAAATATAAAAATATAAAAATATAAAAATATAAAAATATAAAAATATAAAAATATAAAAATATAAAAATATAAAAATATAAAAATATAAAAATATAAAAATATAAAAATATAAAAATATAAAAATATAAAAATATAAAAATATAAAAATATAAAAATATAAAAATATAAAAATATAAAAATATAAAAATATAAAAATATAAAAATATAAAAATATAAAAATATAAAAATATAAAAATATAAAAATATAAAAATTTAAAGATTTAAAAATTTAAAAATTTAAAAATTTAAAAATTTAAAAATTTAAAAATTTAAAAATTTAAAAATTTAAAAATTTAAAAATTTAAAAATTTAAAAATTTAAAAATTTAAAAATTTAAAAATTTAAAAATTTAAAAATTTAAAAATTTAAAAATTTAAAAATTTAAAAATTTAAAAATTTAAAAATTTAAAAATTTAAAAATTTAAAAATTTAAAAATTTAAAAATTTAAAAATTTAAAAATTTAAAAATTTAAAAATTTAAAAATTTAAAAATTTAAAAATTTAAAAATTTAAAAATTTAAAAATTTAAAAATTTAAAAATTTAAAAATTTAAAAATTTAAAAATTTAAAAATTTAAAAATTTAAAAATTTAAAAATTTAAAAATTTAAAAATTTAAAAATTTAAAAATTTAAAAATTTAAAAATTTAAAAATTTAAAAATTTAAAAATTTAAAAATTTAAAAATTTAAAAATTTAAAAATTTAAAAATTTAAAAATTTAAAAATTTAAAAATTTAAAAATTTAAAAATTTAAAAATTTAAAAATTTAAAAATTTAAAAATTTAAAAATTTAAAAATTTAAAAATTTAAAAATTTAAAAATTTAAAAATTTAAAAATTTAAAAATTTAAAAATTTAAAAATTTAAAAATTTAAAAATTTAAAAATTTAAAAATTTAAAAATTTAAAAATTTAAAAATTTAAAAATTTAAAAATTTAAAAATTTAAAAATTTAAAAATTTAAAAATTTAAAAATTTAAAAATTTAAAAATTTAAAAATTTAAAAATTTAAAAATTTAAAAATTTAAAAATTTAAAAATTTAAAAATTTAAAAATTTAAAAATTTAAAAATTTAAAAATTTAAAAATTTAAAAATTTAAAAATTTAAAAATTTAAAAATTTAAAAATTTAAAAATTTAAAAATTTAAAAATTTAAAAATTTAAAAATTTAAAAATTTAAAAATTTAAAAATTTAAAAATTTAAAAATTTAAAAATTTAAAAATTTAAAAATTTAAAAATTTAAAAATTTAAAAATTTAAAAATTTAAAAATTTAAAAATTTAAAAATTTAAAAATTTAAAAATTTAAAAATTTAAAAATTTAAAAATTTAAAAATTTAAAAATTTAAAAATTTAAAAATTTAAAAATTTAAAAATTTAAAAATTTAAAAATTTAAAAATTTAAAAATTTAAAAATTTAAAAATTTAAAAATTTAAAAATTTAAAAATTTAAAAATTTAAAAATTTAAAAATTTAAAAATTTAAAAATTTAAAAATTTAAAAATTTAAAAATTTAAAAATTTAAAAATTTAAAAATTTAAAAATTTAAAAATTTAAAAATTTAAAAATTTAAAAATTTAAAAATTTAAAAATTTAAAAATTTAAAAATTTAAAAATTTAAAAATTTAAAAATTTAAAAATTTAAAAATTTAAAAATTTAAAAATTTAAAAATTTAAAAATTTAAAAATTTAAAAATTTAAAAATTTAAAAATTTAAAAATTTAAAAATTTAAAAATTTAAAAATTTAAAAATTTAAAAATTTAAAAATTTAAAAATTTAAAAATTTAAAAATTTAAAAATTTAAAAATTTAAAAATTTAAAAATTTAAAAATTTAAAAATTTAAAAATTTAAAAATTTAAAAATTTAAAAATTTAAAAATTTAAAAATTTAAAAATTTAAAAATTTAAAAATTTAAAAATTTAAAAATTTAAAAATTTAAAAATTTAAAAATTTAAAAATTTAAAAATTTAAAAATTTAAAAATTTAAAAATTTAAAAATTTAAAAATTTAAAAATTTAAAAATTTAAAAATTTAAAAATTTAAAAATTTAAAAATTTAAAAATTTAAAAATTTAAAAATTTAAAAATTTAAAAATTTAAAAATTTAAAAATTTAAAAATTTAAAAATTTAAAAATTTAAAAATTTAAAAATTTAAAAATTTAAAAATTTAAAAATTTAAAAATTTAAAAATTTAAAAATTTAAAAATTTAAAAATTTAAAAATATAAAAATATAAAAATATAAAAATATAAAAATATAAAAATATAAAAATATAAAAATATAAAAATATAAAAATATAAAAATATAAAAATATAAAAATATAAAAATATAAAAATATAAAAATATAAAAATATAAAAATATAAAAATATAAAAATATAAAAATATAAAAATATAAAAATATAAAAATATAAAAATATAAAAATATAAAAATATAAAAATATAAAAATATAAAAATATAAAAATATAAAAATATAAAAATATAAAAATATAAAAATATAAAAATATAAAAATATAAAAATATAAAAATATAAAAATAAAAATAAAAATAAAAATAAAAATAAAAATAAAAATAAAAATAAAAATAAAAATAAAAATAAAAATAAAAATAAAAATAAAAATAAAAATAAAAATAAAAATAAAAATAAAAATAAAAATAAAAATAAAAATAAAAATAAAAATAAAAATAAAAATAAAAATAAAAATAAAAATAAAAATAAAAATAAAATTAAAATTAAAAATAAAAATAAAAAATAGTAAAATAGTACCTGGGCTTCTTTTTCTTCTTTTTCTTCTTCTTTTTCTTCTCTTTTTTTTTATTCTTTGTTTTTATTTTTCAACTTCTAGTATATATATATATATATGTATATTACTTATTAGGAGGTGGGACGGAGGTTTCTTCAGGGTTTTGAATATCAATCATTTAGGTGGGTGGTAACAGGCGATAGGAGATCATATATACTTGGGAGGATGGAAAAAAAATGTTATATAAATAAAAGAAGATATAATACAAATAGGATTTGAGCTCATTTGCATTGTGATCTTTTTAGCCTATGAATGTGGAAAAGTAGGTTAAAAAAGTTGGATTGTAGGCTGCGGATATATGTATATAAAACCCTGCCTGCTTAAAGTGATAGAAATCTCAACCTTTCATAAAAAGTGTTGGGTAACCATCAATTCAGCTCGCCGTGTAAGTATGGTGTATACATATTGATTATCAGCAGCTTTGTTCAAGAATTTTTGTCTGTTTTCTACTTTTGTTTACATGTGTCAATAAGGACAGGTTTCAGATCAGGCAAACCTCTACATCAATCTAAACCAATAAATAATATTTACTATTGCGCAATATACTTTTTTTTTTTTTTTTTTTTCTTCTTTTTTTTCTTTTTTTTCTTTTTCTCTTTTTTGTTGTACCCAAACCGGTACAAAAGATGTCAAAAAAATACGAAGTTGTAGTGTCACAGTACTAAAAAGAGAAACTTCTGCTCAATTCTAGAATTTCTTCAAATGTGTTTTGCCAAAGTGAAACCATCAGACTAGTAGCTATTGAGTCAAATGCTGTTTTTAAAGTGTTAAGGATTCAAATAAAATATTGGAAACATATTATAAAGTTGAAGGCACTGTCGCAGAAAATCGAGTTAATGAAAAAAGATCAGAATAAAAAGAAAAAAGCAAACATTTGTTTAAAGCCGAATAAATAATAGCGCATCTTCTGCTTGATTGAAATGTGTTCGACTTAGAAAAATTCTGGGTACTCCAACTTTCCGAAATCGACATCACTGCCTAAGAAACAGTCTAGTGTAAAAGTATCTTTCTCTACGTCTTCTCTGTAATAAGACTTTTCCGGATTATCTACGGCTAATGGGAACAACTGATCTGTTTCATTATTATCTAACATGACGAACGAAGAGTCAGGCGACCAAGACATTGATGGCGTAATTGTAGTAGAAGGAAAAGGGGACCAGGGAGGTGTGGTAATAGAGCCAACATCTGATTTGAGAGCAGCAAGATTTTCACATTCAGTTGTAAGCGTATCCAATGATTGATCAGATTCAGTTTTGATGGTTATTTTCTCAGTCAGTGGAGAAGGGAATGGGAATGATAGACCGAAACCACTGCTCGTAGCGTTACTAAGAGCACACGCAACCAATCTATTAACGTCTTCATCCTCTTTAAGACCATCATTGCCAGCGGCATCCACAAAAGTATTTTCGTTTGTTTGCAACAAGGCTGAGAAACTAGAATTCTTATACGCTTCATTCTCGTTATCCTCAGGGGAAGGGAAAATCGTTGAAGAAGAGTCTGATTCAGGGCCACAATTTGTTTGGGCAGAGGAACAGACCGGAGACATGCAGCCGGACATGACGCTTTCCGGCTCAGGTTCGACTTTTTTTAAGGTTTCTAAGCGCGGAGTTTTGGAAACTAACGGGGTAGTTTGACTTCCGCTTTGACAAGCCTTGCTCGAGATGGCAGTGTCACCGGCTGCGTGGCTATACCTTGTACGTTTTTTGCAAATTAATCCATTAGTAGGTCTAGGTGAGTCATGCAACTTGGCACTAAAAAAGGAAGCAAGCAAGTGAAAGATAAATAATGTTGTTTCTGCTTTAGCAAAACTCTTTCGATCACATCAAAATGTAGAGACTTGCGAGTAATAGAAGGCGCAAGGAAGGGAAGAAATAAGGATCTCGAATGAGAGGCCCGGGTTGGAATGCAGCATCCAACCATCACAATTAACAGAGATTAATGCACTAAAACTTACTAGAGTGCACAAGCATTGCAAAGCAAACTTCCATTGGATGCTTTTCGCCACATGGGAGTAGCCTTGGCTGCGCAATTGCTACACTGAACCGAGGAGGAAGCCGCCTGAGCAGCAATTTTTCCCGAAGCTTTAGACTTGGGGGTATTAGGGGAGCTTACATTTCTATGTGACTTATGGAGTTTGTAAAACAAGCCACATCTTAAAACCCGGGAAAACAATAAAAAATAGCTATGTTATGAGCCACGCGAAAGAATGTAGATTGATGAACAAGTATGTACAAGACGTACGCATTGCAAAGAAGTTCATCCGAAGGACCCCTTCTCCACAGGGGAGTGGTTGTCGTGCAACAATTCGTGCACGATGGAGAATCTTTCTGGTGGGGATGATCGGTGAGTCCGGTGAAAGCAGGGGGTTTAGTAGCCATTGGATTACGGCGCTTCCTCCGGTCAAATGCTCTGGCAGAATGTGAAGAGCGAGGAGGGACAGAAGAAGAAGAAGAAGAAGTGGGCGAAGACATGGTCAGACAGGGCAAGAAGACGATAATAAAAAGATGAGAACGATGGAGATGACGAAGGCAAGATGGAGGTCAACGTCGCAGGTGGAAAATGAGCTATGAGCTAGTCGTCAGAAGACCCAGTGACGTCATGGCGGGTAAGTGACGTGCGCTCCACTAAGTACTTAGCAACCTGCTACGTCCCACCTTGCTCAGACTGCTCCATGAATCCTTCCCTTCTCCAAACACGCATCCAGCGTAGGGATTCCTCTTACATGCATGGTTCACAAAACAAATGTCCTCTTTATGTATAGGCCCCATACCCATTTTTTTCTTTTCTCCTCCCACCAATCTAAGCTACCAACTCAAATAAGGGAATGCTTTGGACGGGTCATGAATAATTATGTTTTTTTTCTAACACTAGGTAGAATGGATGGCATCCAACCAGCTAGTCTTAAATTGTCATCTCTAACTCATTGAACCTTGAATTCCAAAAAAACCAGCTAAGCTGAATATAGACCATTGATAGTCATCAAAGCGTGCTGTGATTTAACATTAGTAAATTTTACATTCATTCTGTTTCAACTTCTCCAAGACTTTCACTAAAATTTGAGCCCTGTTGCTTTCATTAAATGACTGTGCTCTGAGTGTACGTTAGTTTATATTTCAATGAGCTTACTTAAACTACCAAAAAGAAGAAAATAAATATGTAAGTAAATCATAATTTTATATGAATGATCATTGACGCTGGGAAACACAAAGTTGCCATCATTACAATATTGATTGAGGGGAAAAAAATCCCAACCATGGTAATTTAAATCTACCTGACTGAATGGATTTAGTCACCTGATGTTCAAACCTTATATCCCACGGGTTTAATTTGATGCGTAGGAGAGAGCAACACTAGGGTTATATAATAGTGTGCTCCAACATTATTATGGTAGGTAAGAATATAATCAAAATCGAGGTTGAGTACAGCCATATTCGAAACGGTTGGTGCAGTTTTACTAAAAAATTCAAAACTTTTGGTCTGCTCAATTGACATTTGACAGAAAACTTAGCCTCCCTTCACCAAAATTTTGCCAGTTTCTCTGTCAAATGTCAAGCATTTTGTTTAAATGTTTTGATTCTTTTTGCAAAACTGCACCAGCCGTTTTGAATTTGGCTGTAAAATATTATAGTGAGGCTTCTCCTCTGGGTTCCCTCTGCTCCCTCAGCTCAAATGACACCCCCGAGCATGTCTTACTTTTCTGCCTAGTACATGCTGTGTCACGCAGAGTCCTCTTTACAGCTGCTAAGGAGCACAAAACTCCATTTTACCACATCTGCTTTGCTTTCTCCTTCACCCATTATCTCACAAGTTGCTCTGTTCTTAATTAATTCACAAAGAGTTCCTAACAACCTTCCACTCTCTCAGTAATAACTCATTAGCTCTTTTTCATTGCCCGTTTTTCCTTCTCACTCTGTTATCTCCACATACATGCTGTACATAGCCCAATATGTTTTGCCTATTCTCCTTCATGCTCCGCGTTGGGTGAGATTGTAAGAAATTAAAAAACTATAGTACAGCTATACCAACAGTTGTTGGTGCACAAGTTGAAGAAGTTTTTCGACTTTGCACCCCATTGTGACAGCCAGCTGAATTGATACTACACGCCAACAATTCAGCCGACTGTCAAAATGCAGTGCAAAGTTGCAAAAATTTATCAACTTGTGCACCAACAATTATTGGTATAGCTGTAAGAAGAAGTCTATCAGCTACCAAGCTGACGCGATCCCACCTCCCAATAACATCACTGCTTAAAGAATCTCCAATCTGTTCAACGTTGAATATGTCCTAGGATTTACCCCACAGGACAATGCAGACACCAGACTATACCAATTTGTAGATAGTTATCAATTAACCTTAAAAAAAAAAAAAACTGTGTATGGCAAGCGTAATGTCACCCAAAATAATCATTCTAATTACAGCTATACCAACAATTGTTTATGCATAAGTTGAAGAAACTTTCAACTTGGCACCCCATTGTGACAGCCAGCTGAATTGATAATACACGCCAACAATTCAGCCGACTGTCAAAATGCAGTACAAAGTTGCAAAATTTTATCAACTGGCGCACCAACAATTATTGGTATAGCTGTATGCTCAACATCCATTGTTGACATCAAATCCTTCTACCATCTCAATATGTCTTGAAACCTCTTCCCGTTACAGGGAAATCTGAATTGATTGAAACAGAATCAAAAAATTTCAGAATCTTTTTGACAGGACTGAAATCTGAGCGGAAGATGTTTTTTTGAGAGCTTTAATTTATTTCGTGGTACTGGATCCATTTTCTCTGTTAATTCGCCCCATTACTTTCGTTCCAGAGCCACATCATGAACTGAAACTGCCAAAAAAATTCTGCAGCTCAATTTTTTGTCCTGTCCAAAAATTTGTGAATTTTTCTTGATTTTGTCTCAACCACTTCAGATCTCCCTGTACCTTACTGTTTAATCATTTAATTTTCAAATTGTCTCCCAGGGACTCCAGCTTGCAAAAAAAAAGAAAAAAAAAAAGGAAACAAAAAAGAAACAAAAAAAACAAAGAGAAAAAAGCGGTTTCCAAAGACTTATATAGATACAAGTCATTTCAATCTTAATAGCAAACGAGCAATTAGCAGTCGTCACATATTCCTTCTACAAGCTTTACAATGTAACAGAAAAGTGACTTGAGGATCACGAGAGATGAGAATCATAATTACAGCTAAAGCGAAAAAGCTTGTAGTTTTCTTGCCACTTATTCCCTTCCAAAAGCGACTTACACTCATGTTTTTGACGGAGGATCGGAGACGAGAAACCCACAAGGTTTTCAGGTTTTTCTGTAAATAAATTTGACAACCATGTTGACGATGCGCACTTTTATATTATGTATCTCTAAAAATTCGCAGTGAGCCCACGGCTCTCAAATGGCTTGGGAATGTTTTCATTTGATATACACTGGTGGAAAAAAATGGCAACCAGACGTCGGGTTCAGTACACATACTGAATTGAATCAATCCAGTATGTGAACTGAACCCGACGTATAGTTGCCATTTTCTTCCCCTTATGATATAGTACAGCTAAACCGGAAAAGCTTGCGGGTTTCTTGCCACTTATTCCCTGCCAAAAGTGACCTAAACTCATGTTTTTGGCGGGGGATCAAAGACGAGTAACTATGGTAGCAGTTTCAGCGCTTCGTCCGGAGTGAATCATCAATATTTCATTACTCACCTATGGTAGCAGTGTCAGCGCTTCGTCCGGAGTGAACCGGAGTTAGACGCGTCAGCTGCACCACAGACTATATACACTTTATATACTTAACAATCACTAAGCTATCATACTACACATAACACCCCCCCTCTTAGTGATTTCCCTATAACCATTCCTTGCCAAAAACAAGTAGATAAATTTGAAAGTAATTAAAAGAAAAGAAAATAAGGAGAAACATAGAAACTAGAAAACCCCCAATAAATATCTCTTTTCTTTCCAAACAATTGGTCCCAAATTCTTCGTCAACAAATCTGCCACTTGATCTTTAGTTGATACCCATTTAATATCAATTTCACGCCGATGAACTTGTTCATTCACAAAGTAGAAATCTCTGTCAACATGCCTGCATCGTTTGTCAAAGGGGCTATCAGTAGCTGCTACAATTGCACCTTTGTTGTCGCAATACAGAGTTGTTGGACCATGGCACAAATCCACTTCACATAAAAGGTTACACATCCAAAGAGCTTGACGTGTTGCATTTGACATTGCCATTAACTCTGAGTGAAGTGATGCTGTTGCCACCCTTGATTGATGCTTTGATTACCATAAGATAAGACAGTTGTTGACTTGAAGAACATGACCTCCTGTAGCTCTAGCAAATTCACCACCCCAAGTAGCATCACAATAAACTTCCATAGATGGATTGAGATTGATTGTTGGGAAAAGATGAAATTTCATGTCTTTGGTAAATTGTAGATATCTCAGTAAATGATTAAGCACATCCCATTCAGCTTTACCTGGTCTTGATGCATAATGTGCCAGGAAGTTGACAGGATATGCCAAATCAGGCCTTGATCCAGCTACAAGATATGATAAAGAACCAATAATAGACAGAAATTTGAGAGGTTCCAGCGGAGGATGAGTTTTTTCTTTTAAAGACACCAAAGAAAGACCCATTGGTAAAGGTGAGTGAGAGTTAAGACCAGCTGGATTGTGTTCATTCAGAATTTTGTTGACAAGAGCTGGTTGGTGAATAGTGAAACCTTTGGAACAGTGTGAAACTGCTAGACCAACAATAGAAGAGATTCCATCAGACCATTTTACCTTAAAACTACTCCCCATATCCATTTCCAACTCCTTCAACACCGTATCATTACTCCCTACCACCACACCATCATCTACATGAATCCACAACATTCCCTTAGAACCTTCTTTTGCTAGCACATATACACTTACATCCTGATTGCTTGATCTGTAACCTAAATTTGCCAGAATTTTGCTGAGATGTTTCCACCAATGTCTGGCTGCTTGCTTAGTACCATATAGAGATTTTCTAAGTTTGTAGACATGAGTTGGATTAACAGACTCAAAACCTTCAGGTTGCTTGACATAAATTTCCTCTTCAAGATTGCTGTGTAGATAAGCTGCCGTGACATCAAAAGTTTTGATTGGCCAGTTTTATGTAGCAGCTAGGGTGAGGATCAGACACAGAGATGCAAAAGTGGCTGTGGGAGCAAAAGTGTCATTAAAATCAATACCTTTAACTTGTTTGAAACCCTGAGCTACATATTGTGCCTTGTGTTTGATGATCTTTCCAGATTCATCTCTTTTTAGAGCAAAAACCCATTGGGCACCTGTGACAGTTTTTCCAGGAGGAAGAGGAACAATATCCCAGACTTTCATGTTAGACATGTTGTTTAATTCCTGAAGACAAGCTGACTTACATTCAACTGCGTCTGGATGCTTCATTGCCTGTTTGAAAGTTCAAGGTAAGTGGTCAGAAAGTTCATAAGCATTATTTTTACTGAAATCAACCATGACATCTTGGGTAGCAATAGTTTCTTCGGTTGTAAAATCACCAAATTTCAGTTGATTCAAAATAAATGCTAGGTCACCTTTAGAATGAGATGTGGCCGGATGTGACACTGTAAGCGTTTTGGTATTGTCCTCGTCTCCTTCAGGGATGAAATTTGCCATTGCTGATTGAACAAAAGAATTAGATTCTGGATGCCAAAAAATCCAACCTTTACCACCATCAATAAAACAAAAAACCCTGCAATGCATAGCCCGGACCTCCATTCTTGTACTTTTTTCAGTTGGAATGTGCAAATATGCCCACTGACCAAAAATTTTGACAGGAGATAAGTCCGCTTTTTTGTTGAAAATGATTTGGTATGGGGTACTATCAGTAACTCTCACATTTGGTAATCTATTGTGAATGAAAGAGGCCCAACAATAAGCAAAAGTCCAGAAGGTGGGGGGCAGATTTGATGCAAGAAGGATAGTTCTGGCAATTTCACCAATGGTTTCATTGAATCTTTCAGCCATTCCATTGTGTTCATGGTGATAAGGCATAGAGTGTTCATGAAGGATACCATGTTGGGAAAGGTATTCAGAGAATTTCTTGTTCATGTATTCTTTGCCATTGTCAGTTCTGAGGATTTTGAGACATTGATTAGTGATGTTTTCTAAGCAAGATTTGAAATTAATAAAAGCATCAAAAACATCTGACTTCTTTTTTAGGACAAAAACTTCCCCATAAGTTGAGAAAGATTCTCTGAAGGTAGCTACATAAACTTCATCTCTATCAGTTACATCAACCATGGGCCCTACTAGATCAGAAACCACCAAATCCATGAGCTCATGGGTGTGCTTAGATGTCTTGAACATTTTTTTACTTTTGCTTTTTGACATAGCACAAACATCACAGTGTAATCTGCATGAAGGGACATAAGATGGTGCATTTTCGCAGAGACCTTTTTTGGTAAGTCTTCTCAAAACCCTGGTACTTGTGTGTCCAAGATGGTGATGCCAATCCATGATTGAGTCAGGAACCACAGTTGGATAAGGAATTTTTGAAGGGGGTGGAGGAACAAAAGGAGCAGGAAGGGTAGCAGAGGATAAAGAGTTAAAATTATTCATTTCAAAAACATTGGTCTCTAGTGCACAAGGATATACTAGATCAACTGTCCATTTTCGACCAGCAGAAGATTTAAGAGCTAGAAATAATATTTTTTTGTTTTTTGAAATAACATAATCATGATTTTGATTAAAAGAAAGAGAAATGCCATTATCTAGAAGATCAAAAGGAGAAATAAGAGTGGATTTTGCCCTATCACAATAGAAAACACCTTTGATAGTAACTAATTATCCATCACATCCTTTAATGAACATGTTTCCGTGACCAGTAATGAAAGCAGCACCAGAGTCAGTTGCAGTTTTGACTGGAATAAGAGTATCCAAAGTTCTGAAGTCAGAGAGAAGACGTACATCACCAGTGACTTGATGTGTGGCACCAGAGTCAAAAACACCTTGACAATCTTTACCGTCTTGCTCTTCAGTCCAGCTATCAGTACCAAAATCCATTTCTTTCAAAGCAGTAGTGAGAACATCTAGCGCTTTGCAGTTTATTTTGTTTAAGTGAGGTTTTGAAGAATTTTGAGCTGGCTATTTTCCCTTCCTATTGTTTAGTGCTTTTTGGACAAGATTCATAGAGTCCTTGTTGTCCCGAGCAAAAGCTTCACATTTTCCCCACACTGCTACATTAAAACTCTTACTTTTGGGATCATAAGGACAAGTGTTCTAGAAATGTTTGGAGGATTTGCAGTAAAAACAGGAATATTCAGGTTTTTTATTTCCAGGGTGGTAAGAGTCCATGTGGCCTTTTTTGAAATCCAAGGATAAAACAGATTCAGGATCAGTTGCCAGTTCAAAAGCCGTGGTAAGGGTAGGGGAATTTGAAGACGTAGATTGAGATGAGTTGATAAAAGAATTTTGAAGAACATTCATCATTTCATCAAAAGAGGGTTGAGATATGTCTTTTTGCAATTCAAAATGACAATTTGCTTCAGTGGCAAGATGATTAACTGATGATGGCAATAAGAGTTGGGTGAAAACTGCTGTCATTTCATCGAAACCAAAAATAAAACCTGATCACTGAACCACCTCCAAAATTGACTTAACTTTTTCTCCATGTTCTATTACATTTGTAAAAGGTGAGGTTTTAATAGTTAAAAGATCATTAAAAAGAGCCATGTGAGCTGTGTGGGAAGCTTTGTCAAATTTGGAGCTGAGAATTGAGAAAGCTTTGTAACTGGTAATCCCAAAATCTATAAAATCCTGAAGTTTTTCATCAATTGTGTTGTAAATTGCATGCCAGCTCATTTCGTCCTCAAATTTTGAGATATCATCATTGATTGCAGCTGTGTTAGAGATATATTTAGTTTAACGTACATGGCGCATTAAAATTTTTTTGATATTCTTTATCCAAGTTTGCCAGTTAGAACCATCAGGTTTCAATTTAGACATTCTATTAGTCCTTTGTATGATCTCATTGATAACATCAGCACAATCTCTTCCTTTATAAGTTGTAAAATTATCATTGTCATTGTCAGATAAGAGAATGACGCCGCTGAGTGAAGAGGAGGGGCTAGGATGATGAGCATGGCCAGTTCCCGCATGTTGCAACAACGAGACACGTCTGTGTCTTGGTTGTCACAACTGCATTAATGGGCTAGGGGCAGTATGAGGAAGGTGCGTAAGACAATCACGCGCCAAGGCTGCGTGTCTGGTTTGTGATGAGGATGTGGGGGGGATACTTTGCGATGATGATGATGTGGGGGGGGGAGAAGAGAGGAAGGAGGGGGAGGCGGGGAAAGAGAAGGAGGAGGGGAAGATGAAGCAACTGGTGTGTTACTGGGCAGTAGAACGAAAGGGTGGGGGGTTTGCAATTAGCAAGCGGTGCTTGCGCTATCCATAGACAACACTGGTGAGGCGGAAGGGCCCAAGAGTGAACGCAAGCGGAGTCTCACTCGGGTATTTATTGATTGGGGAGGTAGAAGGTTTTTTAACTCTCTAATGAGAGGCTGAGGGCGTTTGAGAGCAAAGCGAGGTCAGGATTGGAATGGATTTGAGGAATCCAAAATCGGCATGGATAAGATAAACCGAGAGAAGGAGGTGGAGGGAGCTCAACATCAAAAAAAAAAATACTTTTAACGTGGGGCAAGCACGGGGAACACAATGTTTCCAGGAAAATACAAGATTGGATTATTGCTAGTAAAAAATCAGGGACAGCCCATAACCTATGGTAGCAGTTTCAGCACTTCATCCAGAGTGAACCATCAATATTTCATTACTCACCTATGGTAGCAGTGTCAGCGCTTTGTCCGGAGTGAACCAGAGTTAGATGTGTCAGCTGCACCACAGACTATATACACTTTATGTACTTAAAAAACACTAAGCTATCATACTACACATAACAGTAACTCTCAAGCTCTTCAGATTTTTCTGCATTTGTTGAACATGTGGACATTTTGCTTGTAAATGGTTGATATAGTGTTCTTTGGAAACAGTCATTTCTGTTATGTATACTTAAGGTTATGCTTAGTGATTATTCAATATCTATATATATAATATAAGGGCATCTACCATTGTGCCGGTAAAAAATGAGTATATAATTGCATGTTAATTGGGTCATTTCATAATGAATTTCCATATTCAACCACCCTATGCAGTATCTTTTACTATTCACTCCATTTAGTTAATATTCAACCATTGTATTTTGGCTCCTATTCATTAAAACTCAATTATTTTTTTCCTTCTCATGGCTTTTAACATAGCTGATTAATTACTTGAAATGGAAGAAGACTATATCATTTCATATCTCTTTGACAATACAAACAAAAATAGAACAAGACAAAAAAAGAAATACTCAATTGAAATTGACAAGAAGGCCATCAAAGACTAATGAATGACTAATTTTACCCCATCTGTACATACAACAACATCATGTTTTAGTGACGTTTCTGTATGGCCAGGGATTTGTTTAGCAAGATTTGTGAAGACTTACAAAGACATAACTCTTTTTGGTTATGGAAAAAGTAAGATAGGTTTTTATCAGTAACACTAGTCACAAATTTATTAATATAATATTTTTTAGGACTGTTGTGGTCAATTAGGCTTATCACCACAGCAAAAAATGACATCTGCTTTATGACAACTTGCTTTTGGGATCTCCGCTGATAGCACTGATGAGTATGTACGTATTGGTGAAACAACTGCCCTCAGAGCACTCAAGCATTTCATAAAAGATATAATCAGTATATATGAAGAGTAATACTTATGAGAACCTAATTCAGCAAAAAAAAGTTATTTTTAAGGAGTATGAAGAGTGTGGATTTCCTGGCTGTCTTGGATCAATTGATGGATTGCACTGGGAGTGGAAAAATTGTCCTCCAGCTTGGGCCAGCCAATTTCAAGGGAAAGAGGGTACACCAACAATTGTATTGGAAGCTGTGGCCAGAAAGAGCCTATGCTTTAGGCATTTTTTTTGGAACTCCAGGTGCTCTAAATGACATAAATGTTCTCCATTTCAGCAACATCTTTGAAAAACTAATGCCTGGTACTCAAGATGAAGTGCGATACAAAATAAACAATCACAGATAAAAAAATGCTTATTACCTTACAGATGGCATTTATCCATCTTGGTCAACAATTGTCAAAACTATACCACACCCACAAAATGAAGCAAGTCAATACTACACCAAACAATAAGAAGCTTCATGAAAAGACATTGAGTGTGCATTTGGAGTATTACAGATCCAGTGGGGTATCATTCAACAACCATGTCAACTATGGACAATAGAAACTGTGAAAGAGGTAATGAAGTGTTGTGTAATATTACAAAACATGATCATTCAGTCAAAATCAAGTACTTATATTAACCTATCAAATTCTGAGAACATACCAAGTCAAATAGTGCAAACACATCATGATCCCACATTGTTCAACAGCATTACTGAATATATGCAGAGAAGTCAAGTTTTGCATAACTCCTCAATACATTTCCAATTAAGTGAACATTTGAAGATTCACAACTGGAATTCTAGAGGAATGGATGGAGGTGTAGAGTAAATTTTGTTGTAAGTAGCTATTAGCCTATATTAAAAAAGAAAATTAGTATAATGAAAAAAGCGTAACAAAATGATACTTACAGTATATTACTATATACTAAAAGGATTGAAAATTCCTATACTTCACATTGATACAAAAAAATTGATTAGCTTAAATGTGGATTTTTTTAAAAAATTTTGAAAAAAATAAATACAATTGATTGAGAGAAAATTGCGCATAACTGTTTATTTAAATGGCCACCTCTTTAAATTTATCATTAGAAATCTTATAATCATAAAGCCTTATTAATAAAAACACAAAAAATTTAATTAATAAAAGAGAAATAATATATTAAATTGCAAAGAATATAGTTCATTTTAAATTGCAGAAGTGTGAGTGAAGGAAAGGTGCAAAGATATAGTGTATAATTGGTTACATTGCAGTAGTGTGAATGAAGGAAAGGAGCAAAGATAAAGTGTATAATTGACTACATTGCAGAAGTGTGAGTGAATGAAAGGCGCAAAGATATAGTGTATAATTGGTTACATTGCAGAAGTGTGAGTAAAGGAAGAAGGTGCAAAAGGCCCTTCTTATATATTAGAGAGGAGTCCTACTTGCACAAACTCCAGGACACTCACCCATTTAGCTACAACTCCTGTGGCAAATATGACTCATCCTCAATGTAATAATGGGAAAATGAATAGGAGATAATTGGCCCATCATTACATTGAAGGTGTAACAAAGTTGGTTAGTAAAAAAAACTAAAAAGTAATGAATGTTGAAAATACTTACCTAGAAAAAAAAGGAGATGCTGAGTGATTGAGAGAAAGTAAAAAAAAGATATTAAAAAGTAATATGAAAATTACTTACCTGGAAAAAAAGGAGAAGCCAAAATGAATTGGCAAACAGTTGAAGGAAACTAACAGAGAAGGTGGAAAATACTTACCTAGAAAAAAAAAGGAGATGCCGAGAGATTGAGATAAAGTAGAAAAAAAATAACTGTAATATGAAAATAACTTACCTTGAAAAAATAGGAGAAGCCAAAAGAAGCTAACAAAAAGTTGAATCAAACTAAAAGGTAATGTGGAAAATACTTACTTTGAAAATTATGGAGAAGCTGAAAATAATTTTGGCTTCATTTTTATTTTAATTTACTGATTGTTAAATTTTTTTGGCTTCCCCATTATTTTCAAGGTAAGTATTTTCCACATTATCTTTTAGTTTGTTTCAACTGTTTGTTAGCTTCTTTCAGCTTCTCCTATTTTTTTCAAGGTAAGTAATTTTCATATTACAATTATTTTTTTTTCTACTTTCTCTAAATCTCTTGGCATCTCCTTTTTTTCTAGGTAAATATTTTCCACCTTCTCTGTTAGTTTCCTTCAACTGTTTGCTAATTCTTTTTGGCTTCTGATTTTTTTCCAGGTAAGTAATTTTCATATTACTTGTTAATATCTTTTTTTTACTTTCTCTCAATCTCTTGGCATCTCCTTTTTTTTCTAGGTAAGTATTTTCAACATTCATTACTTTTTAGTTTTTCTTAATAACCAAATTTGTTATGCCTTCAATGTAATGATGGGCCAAATATCTCCTATTCATTTGCCCATCAGTACATTGGGGATGAGTCATATTTGCCATAGGAGTTGTAGCTAAACGGGTGAGTGTCCTGGAGTTGGTGCAAGTAGGACTACTCTCTAATATATAAGAAGGGCCTTTTGCGCCTTCTTCCTCCACTCACACTACTGAAATGTAACCAATTATACACTATATCTTTGCACCTTTCCTTCACTCACACTTCAGCAATGTAAAATGAACTATATTCTTTGCAATTTTATATATTATTTCTCTTTTATTAATTAAATTTTTATGTGTTTTTATAAATAAGGCTTCATGATTATAAGATTTCTAATGATAAATTTGAAGAGGTGGCCATTTAAATAAACAGGTATGCGAAATTTTCTCTCAATCAATTTTATTCATTTTTTCAACAATTTTTATAAAATTCCACATTTAAGCTAATCAATTTTTTTGTATCAATGTGAATTATAGGAATTTTTAATTCTTCTATAATATAAGTATTATTTTATTATGCTTTATTCATTATACTAATGTTTTACTTCAGGTCATGTAAAGATTAAAAAATAACCAAATTAAGAGCTATCACCATTCAACCACCACTATTTTAAATCATCTTTCATTTTATTTAATATATCTAGATCATCATCATCACAAAAGTTATTATTATTCAAAATTTAGAGTTTCTGAATCTCACTGCTTTGCATCTCACAGTCTGATTGTTGTAAGTTTATTATCATGTTTTGCTGATTTATCTTTGTATTTGTTTCTTCAAGGTCTCATTTTCTTTTATCAAGATGAAGCCTTTCTTTTTGTATGATTATTTTCTCTTTTGTAAGTTTGAGTTGATTTTGAGCTATAGCAAGTTGCTTTTCGGATAAAGTGATTTTTTTTACAGATATTTCATTGCTTCCAGGAATGGGCTCAATGCGTTTTTCAGCTGCATCATTTTAATGTGAAAATCCTTCATCTTTTTTCCCTTCAGATAAATCAGAAAGTCAACATTTTTTGGCTGCTTTTTGGCCAAGTGGGTGGTCAGAATAGTTTGGAGAGGGTGAGGTAGGACAACTGCTGGAGTAAAATTGATTCCTCAAGTCACTTGAAAAACTGTCCATAGGTGTAGCTCTTTGTGCAGTTGAAAAACCATCTATTGGAGAGTTTCTAGAAGGTGGGGGTTGGGAATGTTCCATTTTCTATTTTGGAGAAAACTTGAGCTTCTCCCATGCTAAAAAACTTTTAAAAGCTGTTTTAAACTGATCTTGATAGAGAGAAAGCGCACTTCAAAGCCAATCACTGGGACTTTTTCCTCTTGGTGGATTCCTTTCGATACCATGATATATTGCACTAAAATTAAGTGTTGAAGTGTTCAAAGCTTTCCACCTAAAGTGGTATAGAAGAATAATTAGTCATTTTTGAGTTGTATGATTAAATATTAAATATAAAAAATGTTTAATATGGATGTCAGCCAGGCTTCTAGACTTACCCATTAAAATGATTAATTATTTACTGGGATGAAGCCACACCATTTTTATTTCTCATATATTATAATTAATTATAATGTATTTAATATAAATTTACTTGTAATAAATTAACTAGTTAAAAAACAGTAAAATTAGTAAATAATTAAAATTAATATTAAATGTCCCTTATATTTTTATTTCCTAACACCATTCTCAATGACAGGTTAAGAGAAATAAATATTAATATTAATATAAAATTTAATATTGAAATAAAATTTAATATTAAAATAAAAATAAGTATATACAAGAAATTCAAATTACATAATTAAACATGACACTTACAGTAATTTTTAAATAAACCAATTTATTTCTGACACACTACACAGTATAGGGGGTGGACTTGCTAGCAAGTCCCTAACCTGAACTCAGATGGAATTAAGATGGAACTCAGACTAAAATTATACTGAACCCATACTGAACTCTACTTGAACACCCACCTAAAACTTTTTGGCTGAGTGGTGTTCATCCCTTATTGTATGGTTCCTTTTTCAATAGCTCATTGTGTGTTCAATCTGAGATGAGTTTGGGTCCAAGGTTGGGGACTTGCTAGCAAGTCTGCCTCCCATATTGTGTGGTGACATATACAGTAAATACACATTTTTAACACATTCTTTATAGAACAAGCTAATTATTTGAAAATATCTTCTGGAATATTCTTTTTCTTTTTTCATACTCCTGTATATAGGTTTTTGAACTTGGTGCTTTGTCTCTCTTTTGCCTATATAAGGTCTTCCCTTTTCTGGTTATTTGAATCATCATTTAATTACTTATTACTTTACCAAACGATTTATTAAAATAAATTAATTATTAATTTTTGTTTTTTAGTACTTACAATAAATGTAATTCTAAAATATCAATTATAAATAATAATTATAAAAATATATTACCTCTTTTTAATGAGTAAATAAAAGAAAAGATATCCATAAGTACCTTTGACCTTGCAAACCCCAAAATCCACCTATCACAGCCCTTGGACCTCTGTTAAAAATCTTCTAGACCATCAGGACCCTTTGACACTTGAGGCCCTTTCTGAATTGGTGACAGCGACTGAGGGACCATCAACGATGAGGTACCAGTAGGACAAGTAGACAACAATAACAATGAACATAATCAACCATGTGACTTATTTTTTTGCTGCAAGCAGGAATCAAACCGTGCTCCAAAATTAAGGTTCATATATTGGAAATCATCATATATAATTGTGGTAATTATATTGATTACTATTTGTTGGTAATTTTGCACATTTAATTGTCCACGTATATCTTTTTTACTCAGCACTCTGTAAATGGCATTAACTTGCTCATTTTACAGGGGGAGGTGCCTGGTAAATAAGATATTTTTTTTCCTAGTTGAACAAGATAGAATTATATTTTTCTTACTCCTAGAAGTAATATTGAAATTTAAATTAATATTAATATTTTTTAATTATTTCAGTTGACCACTTTCCTGAAAATTAAAATTTTATATTATTGTTTCAGTTGACAAATTGTCCTGACAGTAAATTATTAATATTTAAAATTAATTGAATTAATTATATTAAAAGCATTTCAGTTGAAAATAAGTCATGATAATTAAATTATTTCAGTTGACATTAAGTCCTAGTAATTAAAATTATTTTCAGTTGACATTAAATCCTGGTAATCAATTTATTCCAGTCAACATTAAGTCCTGGTAAATAAATTATTTTCAGTTGACTTCTAGTCCTGATAATTATCAACATATACATTACTAATTATTAAATTATTTTATTATTTCAGTTGATTTAATTTAAATCCTGGCTATAAAATTATCTTAAATTAATTAATAAAATTTTTTGATTATTATTTTAGTTGATTTTTTGTCCTGGAAAAAATATATTTTAATTATTCCAGTTGATTACAAAATCCTGATATTTACTTATATACTAGAAAATTTTTTTCCTTATTTTTCTTTAAATAAAGTAAAAATAATAACTAATCAAATTTTAATATTTCTTTCTCTCAGTTCAGGTTAATTACAACTATGACTGATCAAGGTGCTTCTGCTGGCTGTGAAGAGGAACTGGATTTAATTGATTATGATGAAGCTTCTTCTGTAAGTTCTCCTTTGACTACAAAACTGGATCAAATTAATCAATTACTGGACCAATCAGGATGTGGAAATTCAGGTGATGGAAATATTAGTGGAGACAACTGCTCAAGATAAAAAGCCTTCTATCAACCCCCCAGAAGAGCTTCTTAAAGACTTCAAAATAAAAAATATGCCTTTGAATCAGCAAGTCAAAAATCTCTCCACTCACATCAAGGAGTTGAGGTCAGAAAACCTCAATCTGAGGTCACAAGCAGACTCTCTATAAGACAAGTTAAGAAAAATAGAGTTCTTCCTTCAAGAGAAGAGGAAACCCCCTCCTCCCCCAAGAGCCCTTCCACAATTGGCCCCCCAGAAACAAGAAAAGGTGGAAGTCTCAAAGTGGAAGTGGGATTTTCTGAACACCCAGTGGGATTATCTGTCACAAAAACAACAGCAACAAGTACCTCAGGCAGGTCCTTCAAGAACCAATCAGTTCAGCACCACACCTCCTCGCCCCAATCAAGGAGGAAAAAATAGAAGAAAAAATCACTTCCAATTCTCGCCCAAGCCATGGTAAGCCCCTCTATTGAATCTCAAGTACCATTTCTTGTTACTTATCCAGTTCCTTCAGGTAATTATGGAAGAGGAGATGAGACTGTGAGACCAGTAGAGGCTGAGAGTAGTAGAAAAATTGCTCAATATTCTAATGTATCTAATCCTTTGGTTTTGATTGCTACTTCAATGATAAATCCTGATATGGATATTATTGATGAGACACTTGTTCCTGAGTTTTATGAGAATCTGGAAAGTTATTCTGTTTACCTATTGTGAAATACTCCAGATTTAGCTAACATTAATGATGAATATTTGAGGGATATTATTGCTAAACAAAATCATATAATGAACAACATGAAATTGACTCAGAAATATAATAGTTTGTTAAATGAACAGGGTTATCAAGCATTGAGGATTGAGTTGCAGAGAGTTTCTGATGATTTGTTTCATTACAAAGTAACTCATGAGAAGAAAGTTGCTTTATGGCAAAATATCAAGAATAATTTGTCTAAATAAAAAGATACTGTGTCCATCTGTTTCCAGGAGCTAGAAAGAAATAAGATGAACTTAGAAAGATTGAGTAACCATTATTCATCTTTACAAGATAAGAACCAGTTATCTTTTGCAACCATCAATGAGAGTTTATCTAGTATTCCAAGAGTGAAAACTAGGTTAACAACCATTGAAGAGAAATCAAATTCATTGTTACATGATCAAAAGTTTTCTGAAATTTCTTTGAAAGACCCTGTTGAGCAGGATACCCCAATTGTACCTGTTCCTAGTTCATCCAAAGTAAAATTAGTACCAAAAATGCCTGTTAATACCACTGAGTTTCCATCAAAACTTGATGATGTACCTGGATCATCCACAGAAGGATTAAACAATGAGATTACTGCCCAATTGGAGAAGTTACAGCTCCTTCTCACTCAGAAACAAGCTTGTAATAAGGAGACTACTTCAAATCAAAAGAGTTGGCCAAAACTTGACCAGTATCCAACATTTGATGGTGACTCTTCCTCTGATTGGAAGCAGCTCATTTTCAGGATTGATAATTTAAAGAATTCTTATATACTCCCAGATTAGAAAATTGTGTCAAAATTAATTTCTTTATTTACCAATGTATCCCTAATGTGGTATGAATCTGTTCTCTTGGATAAAAATGACCACTTATGGGAAGATTGGAAGAAATTAATCAAAGCACAATTTGGTGGTTCCAAGTTTAGGATAGCTCAACAAAGGCAGTATGAAGAAACTAGATATAGCTCTTCTACTGAAAAAACTATTGAGTTCCTGATGAAACCTGTGAAAATCTTGAGGGAAATGAACCCAAATATGGAGTTTGAGTTATGGAAGGACAGGGTCCTCTATAAACTGCCTATGTCTCTGAGAGACTTAATAGTTGCTAGGACTGAGTTTTCAAGAGAACCTTCTTCTTTAATTAATACTTGTAATGAGATCCTTTTGAAAAACAAGTATGATACTAGAAGATTCATTCCTAGAACTTCATTGGAGAAAACCTCCAATTACCAACAAAAACCTCTGGAAAAGATTGGTAAACCTTCTTCCCCTGTTGCACCCAAAAACTATACAACAACACTTGCTTCAAACGCAGCAAGCCTTGGAAGAAAGGGCATGTTTGTGAAAAGAAGATAAATCTTGTTGAACATTCAGAGGAGCATGCTGATGACACAAGAGCACTGAATGATACTTCAAGTGATTGTGCCAGCAATATTTCATATGAATCTCACCAAGAAATTTTAATGCCGGAAGAGGATATTCATTATTTAAATAATATTGATATTGAGAATAATGATTTATCTACATTAGAGGATTCTGAGATCGTAAAAAACCTTGAGGACAGCTCAATTATTATTGCCCCTCTCAAGGCAGCAGTCTTGATCAATGGAAACAACATTGAGATTGTCTTAGATTCTGGAGCTGGAGGAAGTGTAGTATCTGAAAATGAACTTGCTTCAGTGGACCAAGATTATAAATCAAAACTTATGCCTATCATTTCTGAGAATTGGAGAGGTTATGGCTTTGCTTTGTCCCCCATTGGTAAATACAAAGCCACAGTATTTTTCAAATATAACCATGGTTTTGTAAGAGCAATATGTGATTTTTTTGTCATGAAAAATGATAACTTGAGCAGTTGGTTCATTGTGGGAAAGGATATTTTAACCAAGTATGGAATAAAATTGGATCCTTCAAACCAATGCTTCACAATGGGGATGAATGGGAAGAGAAAAATTTAAAATTTCCTCCCCCAAAAAATTATTAACACCAGGATTGAACACATGTCATTCTGTAGCTCAATATTAAGGAAGATCTACAAAAGAAATTCCTGCCCTTGTGTCTGAAATTGACAATGCTTCTTTTGGAGAACAACTTTCTGGTGAGGAAAAAGATTCCATCATCCAATTGATAAAATCTTTTCCTATGGCCTTTGCTCATGGGTCACATGAATTAGGATTAGTAAAATAAAAAATAGAACTTTAATTATCTTTCCTATTAACTGAAATACCACCTAGTTTAAAGAAGAAGCCTTATCCTGATTCTCCCACAAAGAGAAAAGATATTGAAGACAATATCTCTACCCTTTTACAAATGAATATTTTTGAAAAGGTAGTTGAAACACCTAAAAATTATGTTATCTCACCTTTCCTAATTTCTTATGAGAAAGATAAAGCCAGGTTATGTGGCGATTATAGAGCACTGAACACTTATACTGTTGATGATATCTATCCTTTACCCAGAATCAGCTCTATACATGCTACCCTACAAGGTGCTAAATATATCAGCTGTTTGGATGGTAACAAGGGATAACATCAGGTACCTGTTGAGAAGAATTCACAGAATTTTCTGATGATTTCTACTCATATGGGTATTTATAGGTATATTGGAATTCCATTCAGCCCCAAAAAATGCCCCTTCAGTTTTTCAAAAAATTATGGATAACACGTTGTGGTAGCCTAAAGTTTAGTATGGCACCTAAGTACGTAAATGGAGTTATTACGGCGTGCAAGATTGGCGTTATTATTTTTTTATAAAAGGGTTTTATTTAATTTATTTGAGTTTTAAATATGAAGAAATTGGTCAAGAGCAAATGCCTACACGAAAACAATTTATTTTACAGAGAAAACTTATTTTACGGTCTGAAGAGTTTATAAGTATCAAGTCGAGTCACTCAAGAACCTTGGGAAATTTTCCCAGAATTTTTACTATTTTTCTTATATTTTTAAATGAATTTTAAAGTTTTATAGAAATATTTACGTTTTTAGAAATTACTTAACTTTGATGAATTTCACGGGGTGATTAGAGCTGCGCAGACTACGAAAATTAGTTTGGAATGTAAAGGGAAAGTGGCTCTATTATGTGTAATTTTTCTAGATTTTTTATTATAGTTTTAAAGGTTCTAATTGAGTCCGGACGGACTCCGTTTGGACTCCGCTTCGACTCTGTACGGACTCCGTATGGGCTCCGGATTGACTCTGGGTGAGCTCTGGAGGGGAAAACTTAGGCACCTGACTAGGTATACTTAAGAGCCTCTCAAACTCGAAATTGAGGGGGGGGGATACATCATACAGCTTAATCTTTAACCACCACGGTCTCATTTTTTATTACTCAACAAATTAAATAAGTTATAATACCCTTATAACATTTATTATTTTTACATAACATTTTAGAAATACAATTCAACAATTTAAATCACACTTCATATAAAGTATCTTTAGAAAGGTCTTCATCACTGGGACTTGATTATTGCTGTCTCATAAAAATTCAAATTATTATAAAAACATAAAAGTCAATCTTTTCAAATCTTTCACTGGTACACCTTAATTGTTGTTATCAGTATTTCTTTCTCAACAGCCACTCTTTATTTAAATCTCAATAAGCGTTAAATATTTTAGAGTTTCATTATTTTTTTTACAATCAGAACCAAGTAGACTGGTTAGCTTAGTGATTTAGAATTCCCATTTTGTTATTTTTGTTGGAAGGACGGGGTTTTCCACTAAATCCACACATCTCCTCCGGATTCTGCTTACAGCAAGGCGACTGTAAGAGTTTACCTTACCATAGTTGGCGCCCAACATGGGGTTCAATCTCTCTAGCTTTCTTTAAAGACTTACTTGGATCAAGAATGTTCTTAGCCTGCAAGAGGCTTATTTTCTGGAACTCTAATTGGATTTTTGTTATTGGCCTGCAAGAGGCTTGTTATTTTATCGATTGTTAACGCTTTTCATTACATATTGGGATGTCTTCTTCTGCTGTTGCTTCTGGATCTTCTAACCCTCTTACTCCCTCAGTTAGAATTGTTTCTTGGGATGGCCCAAAGTTTGATGGGGAGGAGGTTAAATGGTTCATTAGCAGGTATGAAGCTGCTGCTGCTGTTGATGGTGCTTCTCATGTGGACATGGTGAAGCAAGTTAGGTTTTTTATTGCTGATAGGGAGGTGGAAAAAGAGGTTTTTGCTATGCAGGCCTTTAAAGACAAGGATTGGGTTAAGCTTTCTAAAGCTATGGTTGATAGATGGGGTGTTAGGTTTACTATGATGGACCTCAATAAAATTGTTGGAGACTGGCAAGCAAAAGGTGGAGTTTCTTCTATGGCTGACTTCAAAAAGCTCTGTGTTCAGTTTGATGAAGTGGTGGAATATCTCATATTGGTGGATGAGTTAGTGCATGAGAATCAAGCAAAAGATTTGTTTTGGATAGCATGCAGCAGGGATATTCGTATGGACGTCTTGAAGGATCTTTCAAGAAAATATTTGATGAAGGAACTGCCTAATGGTGAGCAGAAACTGCCGGCTCTGGAGGTTATCAAAGACAACATTTAAGCCCATCTAAAGTTATTGGCGTTGGACAAATATCAAGAGTCTTGCACTCAATATGTTAGCAAGGTTAGCAAAGTTTTGGCCAAAAACAACGATATTATGGTCAAAGCCCAGGAGGCCAAGAAGGCACAAATGGGATTACCTGCTGCTAAAGTTGAGGGCAATGTAGATAATAAGATGGTCGATCACCTGGCCGATTTAACTAAACAATTAAAAATATTTGTTCAAGAGACACAGAAGGCTAACAAGGCCCCAATCGCTTCTTTGTCGACGTCGACTTCTTATCAGTCCAGAGGTTATGAACGTCGAAATTATAATGGCAATAATAATGGTAACCGCTTCCCAGGCAATGGGAGAAATGGTGGGAATGGTGGTAGTAATGGATATAGAGGTGGCTACGATGAGCCAAAGGTGTGCTCCTATTGTAATAGGAGGGGGCACAGAGCAACAGTTTGTTTTGCTCTTGATAAGAATATGGATGATGGGCGAGTTTTATTTTATGGTAAAGTTTATAAATTTCCTGATGGTTCGTTCATCAATCCCAGTGATGGACAGTCTCCTTCTGATTTGGTCAGAATAAGTTTAACGGCTGAAAGGAGAGCCAGATTTGAAGAGGTGACGGATGAAGATGTTAATGCCAAGGGTGGCAAAAATGGTAATGGTAATGGTGGAAAAGCTGACAAAGGTAAAGAGAAAGAGGTCAGTAAAGCCACATTTTCTACTTCTTTTGGTGGTTTAGAGCTGGCGACGGTTGCCCAGGTGGAGGGTAGCTGTATGGCTGGCGAATACGATGTTAATGCTGCTAGAAGAGCAGCTGCTACTAAGGCAAAGAGTAGCATTCAGAGCCAATTGAGGGCTAATCCTGGCAAGGCCAATAACAAAGTGAACCCTTACTCTAAGGACAAGAATTCTAGTGCTCAAACTGCTGCCAACAAATTGAACCCTTACTCTAAGGACGAATTATATAAAATGCAGAAGGGGATTGCTGATATGGGGCCCCCTAGTTATGGCAAGTTTGATTTAAATGGTGAGCCTATGCCAGAGGATGATTCGGATTCTGAGGAGGACGTACCGTTGGCGTCTCTACCCAGACCAAGATTAGCGGTCCTACCCCAATGGAGGGAGTAAGAAGGACTAGCGATGGATCAGGATTAGTGCAAGAAGCTGGTGACGGAGTTAGGGTTATAGAAAGTGAAGATGTTATAATGGGGGGTGAAGATGGCTCGGTTGGACCTCAAGAGGTACCCAGGGCCAAGGTTGTTAAATCAAAGGTCCAGTATGAGAAGCCAGTAGTTTCTGGTCAAGCTAATGCGATGGACGCAGTTTTGAATAGGGTGAATCAACTGCAGATTCCCTTATCTTTGGGGGAGTTATTTACAATTAGTCCGGAGCTTGCTGAAAAGCAAAAGAAGCATTTGACGAGGTGTCGGGTTTCCACTGGAGAGGTGGAATATATTTGTGAAAATGCTGAAAAGTTTGGGGAAGATGTAGATACACATTTTTCCGCTCCCCTGGGTTACCTGGTGGTAACTCTTAACGGTAAAGAAGTAAAGGCCTTGGTCGATTCAGGGTCTCAAATTAATATAATTTAATTGGAGCAAGCGACAAGTATAGGCTTGTCAATTAAAAGTGGAGCTGGGGGAAACCTCAGAGGCATTGGAGGGCATGAAACCGAGCTGATGGGCACAGCTGAGCATGTCAGGTTAGGCATTGGTGGATCTGTTGGTAAGGTTCACTTTTATGTGGCCAGAGGAGCAGTCAAAACTGTTCTTGGTGGTCCTTTTTTGATGGATTTTGAGGCCAGGATAGGGTATCAAGCTGGCATGGGGATTAGTTTGGAGATCACTGGTGAAGATATGTGGAGGTTACATATGCGGTTAGCACCTCCTGGAGATGAAGGTTGGGAAACACGGCCAGGGATTACTACTCTGTGCCAGTGTTGTGTTTGCACCAAGAAGCGGCATATAAAACGGACGGCTTCTGGTGAATTATGTTTGTTGGAAAGGGATGAATGCCCTCATTTTTTGGGGTAGCAGGGGCTGATCACTCTAATGTTGTAATCTCTCCTCAGGATGAGATCCTGGATTGCAATAGGTCAGCTCACTTGGAGATAATTCAAGTGGATTCTCAATTATTTTCTGTTAATATTACTTTGGAGTGCAAATACGTTATGGACTTTTCTATATGTTTATTGGATTTACCCGGGTTTTCTATTAAATTTAAAAATGGTGAAAAAGGCAAAATGGGCCAAATTAGGTTGGATAAAAATTGGAAGGGTATGTTTTTGAACCTCCAGCAAGAGGTTAAACTGCAATTATCTCCTTCTATTTTGGACCTCCAGCAAGAGGGTAAACTGCGAAAATCTTATCAAAACCCAATTAAAAATCTCAGTATAATTAAAACACAAAAAAATAATTTTTGTGAAAATTCAAATCCAGTCCTCCAGCAAGAGCATAAACTGCCAACTTTCTTTACGGGTGATTTACTGTTGGATAAGGGAAGCAAAGGTGTTGGAAAATCTGTTTATAAATTAGACGAGGGAAAGGAGAAAAGGGTAAAATTTAAAAATGAAATAAAATATTCTTCTAATTTTTCTTATTCCGATTCTGACAATGAAGAAGATTCATTTGATGAAACTTTTAATGGCGATACAAAAGAAAATGTTTTACCTCAAGTTTATTTAGATGTGGACGCAGCCAAATATAAGAAGGTAGCAAATAAAGTTCGACCTATTCATGAACCGCTACCTGCTGAATTAAATCCACCTTTGAGAAGACCAAGGTTATCAAGAGATCTTTATGAAAGTCCCTTGGTAAAGAATCTGCCTGAATTTTCTGAGACATCAAGAATCACTTTTGAGAGACTGGGTGTTGTTAATTTTGGACCTGATGGTTGGTTGTCTGGAGAAGAGAAGAAGTTGTTGTTGGATGTGATGGTCAAGCGAGAGAAGGCCATTGCTTTTGTAGAAGAGGAGAGGGGTGTGTTGAAGCATTCCTATGGGGAGCCTTACAAGATTCCTGTGGTATGTCATGAACCGTGGCAGCAGAAACCGATTCCTATTCCGGCTGCATTAAAAGAAGCCTATATTGAAGTTGTCAGAGAACGGATACGCACTGGACTGTATGAGCAATCAACGTCAAGTTATTCTAGTCCGGTATTTTGTATCAAGAAACCGAATGGCAAGCTTAGAGTTGTTCATGATCTTAGGGAATTAAATAGGGTTACAATAAAGGATGCTGGGATACCACCTAGTGCTGAGGAGTTTGTTGAAGCGTTTGCAGGGAGAGTGTGTTATGGTTTGGGAGATATTATGGGTGGATATGATGAGAGAGAGTTACATCCGGACTCAAGGCCTCTCACTACATTCGATACGCCACTTGGACGTTTACAGTTAGCAAGATTACCTCAAGGAGCAACAAATTTGGTTGCAGTTTATTAAGCTCAGATGGCTTGGATCCTTCAAGATGAAATTCCACAATATGCTGGAATCTTTATAGATGATGGAGGAATTAAGGGACCAACAGCCGACTATGATAACCAGGTGTTGGAAGAGAATCCCGGGATACGCAAATTCATTTGGGAGTTTGCAATTACATTAGAAAGAATCTTGTTTTGAATTGAAGAGGCTGATTTAACTATTTCAGGTTCAAAATTTTCCTGTTGTGTGCCAGCCTTAGAAATATTAGGCCATGTGGTATGTAGAGAGGGTAGGATTATGTCCAAGAAGAAAGTTAACAAAATTCAGTCCTGGCCAAGACCCAAGAATACGACCGAAGTTAGAGGGTTTTTAGGCGTTTGTGTATATGTTAGAATGTTTATTAAGGACTTTTCTTCATTGGCAGCTCCATTGAGACGGTTAACGAGAAAGGATGCAGACTGGGAGTGGGATGAAGAGTGTGAGAAGGCATTTGTGAAGTTGAAGGAGGTTGTAGGGAAGGATTTAGTCCTGCACAAGTTGGATTATGGAAAAAATGCTGGCAGAATTTATTTAGCAGTTGATTCAAGTCAGGTTGCAGCTGGGGCGGTTTTGTCTCAGATGGATAAAGCTGGTTACATCAGGCCAGTTAGGTATGAATCTGTAGTATTTACTGAGGTCGAATCAAGATATTCTCAACCAAAATTGGAATTATGTGGTGTGGCAAAAATACTGAAGAAACTTCAGCATATTTTGTGGGGGCAACATTTTGAGTTGCAAGTGGATGCAAAATCGTTAATCCAGATGATTAATTCCCCAAGTTTACCGAACGCACCCATGACGAGATGGGTAGCTTTTATTCAACATTTTTCGTTCGATTTAGTTCATAAGCCTGGCAAGACTTTTACTATGCCAGATGGTTTATCAAGGAGACCACCCACTGAAGAAGATTCAGACTCAGAAGAGTTCAATGAAGATATACCTATTATCAAAGCCAGCACTAAAGGATCTGAAGACTTTCCATACCTCCCCCATGAGGTTAAACTGGCAGAATTATTGTGTTTAGATTATGAAGATTATGACCTCCACCAAGAGGATAAACTGGAAAATAGTTTTTATGTTAATAAAGGTTTTGGAAAAGGTGTAGATAAATTCGGCAGAGAGGAGGTAGAAGAAGATGTGGTGTATGTAGAGGAAGATGGATTGGTAGTGTGGGATAGTAGTAAATTAAGGAATGGTGTATATGTTGGAGAATTAGAGAATTTAAATAAAAAGGTGGATAAAGAGAAAGAGGTATTTTCAAATACGGTTTACGAAGGATCCAAAGGTTCAGAAGAAAAACGTCGACATAGCTCGATTAAAGATTTATTTAGGGGTCAACGATTATTGGCTCATTCATGTGCAGGTGATATTGGTGATAGAGAAGTCCCTATTGATGTTATATTAATCGATTTTCAAGATGAAGTCTGGGGTCAGACTGGTTTTTATTTTTTGTTAGTCAAATATTTGTTGACTTTAGAGAGGCCAGAAGATTGTGAAGACAATGAATGGGTGGCTATCAAGAGAAAGTCAACTACGTTTTACCTATCTGGTCGACGTTTAATGAGGAGGAGGTATCCAAATCCTCAAGTAGTTATATCTCAACAGAAGGGGCAAGAATTAGTTTTGAAATCACTGCATGAAGATCTCAGGCATAGAGGCATTGGAGAAACGTTTAGAAGAATTTCTGATCGATTTTGGTGGCCTGGCATGAAGATGGCTGTTAAACAGTGGGTTCAGTCATGCGAAGAATGTCAAAGACAAAGTTATTTAAGGCCAAAAGAACCTGGACGTGCGACCAGTGAATATACGCTCTTTGGGAGAGTTAGTTTAGATGCCATTCATATAAAAGAGGGACGGTATAAATATTTAATTGTGTCCAGAGATGATTTATCTGGTTGGGTAGAGGCAGCGCCTCTTATTAATTTAACTGCCAAAAATGTGGCAGAATTTTTGTTGAATAATTGGGTATATAGGTATGGGGTGATGAAGTTGGTGACGGTAGATGGAGGTCCTGAATTTGGGACAGAGTTTAAAGAGGCCGTATTGAAAGTTGGATCAAAGGTTAGGGTAGCAACCCCATATTATCCTGAAGCTGAAGGCATGGTTGAAAGAGGGCATCAAGTTATCAAGGATGCTTTAGTTAAAATGTGTGGGACAAGTGCCGAAAAGTGGAGGCACTACTTACCTTTAGTCTTATTTGCTGATCGAATCACTGCCAAAAGGACGACCGGATTTTCACCTTATGAACTTGTTTTTGGACAGAAAGCAGTTTTACCGGTTGATTTAGAAGCTGAATCATATCTTGGAGTTGACTGGGACACGGTCAAAACTACTGAAGAATTATTGTGTGCAAGAATGATGCAGCTAGAAAATAAAGAAGAATATTTAGAAAAGGCATATTCACGGATGATGAAGATCAGAAACCAATCAGTTAGATATTGGGATGAGCGGTTGGCACATCGATTAAGGAAACCTTTGAACCCAGGTGATATGGTCTTGGTGTATAATAGAAGTTTGGAAAGTCAGTGGGGAAAGATGTTTGCAGATAGGTGGAATGGACCGTATAAAATCAAGGAGCAAGTTTCCGGTGGCTCATATGTGCTAGAAGAGTTAGATGGAGTAGTATTAAAGAAGAGGGTAGCAGCCGATCAAGTGAAACGGTTCTATCCTAGAGGCACCAGGAGTGCCAAAGTCTTCCTCCGCAATGAGGATAAACTATGACAATTATCAAATTTTATTGACCTCCACAATGAGGATAAACTATGATAGCAATGAAATTTTATGGATGACCTCCGCAACGAGGATAAACTATGATATCAACGAAATTTTATGATGACCTCCACAATGAGGATAAACTATCTTCTTTTTTTATCAAAATACTTTTCTGTCGTTACACTGCATATGGGCGACGAAACTGTGATGAAACTTAACGAAATGCAAGAAAACCTTCTTTGAAATTTTCAAAATTTAAAATTCTTAAAATATGGGTGAAGATAGGGTTGGAAAATTTTAAAATTTTATTGGAAGAAGTGTTCACAGGGGAACCTTCTTAATTTAATATTGGCAAGTGTGGGGGTAATTGATGGGCTGGCTGCTCTATACACAATTACCCCATAATGTTTGTTTCCAAAATTTTTCCAGTTTCTAGTTGAATCCTGGCTTTGTCTTTTAATTATAGGAAGTCCACTAAGACTATAAACTGGAACGAATCAAGAGACACCGCTCTCAACGCCGGATTCAAGATTTATTTTTATTTTATTTTGTTTTTGATTTTTTTTATGTTAGATTGTGATTTCTTTTCTTTAATATATATTATGAATTATTGTAAAGGTGATGCTCACTGGTGGTCTCTAATCATTTTTATAAATTGGAGGGAGCCCACCCAGTGATCATCATTATAAAAATTATCTTCTAAAAACTTTCATTTATTTTATTTTCTTTTCAATTTCTCAAAATTGTGTAACCACATCAAGTTGCACTTGGATGTGGGTATGATGTCGAGGGTACGGCTCATCAAATGGCTGGGGGGCATCTTTTAAAAATTTTATTTTAAAATTTTTTATTATTATTACTTTTTTTATCTTTCTTTTCACATTTGTTTATCTTTCTTTAAAAATTAAATTTTAACTTTTATTTCAAAACTATCTTTACTAAAATCTTTTATTTTAAATTAAAAAAAAAAAAAAATTAAAATTAAAAATAAACAAAAAAATAAAAAAAAAAAATAATAATAAAATAATAAAAATAAATAAAAATAAAAAATAAAAATAAAAAAATAAAAAAACAAAAAATAATAATAAAATAATAAAAATAAAAAAAAAAAATAATTATAATAAAATTAAAAAAAAAAATAATAAAATAAAAAAAAATAAAAATAATAATAATAATAATCAATTAAATCAAAATTATTATTATATTTCTTAGTTTTATTTTTCAGTCTTCATTCTTTTTAGTTTTATTCATTTAGTTTAGACAGGAAACAGGGTCTAGGGGAGCTCAAAACCTATGGGATTTTACTTCAAGATATCTGTTAGTCCTCCAAGACTTTAAACTGGCTACTGTTCAAGACGTTCTTTAAGGTTTTTTTATATACATATTTTGGATCTGTTAGTCCTCCAAGACTTTAAACTGGCTACTGTTCAAGACTTTCCTTAAGGGTTTTATACAAATTTTGGAGCTGTTAGTCCTCCAAGACTTTAAACTGGCTAATTTTCAAAACTTTCATTAAAGATTTTATATTGGAGCTGTTAGTCCTTCAAGACTTTAAACTGAATTTTAAGGATGTTCAAGATTTTATGGATATTTTTGCAGAGGGATTTTTTTTATTTTTTTTATCAAACAAATGTTAGGTCCACCAAGACCTTAAACTGGAGTGTTATCAAATGTTAGGTCCACCAAGACCCTAAACTGGACTATTATCAATCTGTTTGGTCCACCATGACTTTAAACTGGTAGTTCATTCATTGTTTTAGTCCACTATGACTTTAAACTGGAAAATTAATATCTGCAGGATAATTCAACATTCATTGGTCCACTATGGCCTTATACTGGATTACTTGTCGATCAAATTTTTGGTCCACTATGACAATAAACTGGATTATCAAATTTATCCAATCTTTGGTCAAGCCTAGGCCTTATTTAGGAATTTATCAAGTTAATTATGCACCTAAACAATCTTTGGTCCACCAAGACCATAAACTGGCAATCGATTATATGTTTGGTCTACCAAGACTTTAAACCGGAATGTCAATCTTGTTTGGATAACTCAATTCAATCTTTTAATTTATCACTGTCCACTAAACTGGTTATTCAATTATTTCTGGAATTGGGTGCTGATAAGCTTTAGGAGGTTAAAATTTTAGGTGGTGATGATGCTAAGGAAAGCATAATGGTTAATTAGGTGAAAATTTGTGGCGCTTTAACATTGTCTAAAGTTAATATTATTATTGGAAGCCTGGAAAAAGTATTTTATGGGTTTGCTGTATAGCAAAGTTTGAAAATTGTGATGAAGGAATCAGAAGTTAGGATGGTAGTAGGATTTTAGGGAATGATTTTTTTAGTGCCTCATAGTTAGGCCATTTTTTTTGGTGTGAAGCTTGGAGGACCTTATGGCGAGATTGGAATCATAGAATTTGGCTCAGTGGGGGGCCCTATGAGGTTGGAATCAGGAGTATTCGGCTCATAGGAAGATCCACTCTCTCAATGCTGTGACAAGAAGGAAGACTGGTATATGGGAGTCTGAAGGGATTCAAACCTTGCTCTCAGTAGTGGAATCATCACAAGATTTATATTATTTTATTTTATGTTATATCAAGCCAGAGAAGAAGAAACAAAGTTTTTATTATAAAGAATTAAAAGAAGACCAGCTAAAACAAATTTATCAAATTATTTTATTAGAAAAGATAATTCTTTTGGAATTGCTCAACCACTTATGCAAAGTTTTAAGAATGGGGACATTCTCAATTGGAGGGAGGATGTGGTAGCCTAAAGTTTAGTATGGCACCTAAGTATGTAAATGGAGTTATTACGGCGTGCAAGATTGGCGTTATTATTTTTTTATAAAAGGGTTTTATTTAATTTATTTGAGTTTTAAATATGAAGAAATTGGTCAAGAGCAAATGCCTACGCGAAAACAATTTATTTTATGGAGAAAACTTATTTTATGGTCTGAAGAGTTTATAAGTATCAAGTCGAGTCACTCAAGAACCTTGGGAAATTTTCCCAGACTTTTTAATATTTTTCTTATATTTTTAAATGAATTTTAAAGTTTTATAGAAGTATTTACGTTTTTAGAAATTACTTAACTTTGATGAATTTCACGGGGTGATTAGAGCTGCGCAGACTACGAAAATTAGTTTGGAATGTAAAGGGAAAGTGGCTCTATTATGTGTAATTTTTCTAGATTTTTTATTATAGTTTTAAAGGTTCTAATTGAGTCCGGACGGACTCCATTCGGACTCCGCTTTGACTCCGTACGGACTCCGCTTCGGCTCCGTATGGGCTCCGGATTGACTCTGGGTGAGCTCTGGAGGGGAAAACTTAGGCACGTGACTAGGTATACTTAAGAGCCTCTCAAACTCGAAATTGAGGGGGGGGGATACATCATACAGCTTAATCTTTAACCACCACGGTCTCATTTTTTATTACTCAACAAATTAAATAAGTTATAATACCCTTATAACATTTATTATTTTCACATAACATTTTAGAAATACAATTCAACAATTTAAATCACACTTCATATAGGGTATCTTTAGAAAGGTCTTCATCACTGGGACTTGATTATTGCTGTCTCATAAAAATTCAAATTATTATAAAAACATAAAAGTCAATCTTTTCAGATCTTTCACTGGTACACCTTAATTGTTGTTATCAGTATTTCTTTCTCAACAGCCACTTTTTATTTAAATCTCAATAAGCGTTAAATATTTTAGAGTTTCATTATTTTTTTTACAATCAGAACCAAGTAGACTGGTTAGCTTAGTGATTTAGAATTCCCATTTTGTTATTTTTGTTGGAAGGACGGGGTTTTCCACTAAATCCACACATCTCCTCCAGATTCTGCTTACAGCAAGGCGACTGTAAGAGTTTACCTTACCATAACGTTCCATCAAGAAATAATTGAAGGATGGCTGATGCTTTATATTGATGATATCATTATATTCTCAAAAACATTAGAGGATTACCTTAACTTCCTATATAAAGTGTTCCATAAAATGGATGAGATAAATATGACACTTGCTTTGAAAAAATGAAAATTTGGCTTTCATTCTTTGAAAGTGCTTGGTTGTGTTGTCTCAGGGTTACAGATATGTGTTGAGCAGAACAAAGTGGAAGCCATACAACAGGTAAAAGCTCTTACTTCAGTTAGAGAGCTCCAAAGTTTTTTGGGAATGTGTGGATACTATAGAAAATATATTAAAAACAATCAGGTCAAAGCATTACCACTAACCCAGTTAACTAGAAAAGATGTTGCTTTTGTCTGGAACAGTGAAAGAAAAAGAGCTTTTGACACCATGAAACATTTTTTGATGTCAGCTCCAATTCTTCCTTTGCCTGACTTTAATCAATCATTTGTTCTATAAACTGATGTCAGTTTTATTGGCCTTGGTGTTTTTCTCCACCAAAAACAAGTTATGAATGACAAAGAATCAGAAGTAGTTATTTGTTATATTTCAAGAACCTTGAGAAATAGTGAATTAAAATATGGTGCCACTCAACTTGAGTGTTTGGCAGTTGTATGGGCTCTAAAAAAACTACATATTTCAACTTTTCACTTACTGCAGAGCAGTGAAGTCCCTCTTAAACTTAAAAAAACCAAACAGACACATTTTCAGATGGAAGTTGGCTGTTAAGGAATACAGAGGAAGGAAGACAATAATTTATAGGGCTGGTGTTTTTCACTCAAATGTGGATATGTTATCAAGGTTACATTTTCCAAATGATGACTCAAATCCTGCATATGATCCTCAGGATTAAATAGTTCACATTTATAGAATATATGTAGTTTATATAGAGAACGAGCTATTAAATCTTATTCTGCATTCATATGATAAACACACTGTCTTAAAAAAGCTGTGTACTATATTAAATGATCCAAAGAATGCTTCAATAAAAGTATTATTTATAACCCTTCCACAAAAGTACCAAAATGCTTTGGAAAAAGGTAACTTTTCAATTGATGAAGGCTATCTCTATTATAGAAGAAAGTTGAGTAATGTTATTGTTATTCCTCCTATGAAAGAAATCATCTTGAAAATTTGTCATGATTACATATTGGCAGGACATTTTGATCTTGAAAAATCATTGATTAGAATTAAGAACACTTCTTGGTGGGCAAATATGTCTGAAGACACCAAAATATATATTAAATCATGTGATTCTTGCCAGAAATCAAAGAAATTAACTGGGAAAAGAGCTAGATTGATGCACCATGGTAAATTATAAACATGGACTTTGTAACAGGACTACCCATTGCTGGGATAGACAGTTGTATCTCTTTCTGGGTTATTGTGGAAATATTTACAAAAATGTGTAAATTAATTCCTACTCAAAAAGATGTTTCCACTAAATAGTTAGCCTTCTTGTGATGGTCTCATACGTTTAATACTTCTGGTTTCCCAAAGGCCATAATCTCTGACAGAGACTGTAAATTTACCTCTGTACTTTAGATGTCTCTGATGGATGTTTTTGGTTTAGATCTGAAGCTTTATACTTCCCATCACCCTTTAACTGATGAATTAGCTGAAAGAATGATTCAGACTTTAGAGGAAATGATAAGAAGGTATTGTGACTTTGGCCTTAAGTATATAGACAATGACAGGTTCACTCATGATTGGGTCACCCTACTTCCTGGTCTAGAATTTGCTTATAATAGCACTATTCACTCTGTTACTCAAAGAAAGCCTTTTGAGCTTTGGCTTGGATATCACCACACAATATGGGGGGTGGGCTTGCTAGTGAGTCCCCAACCTTTAACCCAAACTCACCACAGATTGATCACACATTGAGCTATTGACAAAGGAACCATAAAATCAGGGATAAAAACCACTCAGAAGAACAGTTTTAGGTGGGTGTCCAAGTAGAGTTCAGTATGGATTTAATATGAGTTCATTCTGAGTTCCATCTGAGTTCAGGTTGGGGACTTTCCAGAAATTCCGCCCCCTATATTGTGTAGTGTATGTCACAAAAACTCTTGCTCAAATTCTCAATAATAAAATACCTAAATTGGATTTACATCATGGTGTAAAATATTTTCTTCAAATGAAAAAACTTTTCAGAAGTCATGCTCAAAAATGTGTTGAAAATTTTTTTGAATATAAGAAGAAGAGGTGGGACAAATCCCATAAAGAATTCACCTTTAAGAGGGGTGATGAAGTACTTATTTCTACAGTCCACTTCAATTTTGAAGTTAATAAAAAATTAAAAGACCCCTTTGTAAGTCCATTTGTTTTCAGAAGAATGATTGTTAATAATTCAGTTAAAATTATCCTGTACTATCAGTATGACAGAAAACATCCTGTTGTTCCAATATCTCTTTTGAAAACTTACACATCCAATAGTAATTTATTCCAAAAAGAAGGGGAAGACCAAAGAAAACCCCTAAAGATATCACTCAGAGAGCAGAAATTGATAAGGTTCTAAATGAAAGAATTATCACTGCTGAAATAGGTAGTGAATACTTATTGAGATTTATCAATAGATCTTCTGAATATGATTCTTGGATGCCTGGGAAAGAGATATCTAACCTTCCTGCTCTACTAAAGAAATATAAAAAGAAAAAATCATGGCATTTTTTAATTTTAATTTTTTTTTGGAGTGAGGGAGTGCCAGCCAAGCTACTAGACCTACAAAGTAAATAGTTATAATTATTTACTAGAGTAGAACTATACCTTTACCTCCCACATTATTAATTATATTTACTTTATAAATTACTGATAATATTTTAACTAGTTAATAAGTAAAATTGAATTACCTATATATTTATAAAAGTTCCATCATTTTATTAATCCTTGAAAGCGTCTTCATGAAAGCTGAAAAGTAGACTAGAGTATAATAATACTGAATATTAAAATCAAATAATTTTATTTACATTTACATATACAGAAAACACTAAATAAAGCAAATAAATTTAATTAACCTGACATATACAGAACATACTGTATATGAGAACATTCCTTCTAGAAAATATTTTGAGTTGGAAATTTCTATTGTGGGATTTTTCTCCTTGTGATAATCTTGTAGGTAGAACTGAGGCCCCATATTTTCTCTCTCTTTTGCCTATATAAGGCCCCTCAATCTGCTTGTTTTATTTCATTCCATACTCACCTTACACCAATTACTATATACAAAATAAATCCATTACTGCTATTACAGTTCTTAGTATTTAAAAATGAGTATTCTAGGATTACAACATAATAATAATAATAAAAATTTTTACATTTTAAATTGAGTAATAAATTATAAGATAATAAATCTGTACCTTATTCTTGAAATCTTGAGTTACCTTATCCTTCATTACTGTTGGAACGCTGAAAAGTCTTCTAGACCAAGGGACCACTCTTACAGGAATAGTGAGTTTATTAAAAAGACAGATAAAAATAATGGTAAAAAGAATCATCAGTGATGGATGAGTAGAGTTTTTAAATAAAACTATGGACCAATGGTTACAGGATCAAGGAATCATAAACTTAGTCACAACGCCAAATAACACTCAGAATAATGGTACCACAGAAAGGATGAATAGGAAAATCATTGAGAAAGCCAAAAAAAATGGTTCTTGAGCATAATTTACCAAAGGAATTGTGGGAAGAGGCTATAAAAATGGCAGTAAATTTTTATTACCAAACAAATAGACACAATTTATTCATGATCTTGCAAGGAGAATAGCCTAGACTAGAAAACATTAAGCAATTTGGGAGAAAAGTTTACTGCAGTTTACATCATTATAGAACAATCAGAAAGCTTGATTCTAGGTTCCAATAAGGACTATTTTTAGGAATGGACAAGGGGAAAAGGAGTGTATATAGGGTTTTTGACGAAGAGAAGAGAAGCATGATTAGATCAAGAGATATATTGAAGGTAGGAGATGAAAAGGAAGAAGACTAATACATACCATTGAACCCAATTAATCCAGTTGATTCACAATACAACATTGATTAAATATAAGAAAGAATAGAAGATGAAACACAGGGAAGAAGAAATATGACAAGGGAAAGGAAAGCCCCAGAAAGATATGGTAACTATCAAACACACATTTCCAACAAAATACAACAAGAATCAAGCATTGAAGAGATAGTTGATGAGGAAATAAACCTAGAAGCCTTAGTCTTAGAAACTTATTTCAGAGAAAATTTAATCATCCTGGACAGCTACCAGGAAGCAAAAAAAATGGGAGAATGGGTTAAATGGAAGGAAGCAATATTTAACAAATTAAACTCAATAGTTAAAAATGGAGTTTTTGAGATAATTCCTAAAGAAAATCAGGATAAAAATAAAACAACAATAACCACAGGATGGATGCTAAGTAAGAAGTTTAATGCAGAAGGGAAACTTCAAAGGTACAAGGTGAGATAAATAGTGAGATATTTCAAACTAAAAGAAGGTATAGATTTTGAAAAGTTTTTTTCACAAACAGGAAGACTCAGTACTATGAGGTTTATGTTAAACTACACTTCACACTCAAAAAAAACCTAGGCAGGCAGACTTTGTCACTGCATACTTAACTTCCAAACTTAGTGAAGAAGAAGCTGTATACATTAGTATACCAGAGCGATTTAGTGAATGGATAAAAGAAACAAAACAAGAGACGTATAAACACCAATACAAGGATTATCTAATAGAAAACCCAAGTAAATACATAATAAAATTAAAGAAAACATTGTATGGACTGAAAAAGGCAGAAAAGGGATGGTATTTAACTTATACCAACTGGTTCACACGATATGGGTATTGTATTAGTGACTCAGATCCCTGCCTGGTTGTCCATACAAAGGGGGACCTGGAGTTTACATGGGTAAATGACTTGATATTAGTAGGACCAAAAGTGAGGAAATTATTAAACAAATGAAACAGAATTTCAAAATAAAGGACTTAGGTATAGTACACCATGTTCTGGGAATTAAAGTAATAATAGGGGAAGATAGTAGCATTTTCTTATCACAAGAACATTATATTAAAAATCTAGTACAAGAATATAGACTAGAAGATGCAAAGATAATCAGAACTCCAATGCAATCTAACCAAAAATTAGAAACATCAACAAATCAAGAACATGAGGAGTTTAACCAAGAAGGTAAATATTACAGATCAGCAAATGGGTCACTAAACTACCTATCTCAATTCACAAGACTGGAAATAGCTTATAGTGTAGGTATTTTATCACAGTTCCTAGAAAAGCCAAACCATAGACACTGGACCACATTTAAAAGAGTTTTAAGATACTTAAAGGGAACAGAAAGCTGGGGATTAAAATACAAAACTGAAAGTGAGTAATTAAAGGGATATGTGGACTCTGGATGGGCAGAAAATGAAAAGAGGAAATCCACTTGCGGGCATGTGTTCCTAGTAGATAATGGAGCTGTATCTTGGAAAAGTAAAAATCTGGGAGCAATTAGTGCATCATCTGCAGAAGCAGAATATAGAGTGTACTTAGCAGCAGGACAAGAAGCCATCTGGCAGAGAAAGATTTTTAGTGAAATTAACAAAGAAATAAAGAAACCCACACTCATTGAAACCAATAATAAAAGTGAAATAAAGAAGTTTAAAAATCCTGGTTTTCATTGAAGGACCAAGCACATTGAAGCTCACTACAACTACATAATGGACTTAATTAAACTTAAAGAAATATTCATTGACTATGTCCCAACAAACAGAATGGCGGCCAATAGTTTCAACAAACCTTTAGACAGATTCAAACATTTTAAATTCATCAGGAAAATGGGCATGGAGGATTATGAGATACTGAATGGAAGGGGGAGTTTTAATATTGTCACAGAAAATCTCACTGATTTCAATAAAGTATCTCAGGATAATATGGCATCAAATAATTTAATTACTAACATTGGAGAGCAAGAAACAGGACCAGCTAATAGAGATTTGAGGCCAATTACTCAAGAACAACTTATTAAAAAGGTAAATAACATAATAGATAGAAAAGTAAAAGTGATAAGATGGCACAAAGATAAAAGACAAACATGAAAAATTAAATAAAGCAATAAGGAATAACAAAATTATAAGAAAGGTTAGGAAAGTGATTAAACATTTACATTTTAAGATTGGATAAATTTTAGAATAGCTATGAGAGGGAAAAGACCATTGAGAAGACAGATGATTTGTGATAAAAAGCTGGGGTATAAAAGAGAGAGAAGTGAGAATAGTGTAATACATGATCCAATAGTCACGGCCTTTTGTCATATAATGAAATGCACAAGAAGGAAAGAGTACATGCACAAACACAACTATCTTACTCAGAAAATGTATATAAGAAAAGGGATTGTCATGTAGTTTATTTAGTGAAAAAAATGATCATATTCAAGTGTATATATATATGTATATATTTTATTGTAATATATTTTAAATATTTAACTAGTTAATTTAATACTTCTTGATCAACAGCAGATGTCCATGTCCCTAACAAAACAAGACAAAATCTAGACAATCATTTCACCAAATGCACATTAGTTGGTTTTATCAAGGTTTCAAAGGGATGGCTTTTCTGGAATCCTGAAACTAAGAAAGTCATAGCATCAGCATGGGAAGCTGTTTTACCAAAGCCAACTATATATGAGTCAACTTTTCAACCTTCAAATTTAAATATGAAACTTTCTCACATACTGAATTTAGCACTGATGGAAACCCCAAAAAAATTTCCTCTTAAACTTTGAGAAACTGCTGAAAAAAGAGTGGAAGAACAAGAAGAACTCATGAATACCATTGAAGAAGCATCATCTCATCTTTCCTCTTCTGTGCCTGAAACATTCAAAGAAGCTCTTAAATGTGCTTATTCCAATATATGGAAATAGGCCTGCATAAAAAAACTACAAATCATGGGAAAATGGAAGTGTGGTCATGTGAAATTCCCCAAGAAGGCACAAAAATTACTGATTCCTGATGGGGGTTTTCTGAAACACCTAACAATAAAGGGAATATAATAAAACATAAAGCTAGGCATGTTTCCAAGGGATTCAAAAAAATTTCCAGAATTGACCATTATGAAAATTTTTCCCCACCAGCTACTTTCACCTCTCAGAGACTCATGCTCACCATTTCAGTGATGAATGGATAGCCATTCCACTTCTTTGATGTAACAGCTACATATTTACATAGTCAGATTAATGAAGAAATATGGGTAAAATATTCCCCTGGCTTTGTATTTAAAGATGGTAAGGCACTCCAATTAAAAAAAGAATTATAAAGAATGTGTCAGGAAGAACACTGTTGGTGGAAACATATGTCTGGAAGACTCAGATCACATGGCTACTCATTATCCCCTTATTATGCAAAGCTTTATTTTCTACACATGAAGGGCTCTAGAACAATAATCTGGATTCATGTTAAATATTGTTTGGTTACAGCAACAAACACATTGAAACCTTCTCAATTCCAAAAACGACTAGAAAACAAGATGAAAATAAAATGGTAGAAAAAAATAGAATTTATTGTTGGAATAAGCGTAAATAGGAATGAAAATGGCTTCATCCTTTCACAAAAACAATTAATAAAAAAGATTCTAACCAAACACAAACCTCTTTCCACTATAACATCAACACTTCTTCCAAAATCCTGAAATCTTAACTCATAACCAGAAGAATCTAAGCCTATTAACTCCACTTATTACTTAGCAACAATAAGGTCCCTCAGCTATGTAGCAAGTAGAGCTAGACCTGATCTATCATTTGCAGTGAACTATCTTTCATGCTTTGCAAAATGCCCTAATAAAAACACTGAAGGGCACTTTGGAACCTTCTAGGGTACCTGGAAAGCACAAAGACCCATATCCTACACTTATATCCAGACCACTCAAATGACAAAAAACAGCTAAAATTGATAGGTTACAGCAATGCCAACTGGGGAGGCAAACACTCCAAAGTAACAGGAGGGTTCTCAATTACCCTTCAAGGTTTCCCAGTTAATTATTCCTCCAGATACCTACCATGTGTAGCATTATCAAAAAGTTACGCAAAATGATGTAATTAAGTTCAGAAACTTGCATGGGTATGTGGATTAAACACTTGTTAGAGGACATGATTCCATTCCAAGGTAAAATTCATTTAAAATGCAACAACATATTGAAAATTAATGTATCATCTAATCAAGGCTCAAATAAGAGAAAAAGACATTGTGATAGAGAATTTCACTACATAAATGAACAAATTTATAAAAACCATGCAACAATATGTTGGGTAGGCACAGGTGAACAGCTAGCAGACATTTACTACAAAACCACTAACCTTCATTCCTCATGAAAACTGTCAGTATATGCTAGTATCTAAGTATGATTTAATAGTAAATATTAATGTTCCTACTACTTATTAATAAATCATTTAGTTATTAAACCTCAGGGGAAGACCAATAAAATAGCTATTCTCAATATTAACTCACAATATTTGGATTGGTGCAGGATAGTGGTGGAAAATAGGCTAATAAAATATAGTTATAGCTAATATAAAGATAATATCAATTTATAAATGCTTTAAAAGATATTTTTATATGATACTAATTGTTTTATAATGTTTTTTTTAGTTTTATTAAGTAAGTGATGTCCAATAACCCATCAAATAATCCCTTACTTATACCAAAATCCACTGGAGTGCAAAGACCTTCAATCAAGATGATATCACTGCTCTCCCGGGAAAGTACAGCACTTTGAGGTCTCATTACCCCCCATGGCGCCCACTCCAAGCAGTTTAAATACTCAGAACTCCAGTAAGGACCCTACATCACAATTAATGATATCATAAACCAATACCATATATAGAGAAAACAGATAAAAGCAGATACCATAAAGAAACAAGTACAATAACTCATCCAAAGAGTATAGAATGAAACAAAGAGCATATAAAGGAAACAAATAAACTTTAAAAGCCTCCAGTAAAGTCCCCAAGCATTCATATTAGCCCAGTAATCATATCCCAACCCATAAATCCATGAAAATCCATCAAAGGAAGCAGATTAAGCTGTCCAAACTGGATATATGTGCCTGGAAAAGGTGTATATGCTTATTTAGGAGTGGTTAGTCTATTGAATACATCCATATTCCCTAAAATAAGCAGAAAAATAAAGCTTTTAGTCTATTTAGAGGTTTAAACCCACTTATAGACCTATATATACATAATATAACTACATATTTCACTGAATATGAGGTTTATGTATACATATAAGCTTGTGTATGTACACAATTACTTAATATCACTTAAGATAAGAATATTATTACTAAATAAGCACCTTAATGAGTATTATGGGGCTATGGATAAGCTATTTAAACTAATATAAGTCATATAATAGTGCAATAAATATATATATAAGCATTATAATCATATATATAAGTATTATAACTATAATTTTAACTTATAAACTTAATTAAATTAAGGTTATTTTTAAAAAATAAATAAATACTCAGTCCTGGAGATAAATAGGCTGACAAAAACTCAGTAAACAGGCTTAAAGTAGCTTCTGTGTTGTCCTAATACCAATTGAAATATATTTTGTAGATAATGTGATTACATTTTAGCTTCACTTCTTTTTCTCCTTTTACTTTTATCCTGATATCTCTTTAATTTCTAGAGTACTGTGCTAAGCCTATATCTGCTGGTAGACTAGTTTGACTAGTTGAGAGCTGGATTTTATGTACTCAACTATACTTCAGCAAGCATGTATATAAAAAGAAGTTGATGTTAAAAAATGAAACATACATGATTCTCCAAAACTACCATTGTCTCTGTCTCAATATGCACAACAGTGTCTAGGCACTTTTTGCATGTGAGAGAGGAGGGTTTGTGTAGAATAATGCACACCAAAGTGGATCTAAGACACCCAAGAGATATTCTAATGGCTCTATTGTCAACAACCTGTACCATTCTAGTAGTGCTGCTGGATTTGATTGGGAAATTACAGACTATTCAAAGAGGGTAGAAGCTTTCAGGAAGTTTTCAGAGATTAAAGATCCACTCTTTTCAGTCAGGGGGGAGGGGTTAGATTTTTTAGCTAGAGTATTTGGTGAGATACTTAGCTGGGTTATGTAGGGAGACAGGAGTGAGAAAAGATATAAAGGATTTTCAGTGTTGTTTTTTAAGAAACTTAATTTTTACACAGAAAGTTTTGCATGCTGACATAAACATGGCAGTGTTGTGAGGTGTAGGGGAAGAATGCATAGCCCTTTGGGCTTGGTAACATGACTTTTTTAGGGGATCCAAGATGTTTCTATTCCACTGTACATGACATAACAAACCAGGACTCTGAAGCAGGACAAAGCAATCCATTAGTTTGATAAAAGAGGAAATAATTGATTCAGAAGCCTCATTAATTGAAGCAGGGTAGAGGGAGGAGGAGGGGGAATTAGAGAGGCAAGAGAAGAGTGAAGAGAAAACTTATCAAAATTTTTCCAGTTACAGAATGGTTTGATAGGGGTTGTGAGAGGGAAGATGGAGGCAGTGGTGATGTATTGGTGATTGGAAAGATGAAAGGTTTACCCATCACCTTTTGTAACACAACTGATAACCAAATCTAGGGAAAAGACATTAGAAAACATCAGGTCAATCACTGAGGTAAAATTTTTGGTGTTGAAAAAGGTAGGAATACCAGGTTGGGAAATCAGGGTCATCTTTAGGTTGGTGATCAAGTCCAGGAAGAGAGAGGAAGCAGGATGATTGGAGGAATGATTTTCAGAACTGGCCCACATTTCATGATCAAGGTTAGAATCAGTAAATGGAAAAGTGGGATTTTTAGAGAAAGGGGAAGAGAAGGGAAAATATGAGGTATAGTAGTGAAGCTTTGGGGTGGATTATAGACATTGGAAAGAAATATGGAAGAAGAATCAAGTTGATCTTTGAGAAGGGTAAGGTAAAAGGAGGGACTGAGGAGAGAGCTAAAAAGGTGATGAGGGTGTTTTTCTTAACATAAAAGCTGAATCCCATTTGTGTGGGAGGAGAGGAGTGATGATATGCCATCCCTTTGCAGGGGCAAGTGAAATATGATCAGGCAAGGGGAAGGGTTCTTGAAGGGCCAGTATGTCAAAGGAGGAAGTAGCTAGGTCATTATAGAGTGAGTGAAAAACCTGCAAAGAGCAATGGAAATTCAGTTTAAAATATAAAAGGGAAGCTTAGGAAGCTGATTATGGAGTGTCTTCATAAAGGCTTATTGAGGGGGCAGGTTGGAATGTGAGGGGATTCAGGGCCATCAGTAAAAGCTTGTAGGGAGGAGTGGGATTATTTTATTGGGTTATAATGGGGGATAGCCTCTATGAATCTGAAACAGACTGGAAAGGTGGGTTTGGGCTGTTCTCAAGCCCTTGAGATGTAGTGACCTGAAATGTTTGAGAAATGGGGGAGAAACACACAGTGGATTGAGAGGTGACCTCTGCCCCAGAATTAGAAGAAGGTACTTTGTGCCTGGTTCACAGCCTCAGTGCAATTGGCTTTGCCTTAAATATAGAGGGGAAAAAAGAAAGAAGGGGAGGATAAGACATCATCAGCATTTTTTTAAAGTAGGTGAAAAGCAACAATGGAAGAGTCTTTCCCCTCTCTGGACTCAGATTTGTGTAGCCATGTTACTTTGTAGAGAGAATTTAGGACATCAGGGTTGCTGTCAATAAGATTCTAGATTTCAGCTTGGTTCTTGAGGAGAGGGTATGTTTGAATACCATGCATGACTATAGCAAAGGAAGGGGCTTTGTAGATGAGACTATGAGGGATCCACAAATTCAAAGAACTGGTAATATTCTGAAGATCATCTGTGTTGGAAGCTATGATTTTGATATTTTTGGATCTGTGCCTGACTACACCTCTAATACCAATTTGTGAGTTATTGACAGAATTGAAGATTTTCTTGGAATTGACTTGGTTGTATAGCATATTGAGAATCTGAGGATTGGGGATATCTTCAAGGACTGGTGTGGAGGGATTGGCTTTTTTCAAAGAAATGTGGGGAAGGCCCAAAGAAATTTGACCAGGAAAAGGGGAGGAGAGGGGGAAAAAAATAATGCCTGAGGAAGCTTCTTTAGAAAAAGTGGGGTGTGAAAGAAGTTTTATTGTGGGAAGGTTGGAGGAAGGGAGAAACTTAAGAAATTCATCCATCTTGTCATTGAGGGGTAGAAGGTGGAGGGGGTTTATGGAAGCCGGATTTCTTGGTGTGATAGGCAATAGTAGCTGCCAGGGCTTTGATTTATGAAAAAGTAGCAGTGTGAATAGAGACCTTGGAACCCTTTCAAGAGGGTATCCTGACCATTTCAAGTAGATTTACAAGGTAGGAGGAAAAGGCAGAAGCATCCATAGCATGAGCCATGCCAACTTAGCAAAAAACTCTGGCAGCTGGGGAGTCAGGGTTGACTTCCAAGAGAAGCAGGAAATGGGGAGTAGAAGTGAAACCAAAGTCTGAGAAAGGGTTTTTTAGGTTGTGGGAAGAGGAATTAAGGGATCTATTGTGAGAACAGGGGGCTCTAGATTTAAAGAAGAGCTCTTGGTGAGAATCTCTGGTCTTATTTAAAAGGCTTGAGGAGGCCTATAAGGGGACTAGACAACAAGAAAAAGCATTTTTTGGTGAGGCAGCTGGCTTTGGGAGGGGGGATTTTGAAAGCTGGGGGAAGGGGGCAACAGGACTGGTGGGAGGAGAGGGGGAAGGAAAAAGTGGAGCAGATTTTGGGGCCAGAGAGGTGGAAGAGTCAGGAGGGATGGAAGGGAAGGCTCAGGATAAGACACATTGTTGAGAACACTGACAAGCATAAGATCATTGTTCTGGTGAGAATCCATGTTGAAAATTTTCTGACAGCCCAAAGTTTGAGCTGCAGTAATATTTTGACATCTTAAATTGATTTTGTGGAAATTGGGTTGATCTCTCTGTTGTTTAGCCCCTCTTTATTATATGGGTTTACAGAAAATTCCACAAAAATGTCATAAAATGAACTGCAGAAGTCAAAAAATACTGCAGCTCAACTCTTTGGCTGCTAATATGTTTAAAATAGTCATTTTTGTCTTAATGTTTCTGGATGTGACTGTATTTAAATTGCTTACAGTGGAAACAAATGTATCTCTAACTGCAAGGACATCAAAACATCTTTTACTCTTCTGCCCTATGCACTGAGATTTACATTTATTTCTCATTTTACAGCTATATAATTTAATCTTGGTGAATTTGCAAATATTATAGAAAATTTTCCCTGAACTTAGGGTGAATTCATATTATATATAGTATTTATGGTGTCATTAGCTGTCACATCTAACCTTTACTGAGAATCTCCTGCCAGCATGAAATCTTTCATGATTCTCCCCAAAATCTATCCACCCCATCTGGCTCATTAACTCCATCCACCTCCACCTCCACCTCCTCAATTCCATCCACCCCATTTATTCCACCTCCAACTTGACCTCTTTGATTCCACCTCCACCTCATCAATTAGATCCACCACATTGATTCCACCTCCACCTCTACTGCCTAAATTCCATCCATCCCATTGATCCCAACTCCACCTCCATCTCCTCAATTTCATACAACCCATCTATTCCACCTTTTTTTTCTTTTTTAGGTCAGATTTTTGCTTATTTATTTTTTAATCAGGACTATTTTTTTCTTTTTTTAATAGGCATTTATCCAATTAATTATCACTATGTTTAATCCATTCCAAAGTTTTAATACTGCTCTCTACAATAAAAATATGTTTCCAAAATATGTGTGCTCTGATGTACTTGTGTCTTCTGCTTATCTACCAAACAAATCCAATGTACTTGTGTCTTCCTCTGAGCTACCAGACACACTAACTGAAGAATTCAATGAACCAACTAATGATAGTACAGAAACATCTACCATGGAAAAATTTATCACCATCAATTTATATTTTTCTTATACATGAAAATGAAACTCCCTTCTTCTTCTTGAACCAAAACTAAGTTACCAAATGATGGGTTATCCCCTAAAATGTACAAGATACACTTTGAACAAGAAAATTTTTCTTTACATAGGATATCAGCAATGCCAACTTGATTAGTTTTCAGAACTAATAAATTCAAACATTAATAGAAGAAGAAAATTTTCTCTTAGCTTGGCATGTTGAACAAGAAAAACAATCAATTTTGTGAGTTGGGATCATTCCCAGAAAAGGAGAATTTTTGATTCAAATAAAACTAAATTTCATTCTAAGTCTGTCTTCAAAAAATTTCAAAAAATAGCAAAAGTGGCATTTTCTGACTTCCAAATTTTTTACAATTGGAAAAACACAATATGAAAATCTCTCATGAATTCAGTATTTTTTTTAAATATATTATATATATATATATATATATATATATTTAATTTGGTTTGTTTATAGAGGAAGATAGAGTACAAGGACCTTGAAGAAATTATCACTCATGGAACAAATGCTGATTCTTTTTCCCCTCTTTAATCTACTCCCAGCATTGAATGTGATGCTGCACACTATGAGAAAGTCAAATTGTTACTAAAACTAAACCCCAAGAGGGATAATATAATTACTGGGGAGCTCATTCATTTTTGTATCAACCCTGAAAATATAGATACATATTTAATATTAAATTAATATGCTCAATGTAAATTCAGGATAGACAAAAATACAAATCTGATACAGATAAATCATGGAATCATCTTGTACTTATTCTTCAATTGAAAGATATCAGTATATTTCAAAATTTAATAGTATAATGGTAAGGGAATATTCATTAAATTTTTATCATAAAAAGAAAATTATTATCCAGCACACTCATGGAAACTAGAAGATTTCATTTCACTTAAATATATATTGATAGGGAAAGGATCAGAGACTTATTTTGAGATCAACACCACTTAGAGTTGGGAGAAATTCACTAGGAAGTGCTCTTATTTAGTAGAAATATATTTTTTTTATTCAAAATCTATATATATATTTACCATAGGACATGTATGTAGGATGTACCTGAAGCTACCCACACATCCCACTTATTCACTACCCATTGATCCAGAAGTCAAATCTATTTTAAGCCTGTTTGAGAAGCAAAGAACATTGGACCCTTTTTTCTGACCATCTTTAAAAATATGCTTGAATGGTTTTAAACAGGCTCATTTTACCTCTTCTAGATTGTCAATTTTCTTCATTATTTTTCTTAAAGATTTAGTTGCATTTGGAAAAAATTAATTGATAAATTTTCAATCAAATGGCTAAGTAATTACTTTTTTTAGCATTAAATGATCAAATAAATATAGGTATCTTTTTTTATGGTGAAAAATGGAAATGAGATCCACAGGCTACTTTAATGTGAAAATACATAACATTGATTGAAAAATGTGTTTTTCTAGTTTTAAACTATTCAAAAAGAGAATTAAATTAGATACGCATAATAGAATAAGTATAAAGTGACTGTAAGATGCTTAGAAAATTTAAAATATGTATTTATACATGGAACTTGACTCCAAAAACCATGATGTAAAAATGCATGCATCCCCACTCATGTCCGAAATTCACATGTCTCTATCTCCTCTCCCACACTTCTCTCTAACCCTGATTCTATTCATCAAAACCATGACAACTATCACCTCCCCCAGGTCCTACAAGATATACAGCTGCTAAAAAATTTTGATATTAATTTCCTTTCATTAGAGGCCCCCTCCTATCTAATCACTCAATGGAAGAGGCTAAGGCTGAAAACCCTGAACTCTTCCTCTTATCCTTCAATGAAGGTTCAGAGGGTAGCTCCACCCTTATCTCCTCCCCTACCACCCCTGAAGCCACCCCAAGAACATCCATTAACAACCGCAGTAACCCCATTTCCAGTTATCAGCCTCTCCATAGCTCCCCATATCCTGCTCCCTGACTCAGTGGACCCCAATTCACCTTCTGCACACATAATTAGATTTTTAGACATGGACCATTGCAGCAAACCACAAACCCTAGTCTCATGCCTTAATAAACCCTGTAAGCACCATACAAGACCCTACTAGGAAAGGCCCCAGGATCAATGTCCATGCAGCCAAAATTTACATTATATGTGACCTAGTTTCATCCTTATCTCACTGGCCTCTCAATCCACCTTCAACAAAAACTCTCCTGACCCCCCACCTAAGTATTCTCAGTCTATTTACAGAAAGATTGATTTTTTTTTCAATTTTCTCCCCCCTAACATCCCATCTCATACTCCCTCCAATGATAGATAAAGATAACAGGTAAGTTATTTATTAATCGACTAAGTGGACTTGGGACAGAGATGGACTAAGAGGAGAAAAGGTTACCTGATAGATAAAGATAACAGGTAAGTTATTTATTAATGGAATAAGTGGACTTGGGACAGAGATGGACTAAGAGGAGAACTTGAGTAGGAATGAAAGTGGGACAAGGGATAATAAAATAATGAAGGAAAAATATAAAAATAAATAAGGAGAAGAAGATGGATGCGGAATCAGAGAAGATTCACGCATCCATACATAATGCTCATCTATCATGCTATTAGGTTTAGTTCTAGGTTAAAAGTAAGTAGCAGTAAAATTTTAAGTAACAATAGATATATATATTGACATCCAACACCTCCCACTCCGCTGCTACCTTTCCCTCCTTTTCCCAAGCTGCTGCAGCTGGTGTTTTCCCTCAAAGCCAGTAACCCCTTCCTCAATCACAAAGCTGTCCACCCCTCCACTACTTTATCATAAAGCAGTTGAAGCCAAACTCTCCTGTACTCATGAAATTTCCTAATCCTAAATGTTTTTCATTCATTAAAAACTGCCTCATTTCAAAGAATATCATGAACCCCAGGTAAAACAATCCTGTAAAGGATAAAGGAGTAGTTTCAAATAAATCAAATAATCTCAAAATTATTCCAACCTCTAAATAAGACCTCTTCCTCCTTAATAGTTCCTGGAAAGAATGGTTCCCTCAATGAATGATTTTAAAGCCTTCCAACTTCACTGTATTTACTTATGGTATTTCTACCTCCTATTAATTGAATAATTAAGCTTGTATCAATTCACTCATTAAAGATATCCCTTCCTCTCTGAAGTCTTTTTACCAAAACTTCTGGATGTAACTCCCTAAAGCTTTTGATGGAATAAACCACTCATTTGTAGTCTTTAACTTATTTGACCGAGATGATTCTGACTACCTTACCTCTTTCTTACCTTCCCACCCTCTACTCATTAATGGTAAGATTAGAGACATGGAATAAGTAAATTCAGAGAAAATCACATGCTATCAGCTCTGGATCTGTGGCCTTTTTTGAATTCATTCCTCTTTCCATCTAAAATTCTCTTATTTCTCAGGCCACCACAACACCAGATTGTGTAAGCACCTAATTTTCCCTCCCCTGTCTACTTCCGGGGTGTTGAATCACTCCCTCATGACCACCCAATAAAAAATTTCAGCACCCCTCTTTCCCCATTTCTCAAAATCTCATCCCCAACCTCCTCTATCTTTCATCTCCCTCATGAGCCAAACTTACCTCATAATAAATAATTATGAGTGAAAGCCCTTCCCTTTAACCTAACAACCCATCAACATTTACCTTTCACCAATCAAGATTCAATTGCTTCTATTGTGTTTTTCACTATATCTTTATTGAATCTAAAATAAGTACCTATGAAATTTTAGTCCTTAAGGAACCATTCATATCCCCAAATTATCACTCCCAAGCTCCCTCAAGGGGTTGGCACTAAATAACCCCACTCCACCCTTCCCCTTCTCCCCCTTCTTCTCTGGAAATGTGTTGATTTTATGTCAACAAGAGGCTCCACCCCACCTGATTATCTCAGTCACTAGCCTCTCTTTCAATCTTACCCTAATTCAAGTTGTCCTCAAACCCTCTCCCTTCATCTGCACAAAAACCTGATGATTCTCATTTAGCTCCTGACCAGTATCCACCTTCATCCAGAACTAGAAAACCTCCTGATAAAACTTTACCTCTTCCCAATAAACATCCAAGGAAACAGAATCCTTAAACTCTCACATTACAGGAAATTTCTTAAAAGTCTTTCTCCCCATCTCAATACCTTAATTTCTCTCCAGATTCAGATTCATCTGAGCCTGAGACTGTTTCCATTTTCTCTTCTTTTCTTCAGTGAATTTTTTTCAGATTCCCCATTTCTCTACTCCAGAGTACTCTGTGCAGACAGCTTTGTGTTCCATGAAGGACTGTGACATGCTGTACCTGAGCATTCCATGATGTGCCATGACGTAAAATTCTGTGCCTGAGCCTGCTGTGCCTCTAACACCATGATCAGCTGTTAATCACAAGATTACACAGCTCAAATCATCTCTCCAACTCCATTTTCACCATACAACCTCTTCTAAAAGCTACAATTCTGGATTTTTGAACACCAAGTCTCAGCCAAACAGCTCTCCAAGAGCTAGCCATCAAAATTCTTTAAGAAAGCAGTTCCTTTCATTTTATGACTCTGAATCTTAATCTTTTTTTATTTCAGCTATTTCCAACCAAATATCAGCTTCCCACATCCCTCAGAAGTTCCCCTCAGTCTCTGGAAAACTTTCCCAAGTAACCTCCAAAATACTCAAAGTAATATCCACTGAAGAAAAACTCCTCCAAAAAAAAGCTGAATTCTCTTCCTAGATGTCTGATCAATCAGGATCCACCTCTAAAACTCCCCATAAACTCTCTGCTAGTGCCAGATGCATCAAAGCACAATACAATATTGCTTTCCTAGACAATCCTTATGACTTCTTGGATAAATTCCTAGACCACATGGACACTGGGAGCCTTTTCAATAATATGATCACCAATGAGGGCCTCCCTTTCTGTGAGCTCTGCTTATTTCTTCACATCTCCTTCTTGATTATTAAAATTTCTGCATATGGTACTCCTCCTCCTCAAGATATTCATGATGAATCTAATCTGGTACAGGATGAAATAATCTTCTATGCTTCATCTTTTACTTATACCCTCTAATGTATGTACCATTACTAGATAAATAGAAATAATGGGAGACCACCAGTGATTCCCTCTCCAAAAAGTAAAACCAAAAGACATGAGAATCAAAATTACCAGTTTATAGTAATTGTTGAATAAAAACCTAAATCCAAGAAACAGAACTAGAACTCAACTAGGTAAAACAAAAAGTTGGAAAAAGAGAATTACGGAGAAACTGTTAATAGAGCAGCCAGACCATCAGTTTCACCCACACTTTACAATATTAAATATAGAATTCACCCCTGTTTACATTTCTAGAAAACATCCAAAGCAAATTTCACCTATCTTGGGGTAATTATCTTTGAATAAATTGTAAATCATGAGACATTCTTCACAAACAGCAAGAAATAGCTTAACCCCATTCTAGAGGGAAAAAAATCCACAGTAAAAGACAGCCAGTTTATTAATTTTGGAATTGAAACTGGCTCCACATAACGAGACTGAAAGGAGTTTATCCTCATTTTGGAGATTAAAGTTGACACTGCTGGTGCCCCTAGAATAGAACCTCTTCACCTGATCAGCTGCTACTCTCTTCTTTAGCTGCACACCATTGAGCTCTTCTAAGACATATGAGACCCTTGAAGATTGAGACTTTACTCTGTAAAGTCCATTCTACCTGTCAGAAAACATCCTTCCCATTGAATCTTCAAACTTCTATTAAATACCAAAACAATATCATCAGTCATGAGTGGCTTCCTGAGTCTATGAGCTAACCTTTCATTCTAGTACCTGACCTAATGACTCCTAATCTTCATCATTGCAGAGTAAGCTTTCTCCAAAAACTCTTCTTTCTTCTCCAGATGAATCATCCTAGCACAGAGTAAATCCTCAGTCGAAGAAACTTCATCTCAATCAACTCCTAGATAATATTCAGCTTCCAAGTCCACTTTCAAAACCGGAACTTGACAAAAAATTAGCTCATAAGATGAAAATCCAGTAATCGTTTTAATTGTGATCTTATCTGAAAATAAAACCAAAGGCAGATATTGAGGCCAATTTTCTGGGCTAGAACCACACATCTTCACCAAAGAATCTTTAATAACTTGATGGCCACTCTCTACTGTTCCCTCAGATTCAGAATAGTAAGGAGTAGCCAACTGCACCTTTTAACCAATATTTGAGAAAGCTCCTTTGAACTCTGCACCAAAATTTACCCTATTATCAACAGAAACCAAATTCATCAACCCATACCTGTAACCCCAATATTTCTTCAAAAAATTCTATGTTCCTAGAAGTTAAATTAACAAGAGGAACTGTCTCTGTTGATACAGAAAAATCATTCTTGGACAATATCAAGTACTTTTATTTGCCTTCCTTGATGTGAACCACATCCAAAATAACTCTTCAAATGAAAATATTTTTACCAGTAGCATGTCCTGGATTCTTGGGCTTGAGAAAACTTCTTCTCTGACACTATTCAAAAGAATGCATCCAAGAAATCACTACCACCTTCATACTTTTCCACCAATATATGTAAATTACTCTTCTATACATTTCAGCCATTCATTGGTTCTGTAGATCCTTGTGGAGAGATTTCATAACCAAATCTTAACCCTTACACTTTGTCACAACAACATGAGGATTTGTGTATCTTCTTTTCAATAATTTTCTTTTAGAAAAATAAAATACTCGTGACTTCCTCTTGATATCCATCCACTCATCTTCATCACAACACTCTGGTCTCTCCAGAGTAAGCAGATACTCAACCAAAACATAAGTAAACCCATATTGACCCAAAATTTTATCTTTGAAATATTCTAAAATAAAATCCACAGGTACTTCTCTATCATATTAATCAAGAAAACGTTGAATGAGATATTAAACACATAGATTTCTTCTGTCACCAGAAATCCAAATTTTCCACACCTGAAAAACTAGAAACATAAACCTGTTTCCCAATTTCTTCATGAGTGTGATACAAGGTATTTCTTTTAAAAGGAGCAAAAGAAACCCTAGAGGTGAAAAATTTTGAAGACTCACTTGTTTTCCCAGTTGCTACTGCTATGAAGCTTGTCTGTCCAACATCCTCTTCACAACCTTCTTCAACTTGAAACTTCAACTTTTCTTGTATACTAGAAAATTTTCTAGAAACATTAATCAAATCACCAAGGAAATGATCATAATCACTAGGCTTAAAAGTTGCATTTAAGAGATCATTCTCATTGCCTTCATAAAAGTTCTTCTCTACAGTAACTGACCCCTCAGAAGCTAGAAATTCATGCCTTTTATCCTAATTCTGGATGGGAATTTCTTTGCAAATGACTATGAACAAGCCAGTGTCACCAACAAAAAAACCAAACTCACCATTAAACACACAATATTCAAAAATATTTTTTTCTTGAATTTCTTTATACAGACAGATTTTTTTAAATTATTCTAAATCTTGAAAAATAAAAACCAGAGGCTGAGAAATGGACACCTGGGAATTCAAAGAAATATTTTTAACTTGATTTTTCTTTATACCAAGAGAAATTCTTCTTGACACTTCAGTTTAGCCTCTTACGGGAAGAATAAATTTTTCAGTTTAACCTCTTTCTAAAGGAATTTCTATTAAACTTGAGAGAAACATATTTTTGATTGATTTTGATAATCATTAAATTTTTTATCTTTTTTTGAAGAACCATCTAGACACCTAGAGGAGAATGTAGTAACACTTAATTGCTCACAAGTGTGGCACCTATTAGAGTTTTAAAAATTACTAATATTTCACAATCAAAATTTGAGAGACTCACTTGTTAGCCCAACTTCCACTGCTCCAAAAATTTGCCACTCTACTAAAACTCTGCTTAGCTTGACTCTTAAACTTGAAATAAATTGAATCAAGAAACCCAAATAAAAACAGAGTCCAGATCAAAAAGATGAAACAAATTTACACTCCAAAGAAATTACTTCTATAAAAAACTAGGATTTAACTAGGAATATCTCCAAGTGAGTTGACCTTCTACAATCTCCATCTAGCCAGCATCATAAATTCCTCTTTGAGAAGCATGAATTTTACCAGCATAAAATTTCTTCTTTGCTACCTCCAACTTTTTATCCACCCTTGGTTCCCAAGACTTGAGCTGTGGTTGAGAACTACTCTTCCCCTTTCCAAAAATCTGTTTCCTAGTAGCATCCAAATCATACTCCCCCACCAAAAACTCACTTGTAGTGGGAAGATCAAACAAACCATAAGAGGTAGAAAAGTTAACCTTGTTACTCTCTTTCCCCTTCACAGCTTCAACAAAAACAGCTGACCCATCCAGAGTCTTCAGATGGAACCTTTTCAAAATGTTGCCTCCTTTTACCAATACCAGATCTCTTATTCACCAAATCAGAAGCAGACTGACCTTCAGCAGGCTTAATTAAAGTACCATCAGAAAATTTGTAAAATTTCCCATAAAGCTTCACTCATCCACAAGCCACATCCTTATCCAAAGCCTAACAATAATCAAATCCACAACACACTCTGTTGCAAATATAATAGGTCCCTTGATCTATGAAACCAGACCTTCTCTAAAAATTCTTCAAATTATAAGTCACCCTAGAAAATTTCCTTGTATCCTGAACAAAAGACTGAATATTCTTGGTAATATTTTACAGCTGAACTTCAAGTTTTGACTCAGATTTTCCAGAGCCTTACCCAAATTTTCCCTTCTAGACTCCTCCTTCTTCTGCATCTGATTATTCACCTCAGTAAATACACCAGTCACTTCCTTCACATATTTGGCATTCTAAATCTGAATCTGAGTTGCTATGTGATAATCTAAAAACTTTTTGACAGCCTCATTAATCACTGTCATTCCAGGAGTAAAATGCTCACCATTCCTCTTATTCCTGATCTTTTCAGAATTAAGAATATCCCCCAAAATCTTCTCCTGGGAACTCTTGGAGAAAGTAGAGAGAACCAAATCAACAGCAGCATCTGCATTATTCGAATCACCTTCTTCCACCAGATATCCCACTATCTCATCAAATTCTTCCAGAAGTGTCCTGTAAATTTCCATAGAACAAATTCCACCTTCCTCCTTCCAACCATTAACTAAGAAGTTTGGATTCCCCATATTAAACTAAACCCTCCACTTATTCATCATTTCCTTCTTTATAATCAACCAATAATTCTTCTTATAGTCATCCATATTCTCTATCTGATTCCTGAGAGGCATATCTGTAGTAAAAAAGATACTTTGGGTCACCATATCTAAAGGTGTAGCCCCCACAATAGAAGCCTCCCTCTCATAAAGAGTAAAAAAAGGTGCAACATCACCACCAGCATATGTCATCCCATCCCTAGATGGAATAATTTCCAGATTCTTGGGAACCAGAACTAGAGAACCAGGAGTAGAAATTCTCTAACAACAAAAATCTTGAAAAGTTTCAGCCTCATACCAAGATAATCAACAGAAAGAAAAATATAGTAATGTTTCATCCCAATACCTAGATCAAAACAACACCAAAAAACAAAGTATAGCAATGGTTCAGCCCTATATCTAGACTCAAACAGCTCCAAACAGCAAAGAGTCAACAGAGGTTCAGCCTCTTACCCCGATTCTCAAAGACAGAAAACAACAGAACCAGAGGAGGATCAGCCCCTTTTTCAGGTCCATATGACAAACACCAGAATCAGAAGAGGATTAGCCCTTTTCCCAGATTGCAAACAAGAAAAACACCAGAATCAGCAGAAGATTTTCCCTTTTCTCGGATCCCAAAGAAAAAAACTGGCCTAGAAAGACCCAAAAAAGGCTTATGTAAGCCCTCCAAAAAATGGTCTATACAGACCCAAATATTGTCTTAGAAATGCCCAAAAATTGGCCTACACAGACCAACAACCCCTAGAAATACCAAATAAATGGCATCTGAAAGAGATATCCTAGGAGAAGCAGATACCACTGTCAAAGGAACTCACAGGAATCTCCACAATTGAGAGAAAGCAGTTTTCAAATCAGAAAGAGGTTACTAAGAAACTCAATATACAAATGGCCAAAAAGACCAAACCCCACATTGGCCTCCAGAAATGTAGAAGAACTCATTCAGTTGCATTTCTGTAAAACAAACCCAGAGGAGTTGGAGAGTACAGACAAAAACCCTGTCTTGCTATAAAACTAATTTGAAATTATGTTAATGCAGAAAAGTGGGACTGATTTTTGACAGCAAAAAATTATAAAAGAAATGGAAGTGATATTCTCAAACAAATGAGCATGAAATTCTTGGTCTAATGATGTGTAAAAGTGCTATGAAATCTATATATATTGCTCTATAAAATTATTAAAATAATTAATAGAATAACCTGATGACCACTTAATAGGGGGCATCAATGTTGACTGATCCACAATTAAATTAATTGTGGATGAAAATCTCTATACCCCAATTATCTTCAGCAATTATTTTTGCTAATAATTGGTTTATTAGACACTTTACGTGTCAATGTTCACCTCTTATCCGACATTTTTCTACTCAATTTTTCATAACCACATCTTGGACAACTTTCTGTCATAACCACACGTTGCATAACTTTCTGCCATAACCACATCTTGAACTACTCGCTGGATATGCCTTCTACCTTGCTGCGCACTCCCATTTTCATCCCATCCTGTTCATTCTATCCACTCAGAATTTCTCCCCATTTCATCTATTTGATTCTGCTCCTTTTCATCTCACTCTCTCATCTGCTTTTTTCTGCTCCTTGTAATCTTGCTATCTTATCTGCTTTTTTCTGCTCCTTTTCATCTTTAATTATCTTAACATGCCTTGTCATCATAGATCTTCTCAAAGGCAGCCATCACCCAGCTGTTCATCAAATCCCACTACTCCCTCCTTCCCCTGATCTTCTGAGAAATCCAAATTTGTTCAACTAAAAAAAGATGATCATCTCATTCTCATCAACTAGCTAAAAACTAAATCTAACTATGATTCTTTTTTTGGTACTGAGTATGCAACTAAAGTATGACAGCCCCCCACATCAAAAGTTAATGGTTATCTTCTAATGGCCAATGAATTACGAAATAAGACTAAGGGAAGGATAGATCTTTTACCAAAACAGATGTCTGAAAGCTTCAAGCATTATTTAGCCAAGTACAAGAAGGCAAAGACTCTTTCATCTTCTACTGGTTTTGGTATTACTGACCTTGATATCAGTAAGGGCATCAAATCCATAGATGATAAACTTGATTCTTTATGTCCTTACTTTAAAGAGATGGATTCTATTTTTGGAGAGTGAGCTGATGTTAATCCTACAAACATGTTGGATGGTGAAGATGCTATCTCCAAGCATGATGTCAAAAGAAATCTTTTTCCTTCTTCTTCTACTCAAGCCTCCCCTCTTTTAACTTCCACAAATGAAGATATCTTTTCAATAGATACTTATGGCAATATAAACCAACCTGATCTAACTCAAGTATGTTTTTTTCTTTTATCTTAACAATTCTTTTTTTATTTACATTTTCTTATTTATAAATAGGCTGAAGAACTAACACAGGAGCCACAAGCAACTGAGTCAGAAGCCAGCAAAAATGAAGAGGAGGAAAATGTGACCTTGAACAAAAAGTGAAGGGCTTCAAGTAGTCTGAATTTCCACTCTCAAAGAATTTTTGGAGAAACATGATGCTGGTAAGTGATACCAAACCTCTTAATACTTTACTCTGCTTTTCTTCTACTTTTTGTTAATATTCCTTATCACTCAAGAGCAAGTGGAAGTTGCTAAAGAGACTCTAAAGTTTGAAAAGCAAAAATACAAGCTCTCTTTAAGGAGGGATTACAGGTTATATGATTTGGAAGAGAAGAAGTTTGAACTCTCTTCATGGAAGGATGATAGGGCACATGACTTGGAGTAGAAGAAATTCAAGTTATCCATAAGTATTGAAAAATCAAAGAAAGAGGAGAAAGCACTTGAGCATCAAAACATCATGGAACAGATGAAATATAAGCTTGATCATGAAGAAAATTCCAAAAAGAAAGAAATCTTGATAGAATGTGTTAAAGCTAATAAATCTGTTGAGGAAATTGAACATTTGAAAAAATTGTTTGATGACTATTTTTTTATTCATCTTACACTTCAACTTTTCATTATTAATTGTACATAAATTTTTATCTTAATTTCTTGTATTTTTTTACTCTATCCATCATTAGTTGAATTTTCATATCTTAATGTTATAAATTTTCTTTTAAATAAAATTTTCAAGAATTTTTAATGTTCAAAATTATTTTTTAGTTTAAATTTTTAAGTCACCTTTGAAAATTTTCCAATCTCACCCCTGCATTTGATTGAACTAAGGGTCGGGTATCACCAAAATTCTTTCAAGTAAAGAATTTTGCAAGTCTTATATGAAATTTGGGAAATACTACCCCCTACTTTTTATTGAAGTAACGGATGTGTATCACCAAAATTTCAAGTGAATTTTTTTTTAAGCCTGACATGAAAATTTGACAATACCCCCCCCATGTATTTTATTGAATTAAGGAAATGGTATCATCAAATTTTCAAGTAAAATTTTTTTTTTTAAGTCTGATGTGAGAATTGGGCAATACCCCCCCTACAATTTATTGAATCAAAGAAATCAAATGTAAAAAAAAATTAAAATTGAAAATTTCTACAACCAATTAATTTCCCCAGTCCCAATCAAGTTTTCATATTTTATACAATAGCCATTAGAATGACCTAAGGCCAGATGCACCATTATATAAAAAAAATCTATCTTGATGTAACTTTAAAAAATAATTGGAAGAGACATATCCAAAATTAAATGAAAAAAAATTAAAATTGAAAATTTCTACAACCAATTAATTTCACCAGTCCCAATCAAGTTTTCCTATTTTATATAATAGCCATTAGAATGAACTAAGGCCAGATGCACCATTATATAAAAAAGTAATCTATCTTGATGTAACTTTAAAAAATAATTGGAAGAGACAAATCCAAAATTAAATGATAAAAAATTAAAATGGAAAATTTCTACAACAAATTAATTTCACCAGTCCCAATCAAGTTTTCCTATTTTATATAATAGCCATTAGAACAGCCTAAGGCCAGATGCACCATTATATAAAAAAGTAATATATCTTGATGTAACGTTAAAAAATAATTGGAAGAGACAAATCTAAAATTAAATGAAAAAAAATTAAAACTGAAAATATCTATAACCAATTAATTTCACCAGTTTCAATCAAGTTTTTCTATTTTATATAATAGGCAGATGCATCATTATATAAAAAAGTAATCTATCTTGATGTAACTTTAAAAAATAATTGGAAGAGACAAATCTAAATTTAAATGAAAAAAATTAAAACTGAAAATATCTATAACCAATTAATTTCACCAGTTTCAATCAAGTTTTCCTATTTTATACAATAGGCAGATGCATCATTATATAAAAAAGTAATCTATCTTGATGTAACTTTAAAAAATAATTGGAAGAGAAAAATCCAAAATTAAATGAAAAAAATTAAAAAGGATAAATAAAATTGGAAAAGAGGAAAATAAAAAGGGAATTTTTAAAAAAATAAAAATAGTTTAAAATAAATAAAAAATTTAATAAAAGAGAAAAAAAAAGGAAAAAAATTTGGAAGAAAATATTTAATGATAGAAAAAATATAATATTTTATTAGCAATACTTGACAGATCTACTAAGAACAACTTTTTTATCTAATTTTTTTTGATTATTAATATGATTAATAAGACCTTCATTTATTTGGAATCAACAGCCAAAATGGGTAAATTCTTTACAAGAAACTAAAGTTTGAGGTGCTTTAGTTGTTTGACGCTGGTGTTGAGAATAATTCCATATAGCCTCAACTATTCCATTGGCACTACCAAAATCAATAATACATTTATGGCCAGGAAAATAAAGGCCATGTCCCTCATCAGAAGAGGTTGATGGAGTAGGAACACCAGTCTCTGGATTAATATAGGAGAAAATTGAAAATGTTAGAGAACTCTTATCATGTTTATCTAGATGAACATGATTGTTAAATCCATTATAAGTGATGATAAAATTTGAACAAAAAACATAATCATTTATTGCTTCTTCCCATTCAGGATCAGACCAATTTGGTAAACCAAATTCTAAAGTGAGTTGATGGTTTTTTTGAAAATCTTGAAAACATAATTTTTTAAAACAATTTGCCAAGAAAATATTAAATGATCTCAATGAATTCCATCGTTTCAGATCTTCTTCCATTTGCTCTGGTTTCAAATTTTTCAATAAAGAATAAATTCCTGGAATATATGACAAAATTAAAAATTACTTATAATAAAAAAAAATTTTACTAACCAAAAGAAACTCCTTGATCATATCCTGGTTGCCAACAAAAACATTTCATCACACCAGAAATCAGATTTTTATTTGATAAGGGTTGTCAAACCAAAGCCATTTGATACAGAGTAGAAATTAAATCAGAAAGCTGGCAAAAAACTTCATCCTTTTTCCCATTAAATGAATAAACTTCTAAGATTAATTGAGGTTTGTATCCATTATTGACAACTGCAACAATGACATCTATACCGCCTTCTGTAAGGTTTTTGATGTTTTTGTAAAAAAAAAAATTCTTAACATTTGATATTGAAGTCTTATAAAATTTGAGATCGTCCAAATGTCCAAAGAATTCTTTGCAAAATATCTTCATCCTAATCAATTTTTTATTTTTATAAAAAATTTTCTTTGAATTGCTTGATTCTTTAGCTGTTTCCATGATTTTCTGATTTTTATTTTCTGGTAAGGAAAGATCAGATTGATTGGGAGAAGGAATAGAATTGAAGGACATTGAAGAGATAGAAGAAAGTAAAGATAAAGAAGAAGAATTTGAATATATTGAAGGAATAGAATGGAAGGACATTGAAGAGATTGAAGAAAGTAAATATAAAGAAGTAGAATTTTAATATATTTGATGATTATTCTTGGAGCTTTAAAAATTTGAAGACAAGGAAGAAAGTGATGAGAAAGATGATTCAGAAGAAATTGATGATAATGAAGATGAGCAAGTTAAATTTTCAATAGTAGCTTCCTGGAAAAAAAATTATAAAACCAAAAAATTAAAAATTAAAAAATAAATATATTAAAAAAAACCCCAACAATAAAAAATTATCAGTAAAATAATTGAAAAGAAAAAAAAATTTTGGTAAAAAAATAAAATAAAATTAGTTGCAAAAAAATCAGTAAATAATTTTGAAAAAAAATAAAATTTCAAAATAAAAACCTGAATTATAATTAAAATAAAAGGTAAAACAAAATCACCCAAAAAAAAAGAGTAAATAAAAAAAATTAAAATAAATTCAGTAAATTTAAATTAAAAAAAATTAAATAAATAAAAATTACTTACCTGCTATTGGAAATACTTGTTGATATCATTAAATCTAATTTATTAAAATATAAATAAAAAAATTGATTTCAGTAAATTTCAGAATAATTAATTATTTGAAAAAACAAACACAAATATAAAAAATTAAATTGCCTGATTTATTTTGAAAACAGGGGGAAATGTCCAGAAACTAAGGGAAAGAAAATAACTTCTGTAAAAAAAATTAAAAATCACAGATTAGTCTTTTTTTTTCTTCAAAATGCCCTCCTTGCTCACCTCAACCCCCCCTTTAGTCCCCCTTTACCCTCCCTTTACCCCTTCTTTACCCCCCCTTTACCCCCCTTTAACCTCTCCTTAGCTGCCTCAAACCCCCCCTTTACCCCCCTTTAACCTCTCCTTAGCCGCCTCAAACCCCCCCTTTACCCCCCTTTAACCTCTCCTTAGCCGCCTCTAACCCCCCCTTTACCCCCCATTTACCCCTTCTTTACCCTCCCTTTACCCCCCCCCCTCTACCCCCTCTTTGGCCCCCTCAAGCCCCCCCCCCTTTACCCCCTCAGCCCCACCTCAAACCCCCCCCTTGAACCCCTCCAACCCCCCCTACACCTAACTTATTGAATTGCTAACAATTCGATAAGTAGGTGGTGGGGGGGGGGGGTGTGGAGTGGTATAAGGGGTGATTTGAGGGGGGTAAATGGAGGGTAAAGAAGGGGTAAAGGGGGGGTTGAGGTGGGCAAGGAGGGATTAAAGGTGGGAGTTGAGGTGGCCAAGAAGGGGAGAAAGGGTGGTATGGAGGAAGACAAGGAGGGGGGAAAGGGGGGGACTTGAGGTGGCCAAGAAGGGTAGAAAGGAGGGTATGGAGGCACACAAGGAGGGGGGAAAGGGGGATGATGGAGGGTGAAAAAAAAGAAAAAAAACAAAATTAGTCTAACCTTGAAAACCAAAAAAAAGCACTTACAGGACAAAAAAAAAAGAAAAAAAAGGACAAAAAAAAGAGAAAAAATAAATTATTAGCAAGTAAAAAAAATCAAAAATAAGAAAAAGAATGACTTACCTGGAGAGATGAGATGAGAAATAGAGGAATGAAATAGAGGAATTGAAAATATTTGACGGATTTTTGAGGAGAGGTTGAAAAGGATATGAGTGATGAATGGAAAAAAAACACTGACAAAATATGCAATTTCATGTTGAGCTGGTGAAAGAAAACCAATAAAGCCCAAAATACTTAGAAAAATCCACCGCAACTACTAAAACCCTTAAAACACATAATTAAGCTATGACAACATTGAGACATAAAATATAGAGCCAAATTAGCTCTACTTAATTTTACTAAGCACTTAACCCTAAGACTTAAGGTTAGCCTGTAAGAAGCAAAAAACAAAGTTAAACAGCTATCTTTTAGAAATGAAAAATGAGTAAAGGACCCCTTAAAACTTGGAATATGAAAAATATCATCAAGATATCAAATATAGAGAAAAACCAGGGCTATCCAATGGTAGTACCCACATACCTGTAGTCCCAATATTCACTGAATAAAACCAGAAAAACACTCAATTATTCAACCAATGCCAATTAAGACATACCAAAATAACGCCAAACAGAGCAAAAAAGGTGTCTTCCAATGTTGGAAAACCACACCATAAATTCAAAAAAAATATGAATTTCATCAAACAAAAGCACCAAACCAAGTGAAAAAAGTACACAAAGTGGACATGTGGGGAGCACCAAAAAATTTTTTTAAAAGTGTTGTGAAGTGAAATGTTTGAGAGTGATTGGCATTTATTGAATGTTTTGTAATTCAAGGGAGGGGAGAGCTGTTGCTGGTTGAGGATCCTCTTCTTTTTAAAGATCATTCCACTCATCCTTTAAATCAGCTAGGGTATTGTGGAGTATAACGCAAGTCATGATCCAATGATTGGCAGTTTTGATCTCAATTTTTTTTTGAAATTGGTTTCGGAGCTCCCAAAGACTAGAAAATTGTCCCTTTAAAATACCTATAGCATGTTAAATCCGTACTCTTGATTGGGCAAGGTGATAATTAAACTTAGTTTTGGGGTCATTTTCTAAGGTTGCACCAGGGAAAGCAGGTATAATGTACTTCCCACTTGCATATGCTGAGTCTGCAAGGAGGTACTGAGATTTGTCAAAGTATGAGTCTGGGGTTTGAGAAATCCTCATTCTTTGGAAGACGGAAGAGTCATGACATGATCCAGGGCAGCCACTGTGAAAAGCAATAAATTTTTTTATGACATCACATATAAGTTGAACGGCAATAGAGTATCTAGAAGGAAGATAAAAAGTTAGTTCATGAATGATGAGAGATTGGAGATGATATTGAAGAAACCTTTTTTGTGATCAAAATAATGGTTTCCATCACAAGCAGGCTTTTGACTCAAAGGTATAGTTGTGCCATCAACAAAACCTACACAGCCAGGGAAACCTTTGGCTTGCATTACTTGAGAGGATGCAAGTCGTTGTTCTGGAGTTGGACAAGAAAGTGTTTGAGAGTTGAGGGAAAGGATAGCAATCATACAGTGCTTGGTGTATAATATCACCGTAACATATCCTATGTTAAATAGATTATACAAATGTCTTACAGCAGCACCATTTCCATTTGAGCCAAAGCGACATAGTGCAACAGCAAGTTGAATGGCAGTATTAAGCTGTTTGTTATGAGAATTGTTATGAAAGATAGGATGTTCAGAGATGAGTTGATAAATTTTGAAGAAAGAATTGGGTGAAGTTCTAAATTTCTGAGTGAAGTTTAGTTGGGGAATATTGAGAATGGAGCAGATATCATATTGGGGATCATTATAAAGATTTGGCCCCCTGGAAATGAGGTAACGTATTTTGGAAAAAAAAAAAATAGGCTAAGGCATCTTCCAAATCAGATTCAGATGTATACTAGAGAACTAAAATTAAAGTTATAGCATTAATAGTGGAGTGAAGTAGCCATCTAGTAATGAGCTGCTTCATTCTTGTCAGTAGTATAGGTGTCAGTAGAAGGTTTAGGTGATGAGTGGGAAGTGGGAATTCACTGCCAAATGTGCAGTTGGGGTGTGTAGATAGAAAAAAAACTTAAGTGTTCTCCACCAAAATTAAGTAGCATAGAGTGAGGAGAGACTTAAGGATGGCATCAGAAATTATATGTCATGTGACTTTCTTAAAAATCCATCATGAATGTGATGAGTTTGGGATGAGGAATCAGGAACATAAATTAAGGTATAAGAGGCAGGATAATGCATTATGATGGATTCCTTATCCACAATTAATAATGTCTGATCCTGAGAAAAAAAAATTCTGATCCCTAATTGCAGATTCCTGAACATTGATGCCCCCTAATATACTCTCTCTTCTTTGAGATATACTTCTAATTACAATGTTAGAAGTTATTTTTCAAAAGAGTCCCCCCTGAATTTCACTTGGACATCCAACTAATAGGGGGTATCAATGTTTAGGGATCAGCAATTAAATTAATTGTGGATAAAAATCCTTATACCCCAATTATCTTCCGCAATTATTTTTGCTAATAATTGGGATATTAGACACTTTACGTGTCAATGTTCACCTCTTATCTGACATTTTTTTACTCAATTTTTCATAACCACATCTTGGACAACCTTCTGTCATAACCACATCTTGACCTACTTTCTGCCATAACCACATCTTGAACTACTTTCTGCCATAACCACATCTTAAACTACTCTCTGCATATGCCTTCTACCTTGCTGCGCACTCCCATTCTCATCCCATCCACTCAGAATTTCTCCTCATTTCTTCTCTTTGATTCTGCTCCTTTTCATCTCGCTATCTCATCTGCTTGTTTCTGCTCCTTTTCATCTTCATTTATAATAACATGCCTTGTCATCCTAGATCTTCTCAAAGGTAGCCATCACCCAGTTGTTCTTCAATTCCCACTACTTCCTTTTTCCCGCCACTCAGCTGAGAAATCAAAGACCGTTCAATTAAAAAAAGATGAACATCTCATTCTTATCAACTGGCTGAAAACCAAATCTAACTATGATTCTTGTTTTGGTACTGAGTATTCCACTAAAGTAGGATGGCCCCCCGCATCAAAATTTAATGGCTATATTCTAATGGCAAATGAATTACGGAATAAGACCAAGGGAAGGATTGATCTTTTGCCTAAACAGATGTCTGAACAATTCAAGCATTACCGAGCAAAATACAAGAAGGCAAAGGCTCTTTCATCTTCCACTGGTTTTGGGGTTACCAACAACAATATAACTAAGGGCATAAAATCCATAGACAATAAACTTGAAACTGTATGTCCTTACTTTAAAGAGACAGATGCAATTTTCGGAGAGCGAGCCGATGTTAATCCTGTAAACATGTTGGATGGTGAAGATCCTATCTCCAAACATGATGTCAAAAAAATCTTTTCCCATCCTCTTCCTCCACTCAAGCCTCCCCTCTTCTAAATTCTACAAATCTAGATAGCTTTTCTATTGATCCTATTGGAAATTTAACCCAACCCAATCTAACTAAGGTCTGTTTTTTTTTATTTTATCTTATCAATACTTTTTTTATTTACTTAGATTTTCTTATTTCTTAAAAGGCTGATGAACAAGCCCAGGACCCACAATCAACTGAGTCTGAAGCTAGCAACAATTATGAGGAGGAAAATGCTACGTTGAACAAAAAGCAAAGGGCTTCAAGTAGTCTAAATTTCCACTCCCAAAGAAGACAAAAAAGTGATACTTCATCACAAACACCTTTTTCTTCTATGGAACAGTTTTTAGAGAAACGTGATGCTGGTAAGTGATATCATACCTCTTATTACTTTACTCTGCTTTTCTTCTACTTTATGTTAATTTTTATTCTCACTCTAGAACAAGTGGAAATCGCTAAAGAGACTCTAAGCTTTGAAAAGAAGAAATACAAGCTCTCTTTAAGGAGGGATGACAGAGTACAAGATTTGGAAGAGAGGAAGTACAAGCTCTCCTTACAGAAGGATGATCGGGTCCAAGATTTAGAGGAGAAGAAGTTTGAGTTAACTCTTAGTATTGAAAAATCCAAAAAAGAGGAAAAAACACTCGAGCATCAAAACTTAATGGAACAGATGAAGTATAAGCCTGATCTCCAAGAAAGTTCTAAAAAGAAAGATTTCTTGATCGAATGCATTAAAGCAAACAAATCTGTTGAAGAAATAGAACGTTTAATGAAATTTTTTGTTGACTAGTTTCTTTTATTTCTTTCACACTTCATGTGTTCATATTTATTTGTACATAAATTTTTCAATTATTTTCTGTATTTCTTGAAATTTCGTATTTTAACGTTAAATATTCTTTTTTTAAATATAATTTTTAAGTCTCCTTTGAAAATTTTCCAAACCCCCACCCCTGCATTTTTTTGAAGTAAGGGGTGGGTATCACCAAAATTCTTTCATGTCAAGAGTCTTGAAAGTCTTTTATGAAACTTTGGTGTTACTAACCCCTGCATTTTACTGGTATCCCCAAAATTCTTACAAGTCAAGAATTTCACAAGTTTTATAAGAAATTTTGGTAATACTCCCCCCTGCATTTTATTGAAGTAAGGGACGGGTATCACCAAAATATTTACAAGTCAAAAATTTTACATGTTATATTTGAAAATTTGGCAATACCCCCCCCTACATTTTATTGAAGCAAGGGGTGGGTATCACCAAAATTTTTACAAGTCATCAATTTTGAATGTCAGATTTGAAAATTTGGCAGTACCCCCCCCTGCATTTTATTGAAGTAAGGGGTGGAAGTCATCAAAATTTAATATAATTACATAAATTATTAAATAAATATCTAATATATATCAATTTTCCTAGTTTAAAGTAATGACAATTCCTCAAGCCAAAATTCAGATCAAATCTAGAAAACAAAGTTTGGGACTTTCCACAGGTATAGGCTAGAGGAACCCCATGAAAAAAATAAATTTTATAATGATTACCTGTTATACAACACAAGGTCCTTGGCCCATTACTTTAGTTGAGGAAATTGATATATAAAAAATATTTATTAAAAAATTATGAAAAAATATAAAATTTTTGATGACAACTCTAATCCCCATACTTTTTGGATCTAGATAAAGTTTTTTTAAATCGATTAACTTTACCTGCTTTCTTTACCTTATTGATTCTTTGAATCAACTTATGACTGATTTGAAATGAGCAACCAAAATGTGTGAAATCTTGACAGGATTCCAAACCAGGAGGAGCTTTGGTCGTTTGATGATTATCCTTAGAAGAATTCCAAATAGTTTCAATGATACCATTTCCCAAACCAAAATCAATGATTCACCTGTGGTCTGGAAAATATAAACCATGTCCTTTGATTTTAGCTGGAGATGGTATTGGTTGGCCAGTTATTGGATTTATATATGAGAATATACCAAAAGTAAGAAAATTGGTGTCATTCCTATCAATATAAATCCTATTGTGAAATCCAGAATGAGTGATAATAACATTAGAAAATAAAAGATATTCATGGGTGATATCTTCCCATTTGGAGTCACACCAATTTGGTATTCCAACTTTGGTTGCAAGTTCATGATTTTTTTCAAATGCTTTATTACAGTGCTTTTTGAGTCAAAGAGCAAGAAAAGAGTTAAAGGAAGGTAGAGTGTCCCATAAGCAAAAATCTTCATCTTTTTGAGCTTTAGTGATATTCTTGAGCAAGGAATATATGCCTATATAATTGAAATGCCTAGATAATAATCATATAAGAGTTTCAGAATCCTTATCCTCTAAATATGCAATATAAAAATGTGAAATAAGACAAGTGAAATTTGGAAAAAAGGCTCAACTTCAAAGATCAAAATCTCAGCAACAACTGAACATAATTCAAACCTGCTTTTGGGAAATGAAAGATATGCTTTAGTAGAATCTTCAGTTAAAGGACATGTGATTTAAATAAACCTAACCCTAATTTGTTACATAAAAAAATGAAATAAAAATTTAAATTGGGAAAAAAAAGGCTCAACTTTAACAGTCAATATCTCAGCAACCACTGAATCAAATTTAAATCTGTTTGTAGGAAATGAAAGGTAGCCTTCAGGAGAATCTTCAGTAAAAAGAACATTAGATTTGAATAAACCTATTACTAATTCCGAGTCTTATTTTTAAAATTTTACAAAAACTTGAAAAGTGGTAATGAAGATGAGATCAAAAGGAGTTTTATAAGTTCACTGTTATCCAGATAAGAGTCATACATATATCTAAGTATGAAGTTTTTATAAAAGGAATGAGATATCATATAGGCATGAAAAAAAGGAGATGAAACTTACCTTGATTGAAAACAGGAAAAATTGAGTGCAAAAGATTGATGTTGGAATTGTGGGGAAATTGAATATGGAGTAAGTGAAATGCATAAAGAATGTGCAATGTATGTGTTTCAATGAAATGGAGCCAAAAAAAAAGTGAGATATGGGAAAGGGGGGATAATGATCATGCCAAGGAGGGATGAAGAGTAGGGTGATGGAGCTAAAAAAGAAAGTAAAGAGGGAGAAAAAAAAGGTTAATTAATTACCATTGAAATCCAAAATAACCACTTACAAAAAAATTTAGATAAAAAAAATAAAATAAACAGAAAAAAACAAAAAAAATTATAATTAGTAATCAAAAAATCAAAAAAAAGAATAAAATGACTTACCTGGAGAGATGAGATGACAAAATGAATGAAACCAAATTGTTTGAGGTATGTTGGAGGAGAATAGGAAAAGGATATGAGGGATGAATGAAAAAAAAAATCACTGACAAAATATGCAATTTCATGTTGAGCTGGTGAAAGAAAACCAATGAGCCATCCAAAAAAAAGATCTTCACCGTAAATTCCAAAAAAAAAAAATGAATATGCAACAAACCAAAATACCAAACCAAGTGAATGAAGTACACAAAGAGGACATTTGGAGAGTAAAAAAAATAATTTAAAAGGGTGGTGAAGAGAAATGTTGGAGAGTAATAGGCATAATGATAGAGCATATGCCGGTTGAATGAATGTTTTGTGATTCAAGGGAGGAAAGAGCCAGTGCTGGTTCAGGATCCTCTTCTTCATAAAGATTATTCCACTCATCCTTTAAATCAGCTAGGATATTGTGGAGTATAATGCAAGTCATGATCCAATGATTTGAAGTTTTCATCTCCAATTTTTTTTGAAATTGGATTCTGAGCTCCCGAAGACTAGAAAATTGTCCCTTTAAAATACCTATAGCATGTTCAATTTGTACTCTTGATTGGGCAAGGTGATAATTAAATTTAGTTTTGGGGTCATTTTCTAAGGTTGCACCATGGAAAGCAGGTATAATGTACTTCCCACTTGCATATGCTGAGTCTGCAAGGAAGTACTGAGATTCATACAAGTATGAGTCAGGGGTTTGAGAAATCCTCATTCTTTGGAAGACAGAAGAGTCATGACATGAGCCAGGGCAGCCACTATGAAAAGCAATAAATTTTTTATTGACATCACATACAAGTTGAACGGCAATAGAGTATCTAGAAAGAAGATAAAAGTTTGGTTTATAAAGGATGAGAAATCAGAGAAGATTTTGAAGAAACCTTTTTTTGCAATCAAAATAATGGTTGCCATCATGAGCAGGATTTTGACTGAAATGTATAGTTGTGCCATCAACAAATCCTACACAGCCAGGGAAACCTTCAGCTTGCATTACTTGAGAGGATTCAAGTCGCTGTTCTGGAGTCGGCCAAGCAAGTGTTTGAGACTTGAGGGAAAGGATAGCAATCATACAGCGCTTGGTGTATAATATAAAGGTACCATATCCTATGTTAAAGAGACTATCCAAAACTTCTTACAGCAGCACCATTTCCATTTGAGCCAAAGGGACATAGTTCAACAGCAAGTTGGATGGCAGTATTACACTGTTTGTCATGGGAATTGTTATGAAAGATAGGATGATCGGAGATGAGTTGATAAAGTCTGAAGAAATAATTGGGAGAAGTTCTAAAAAGTTGGGTGAAGTTTAAATGTGGAATGTTGAGAATGGAGGCCAGATCATATTGGGGATCATGATAAAGATTTGGCCCCCTGATGATGATGTGACGCTTTTTGGAAAGAAACACATATAAGCTAAAGCATCTTCCAAATCAGAGTCAGATTTATAGTAAAGAACTAAAAGAAAAGTAATAGCATTCATTGTTGAGTGAAGTAGCTTCCTAGTAGAGAGGTGTTTCATTGTTGCCGGTGGAAGGGTTATGTGATGAGGGAAGTGGGAATTCACAGCCAAATGTGCAGTTGGGGTGTGCAGATAGAAAAAAAACTTAAGTGTTCGCCACCATAATTAAGTAGAATAGAGTGAGGAAAGACTTAAGATGGCATCAGCAATTATGAGTCATGTGACTTTCTTGCAAATCCATCATGGATGAGATGAGTTTGGGATCAGGAATTAGGAATGGAAATTGGGGTATAAGAGGCAGGATAATGCATTATTGTGGATTCCTTCTCCACTAGCCCGGGGGCTAGTGGATAAGAATCTTCCGCAATTAATAATGTCTGATCCTGGAAAAAAAAATTCCTGATCCCTAATTGCGGATCCCTGAACATTGATACCCCCTAATATCCTCATTGAAAGCCCTGTGTTCCATGAGTAACATGCCATAGGCATACTGTAGTATGCCATTGCATGCAATAGCATTCTGTGAATGTGAAATTTCATGCTTTAGCATGCCTGACCCTTCTAAGAAATATCCTAAGTAAACTAATAAAACTTAATAATACTAATATGACAGCTAAATCCTAATAACCTCAAAAATATCATCTAGTCATAAAAAAAGAGAAACTCTCAGGCTATCCACTGGTAACACCTATTAAATTCCACAATCAAAACTTTTCCAGAAATAAAAAATAAATAACCAGAAGAAAAAACTATCCAGAACACTCAAATAACTTCCATAAAATTTCTTAATCACTAGACAATCATCAAGACATAAAAATAAGAGGAAATAATCAGAATTTTGTGAATTCTATCCATTTAATATGCACAATATGTGAAAAAACCCTTGGAACTCTAGATAGAAAAACATAATCCTGTCATAAGTCAAATGACTGTTTCTTTCCCATATTCATGTTGCTCCTTCTTGAAGGCATGCGACAATGTAAAAGTGCCAATCCCTCTCTTCTCCTGAAACTTGGGCTCCAAAATACTCAAATACCCCTATAACAGGTAACCTTCCTATGCCAATTCCAGCTATGTCTCTTCTCCATCTTTCACAAGAAGACTTGGCTCCACCACCTCATCTGCTGAAGCTACATTGATCAGAGAAACAGTATCTACAAGCACTCTAATCTGTTTACCATTAATGGATAGGGTTAAAGATAAAAAAGGTCCTTAACCCTGAAACTTTATATTCCACACTGTTAGTGATCCTCTTTTTTCTACACTTATAGACTAACCCATTTGCTACATCTGGAACTACTTCCATAAGCACCCCTAATAGAACCACACTTGTCATATTCAAGAATTGAGTAATCAACTCTTCTTTGTCCTTAGGAAAATTAACATGAACTGGGATTTGAATTCTCCACTTAGGTTGAGTTATATTTGAAGCCACTTTAGGCCTACCTGGAGGATTTTTAGGAGTATGATGCTTTGCTCCTGGAATTCCCTCTTCTGGTACTGCTCTTTGCTGAACTAATTCTGTTTTTCTTCCAATATTCATTGTTCCTCAACCTACTTATCCATATCATAATCCATCTTATCTCCTTTTCTTTCATCCATTTCCACATCTTCTATAGGTGTAGGTGTATTCTCCTTAGTAGTAAATCCTACTTACTCAATATCTTCTGGGTTTGCATAATTAGTACCAGCCCTTCTAGTTCTATTTACTGTTGGAGGAGCCATTTTCTTATGCTTGGTGGAAAACATCTCCAATTGAGCTATAGTAATTGGCACTGAAACTTCACCCTCCTTAACTTTGGAATATAGTAAAGTGAATTTTACCACAAAATTCACTGATTTGGAATATTTGCCTTTATTCTTAGATCAAGGTTCCTTCCCCTTACTAGAATTTCCTTCAATAGATTTTTATTGATGTAATTGATGAAATTTACTTGTATCCCTCAATCCTTATCAACAGTCATCTTAGTACCATCTTCCAGCATCAGCACTGTTAAATTTTCATATACTACCCTCTCCTCCTTGTCTTTTTGAAGCATAATAAATCACATCTTAGTAGGCCCTTTTTTATTACAATAATAACATACCATGCTTGTAAAACATGATGTCTGAGGAGAGGATTTTGATTTTTATGATTCCATCACTTTAGCTGCATTGCTTATTTTCTTTTCAAGCTCATCTATTCTCATCATAACAAAATCTGGAGATCTAGATGGCATCTTTTTTTTGGTATTCAAGGCTGGAAAAGACAAACCTACTTTTGAAAACACCTCTATTACCTTCACATCTTCCAGAGAAGCCTTTTCTGCCCTGAACTCTACTCAGTTCAACATTATCTCAGCTTCTACCTCTGTTTCTACCTCCTCAAATACAGGATATTTTTAGTTTAAATAACACTTCTTTACTAATTTTCTTTGTCATCTAGGCACCTCTGTTCCTAATCTTCCACTTCAGGTTCTAATGCCTCAAAAACCATGGTAATGGTGCATTAAAGTTTCCAAAATCCTCATTACTGACCAAAAATTTCACTATCTGAACAAATTCTTCTCTAAAATTTTTAAATTCTCTGGGATCTTAAATACACTCTTTAGCTTTGGTTTTGTTTATTAAGATGACCAGATTCTTAATTATATACCTTGTTTCGTCTGTTACTTCAGGCCTTCTCTTTAGTATTTTCACCTTCAGAGCTGCCCAGCTTCAAGTTTAATGACCCACAATATCCTCTAAGTTATCTTTAAATTCATCTTCTGAGAAAAATAACACTTGGTGCACCATATCATAGTGTGCAGTCCCCTGAGAATTTTCCACTTTTTAAACCTTTGTAAGAGCTTCATAGAATTAATACCAGTAGAACACAGGCTTTATTTCTTATATCTAATTGCTCTCAATACCCTAGGAGGAAGTGATACTGTTTAATTAGGCAATTTAGCCTTTCTTGAGTAACCTTTGAGGTAGTTGCTGTTGGTTCCATAACTACCCTATAAGATTTAAAAAACTAAACACAAAAAAAGTGCTTAAAACTATCCTGACTATATTTATTGATACAGCCCTATGCTATACTTTGATAATGGCTTCTTGATCCAATTTTTAAGACCCTACAACTCTTCCTCTGAAGTGGAAACTTGATTATGTCTGCTGACAAAAACCTGGAGAAAATAAACTCTAAAACAACAACACTTAAAATTATGCCATTGTTGGGACACCTATTGTAGAGCCAGTATTTTAAAATACTAAGCTATATATACAGCCCAAGATGGGTTGGTTCTCCTTTAATGAAAATAAGCATCTTCCACTCTAATATTTTAAAGACAGTGTAATAATGTGTGTAGTTTTGTGAGTGAGACAAGAGTTTGTAAAGAAGAGAGATATTAAAAAGGATTCTTAGAAAAAAAAAAGGAAAATAAGATGATATCACTTTTTGGATAGATCTATTCTCATTAAGTGCAAGTACTCTTATCTAATCCCTTTTGAATTGCTCTATCTAATACTATCCTTACTGTAGCAATAGAATAACTCTAAAGCGCTATTACTTTACTATGTATACACACATGCACACAATAATAAAGATACATTAATAGGGAAAAATGTTGAACTAGATGACTAGTTCATTTTTGTGACCCTATTCCATTCCTAAGTTTGTTTTTGTGACAAACCATTGAATTTCACTTTTTGAGCAAAACTTATTTTTTGCCTTTGGAAGAAAATTAAGGTGGTGTGGTGTGGTTATTCTTGTAAGAGAAGGGAAGAGGAGATGCAAATAGAATTCTTGGATGAATCCATGAAGATGAGAAGACATGAGCTATGGAGATGAAAATTTCAAAAAAGCAAAAATAATAGGGTGGGGTTAACAGGGTCACTCCACAAATCAGACCCAGAGTTGTACCCTGCAACCAAAAACTGAACTAGATATCTTTTCAGGGATTTTTCACACAGTGCTAATTCTAACTATATATATATATATACTATTTAACTAATTTATTCACTAATCTCTAACACTATTCTTCTTTAAATAGTTTTATCTCTTTATATACCCTATATGATCTATGCTCTTCACACAATGCTTCCTACCCTACTGGCTCCCTTTCACAAGTTCAGTGCTTGTCTGAGTATATCAAACAGTAAACTAAATATATCAGTATTCTTGGAAAGTTATCTGTATCAGTCTGTATTAGTATATAGTGCCTGATTTTTCATGCAAATAATACTATTATCACCCTATTTAATACCAGACCTTAAATACCCTACATTTCCTGAAATTCTTAATTTTATATTAAATACTGTACTACCTTCTGAACTTACTATAGTATTTGTGCTTTTTGAGAGATTATATCTTTCATGTATACCACAGTTCTTAGTAAGAGCCCCTTTATTTTTTAGCTTATTACCATCTGTTTTCCTAACCTTGAGAACTGCATGTATGCTTAAATTTCAATCTTCCTATTCTAACACTGTGTTTTAGCTAGCCTTCTTGAACCTTTAGCTATCTGTGATAGATACCAGTGAGCTAACCCTATTTTCCATCACACTCATCCTAAGGTGAAACCTGTACCATCACTTTACACTGTATCCTAAACCTATACTATTCTCTTAGCACTATCTGTCATAATTTCAAATACATACTGGCCTACTAATGTATAGTCTGTATGCACTTCCCCTCTACCTTCAACTTGCTGTGGTATATATCCATATTTCACTAAAAAATGAGCTCAGAGAGTCTAATTTTTCTGTGCTTTCAAAGACCTCTTTGTTGCTCTCTCATGACTATCCTCAATGACAACCCCTTTTCTGTGCTGCTATGAACTAAGCTAAATGCTGCACTTCTGAAAGATGTGTACCACAGTGGGATTAATAAAGGGTGAGAGGAATTATGGGTTGTAGTATGATGTTAGGGGGCCTTGAAACTTGATGCACAGTGTACTTTGTGTATATAAGTAAGCCCCTTAGTATTAGGTGAAGAAAATTTTAAGGTATGGTTGCGTGTGTACCTAATTCTGACTAATTAAGTTAAGAAGAAGAAGCTCTTGAAATTCTTGGATGTAAGCAACAGATGGTGTGTTAAAGGAGAAAAACACTGTTGAAGTATACCACTTATTTACAGGTGTACTACAAATTAAATTGACTTACTTGGTACCTTTTTCTAAATGTGTTTGAATAGTGTATATGAGAATTTTTGATAAACGTTATTTTATGGCACCACCCAAGGAAACCCAATTGCACCACAAGACTCCTTCAGGTGGTAGACAACAAAGTTAGCTGGTGAGCCCTTGGCTGTTTTCAGTCCACCACAACTTGTATCCTCATCCATGACTCTCACTCACTAAGCTTCAAACAAAGACTTGATATCAAAGTCAACAAAGCCTAGGGAACACCTCCTTACAATCCCTTCCACAAACCCTATAGCCTGATTAGAGTAATACCTCATTAAACTTCCTTACCTCAAATCCCACTTCCATCAACTATTCACCCTTTCCTTGAATCAAATATTCACTCATTCCACTCCCTTAGACTCTATGGACATCAAAATCCCACTTCTAATACCTCTGCGGCTTCCCCCCTTTTTTCAAAGAAGTCATCCTTCCCTTGAAAGAGGAAGACATTTGTGAAATTTTAAAACTTTCTGTTGCAGTTCCTACACCATTTTACCTCATTTATACAGACAGATCTAAATTGCAGAATGGTAATTTTGCTGCAGAATATGACCCCAACTGTCAGCCTAGGTACCCCCAGGACTGAGTATTTCTTATTTTTAAAATAAGATAACCTTAATTGAATTAATCTTATAAGTTAAATATATGGTTATGATACTTACACATATGGTTATTATACTAATATATATGATTATTATACTATTATATGACTTATATTAGTTTAAATACCTCATCCATAGCCCCATAATACTCATCAAGGTGTTGGTTTAGTAATAATATACTTTTCTTAAGTGATATTAAGTAATTAGAGACACACATAAGCTTATATGTATGTATATACCTCATAATCAGTGAAATATGCAGTTATACTATGTATATATAGGTCTATATGCAGGTTTAACCCTCCAAATAGCCTATAAGCTTTATTTTTCTGCTTATTTTAGGTCATATGGACATATTCAATGGACTCACAATGTCTACATAAGAATATACTCCTTTTCATATGCATATATCCAGTTTGGACAACTTAATCTGCTTCCTTCAATTGATTTTTGTGGATTTATGGGTTGAAATATATGTGGATTCTTGGGAATGTTAACGGGGGCTTGGAAAATTAATCTATTACCTTTATATTATTTGGGTTTCATTTTTTTCTCTTTGGATGAGTTATTTTAATTGTTTCCTTATGGTATCTGCTTTTATCTATTTTCTCTATTTATGGTATGGTTGTATGATATCATTAATTGTGATGGAGGTCTGGATGGTGAAACTTCTTTAAGTTGATGCCATAAATAGTTTATGAGCACTTGAAGTGCTCTAATTTCCAGGGATGGAAATTACATCACCTGGATTGAAGGTCTTTGCACTCCAATGGATTTTGGTATAAGTAAAGGAGGATTTGGCTGGTTATTGGACATCCCTTACTTAATATACATCAGTTAAACAATATTTAGAAACTATAAACATATATAAATATATTTTAAAGCCCTTATAAATTGATTTTATCTTTATATTAGCTATAACTATATTTTATTAGTCCATTTTCCATCACTAGCATGCACCAATCCAAATATTGTGAGTTAACAATTAATTATATTAGTTTTATTAGTACTTCCCTGAGGTTTAATCCAAAAATCATCTATTGTTAACTATTTGGAACATTTATACTTACTATTAAATCATACTTTAGTGCTAGAATACACTGACAATTGGGGGTCTTTCTTAACTTACTACCACAAGAAGAAAAACATAGGCACCTGATAGCAGGTTCAAATCCCTATCTTTGACTTAACTCAATTTCAGCTCAGCTGTAATTTTTTTGGAAAGACTGCGCACTGAAAAATAAGCACACTAGGTGGCACAAAATCAAATCAAATTTAATCTTAAATCAAAACTGAATATAGGGATAGACACCTGCTAGCAGGTGCCACTTAATTTTTTGTGGTGTACTTATTACTTTAGTATAACCTTAGGACATGATTTTTACTCTATGATAGCTCATATAAACTAAACACTTGGGTCTGAAGAAGATTTGTGGGCTATCATAAATCAGTGATTGGGGAAAAGAGCCCTTATAATAGTTTTACTAATTTTTATTTAATAAAAATTAGGTATTTACAGTAGTAACTGTACCCAATATAAACCCAATTTTACTTAGTTTTTGTTCACCAATATGGCACCCAATTAAATTTGTATTTGTTTAAAGCTTGGAGAGCTTATTTCTCACTATTATAAAGGTTTAGTTAAACTTATTATATAAATATTAACATAATATTTGAATTTTTATTATATTCTATATAAATAAATAGAAATATAAATAAAGGGTAAGCTCCAGTGCTTTTATTAGTATTTAAATTACTAATATTTTTTTCTACTGATTACCATATGGGGTTTCTTTCTTTTAGACATATCAAATAGTTATTTTAGACATTATAAGTGCTCCAAAGGACAATTTAAGTGATAAACCTGGTTTTAATACAGGGTCCAAATCTAAAAACAATGTTCCAGGACATAACCATGGAAGGAAAATCCTTCCACCAGCCATAGAAGTTAAGCATAGAGTAAAAGGACTCCCTCCTAAAAGATGTGGATATAAAGAAGAAATAACCTCCTCTTCAGGATCAACTGTGCTACTTGGCCAAAAAAGTCCTGATGCTGGAGGAATCCATGTCTTACATCATTAATGAGGTGGAGAAAGTGCAGAACAATTTCATGTTAAGATTCCAGAAATTGAATTAAAAACTAGAAGAATTGGAGGGGGGGAAAACCATCCTCCCCCTACCCCAGGAGGATCAGGTAAGTCACAAGACAAGATCCTGGTGGAAAAATGGAAGTAGAATTGGTTTCACTAGAAAAGGGCCAGTCAAAATGGCAAAAGGGATTCAGCTCCTCACCAGACAGCTTCCAATAACACTTACAAGCCAAAGGTATAGTACCACAAATAAGGGCTTTCTTCCATCCCTTGGTAAGTTAATCACCTCCAAAAAAATTTTCATAATACTGATTATTACAATGCAGGTAATTTAATTGATAAAAAATCCTTACAAAACATTGAGGAGTACTTAAGGCAATTGGTCTTTGATTTAGATAAACCTGATTTATGTTTTGTCAATAAAAATATTTCTATTTATGATAATAATACAGGTAATCTTCAGTTTCCACCACATATGAGAGCTTCACTAAACAGTGAAGAGTGTGAAAAGGAAGATGTTGAGTATTTTAATAAAAATCCAACTATTCATAGAATTGTTTCATCATTATGGAGCAGAGTTACTGAGTGTGAGGAACAAGCAATTAAGCTCACAAGTGAAACAATTTCATCTTTAACTTTGAATACTTCTCAACTGGAAAAAAGAAACAAAGAATTAGAGAAAGAACATTTGGCTCTAACTCTTAAATATGATTCTTTAATAAATAAACATAGTGTACTATTAAACAAATTCAGTGAGTTAGAAAAATTGTTTGAGCCACATTTATTAAAATATGAATCAAAAACAATATTATCTTTTTCACAGAAAAATCAAAATGTCTCAATTATTTCACAAGTGTTAACTAAAGTTGAGATTGAAACTGCTAATCTACTTATGAATCAGGATAATAAAAAGTACACAAAGTATAATAATAATCCTTTCATTTGCAAAAATGAATCTCAATCACTCACATTGTCACCAAAATTAAAAACATCTGGTGGAAGTGTCAAATCTGAAAGAACAAATGTGAGTCAAAAATCAGTACATGAGGAAATAAAAGACTATTTATCTAAAGTAAATGAATTATTTTATTTTCCCAGAATTAGTGAGATTAAATCCAATGAGATGAATAGGCCAAAAATTGACTAGTACCCAACTTATGATGGGGAAGCCAGTTCTAATTGGCAACATTTTACTCAAATAATTGAAAATTTATATGGGTTAAAGATGAAGAGATAGAATGAAAACTAATTTCATTTTTTAAAGATGTTTCTTTATTATAGTTTGAAGCTGTATTATGTGAGGGTAAAGACTAATCTTGAGCTGAATGGAAACAACTAATTGAAAAACAATTTGGAGGTTCTAAATTCAGACTCACTCAGCAGAGACTATATGAGAGAAATAGGTACAATCCATTGAATGGTGACAAACCTAAGGTATTTTTAATGAATTTAAATAAAATATTAAAAGCCATTGAGCCTAACATGAATTTTAACTTATGGAAAGATAAGATAATATATAAATTACCTATATCTGTCAGAGACATTGTTGTAGCTAAAACAATTAATGTTACTGAATATTCTGACTTTATTAATATTTGCAATGAAATATTACTAAACCATAAGTATGAAGCAAGGTATTCCATTTATAAACAAAATATTGAACCTGTTAAAAATCAGAATTCAAAAACACTTCAGGAGAAGCAGAAAAAACCTACTGCACCTGTAGTACCAAAAAAGTATGAAACAAATACTTGTTATAAGTGTAACAAACCTTGGGTTAAAGGTCACAAATGTGAGAAGAATATAAATATTGTTGAAAATCAAAATGAATCTGAAATTGAAACAGAGAAAAGTAAAAGTTCAAGTGATTGTGACAGTAATATTTCATACAGTGATGAAAATGAAGTCTATATGTTGGAAGATGATTTGTCCATCTTAGAAAATCCAATATTAAGTATGGACTAAAATGTATCATTAATGAATTTTGAATATGCTGGGATCATTAAAGATACACAAGCTGATAACTTAAGAATGACACCTATCACACTTCCAGATATAATTTCTGGAGAAACTGTAAATATAGTTTTGGACACAGGAGCTGCTGGTTCTGTTGTTTCTGTATGTACATTACAGAAAATTGATAGTGAATATAAGTCAAAGCTTGAACCCCTTCAGAGAAAAAATTGGAGAGGTTTTGGATCAGTACTACACCCCATTGGCAAAGACCAAGCTGCTGATTTTTTCAAACATCAACATGGTTATGTAAGAGTGACTTGTGACTTAGTAGTAATGGATAATACTAATTGTAGCTTTTTTTTATCATTGGCAATGACATTCTGACAAATTTTGGTGTAAAATTAGACCTTTCTAATAATTGTTTTATAATTGGCATGAATGTTTAAATAAAATTTAAAATAAATTCTTTTAACACAGTCTTGAACATTGAGTGAGTAGTAGAAATTCCTTGCAAAGGGAGAGAAACCAGCAAGATGGAACTTCTGGAAACAGAAATTTCCAAAGCATCATTTGGAACTCAGATAAGTGAAACTGAGAAGACAAATATTTTTGGATTTAATTAAGGCGTTTCCAATGCCTTTTGCACATGGGACCAATGAACTTGGCCTTGTGAAAAATCATGAAATGAAAATTAGTTTAACCTGTGAATTGGCTAATATTCCTGCTAGCCTTGAAAGAAACTATACCCTGCTTCACCAATAAATAGGAATGACATAGAGGAAATTATTCAGATGTTGTTAAATATGAACATCATTGAAAATTTAGAAACTATAGAAAAATATTGTGTGATATCACCAGTACTTATTTCTTATGAAAAAGATAAGGCAAGACTTTGTGGAAATTATAGAGCATTAAATACATTCACAGTTGATGATATTTACCCCTTGCCAATGATTACCTCTATGGATGCTACCCTGAAAGGTGCTAATTATATAAGCCGCTTATATGTAAATAAAGGGTACCATAAAATTCCTGTTGAAACAAACTCACAGAACTTTTTGTTGATAAAAACACATATGGGAATTTATAAATATGTCAGGACTCCACTTGGATCAGAAAATTCTCATTCAATATTTTTGAAATTAATGGATAAAAAATTCCATAATGAAATGATTGAAGAATGGTAAATGGTATACATTTATGACATCATAGTGTTCTCTAAAAAATATGATGAACACTTTATCCATTTGAAGAAGGTATTTCAGAAAATGGATGAAATAAAAATGACCCTTGAATTGAAAAAATGTAAATTTAGGTTTGAGTCTTTAAAGTTGCTTGATCATATTGTATCTGGCTTGCAAATATGTGTTAACCAAAACAAAGTTGCTGCAATCAAGAATATTATAATTCCTCAAATTTTTAAGTATGTACAATCTTTTCTTGGTATGTGTGGTTATCATAGACAATATATAATAAACTACCAATTGATTGCAGCACCTTTGGCCATACTGATAAAGAAATCCAAAGCTTTCATTTGAAATAATGAAAGAAGACAAGCTTTTGATAAGTTGAAATAATTTTTGATGAAAACTCCAATCTTGGGATTACCAGATTTATCACCACCTTTTTTTTGGATACTGTTTCATGTTTTATTGGTTTGGGTTCTGCCTTGCATCAAAAACAACTTATTGAAGGTAAAATGTCAGAAGTACTAATCTTTTATATTTCAAGAAATCTAAGAAGCAGTGATTTGATATATGGTGCTATTCTACTTGAGTGTTTGGAAGTATTATGGGTTCTTGAGAAGCTGAATTATTACCTGGAGGACCAAAAATTTGAGTTGAAAACTGACTTTAGTGCAGTTAAGTCACTCTTGAACATGAAAACTCCTAATAGGCACATTTTTACATGGAAATTAGCTATGCAAAAGTACAGAGAATGGATGAAAATTACACATAGAGCAGGAACTTTACACCCTAATGTAGATTTGTTATCTAGAGTACATCTACCTAATATTGATGATAATCCTGCTTATGTTCCTGAAACAGATATTATTTAAATTTATGGCATTTATATTTTAGATCTTGAGGATGATTTTATGCAATCAATTCTTGATAATTATGCCTCAGATTCTTACTTGAGTAAACTTACTGAAATTTTGAATGATCCATATAATGCTTCAATGAGTGTTTAGATAAAAACTTGCCACAAAAATACAGGGAAGCATTGGAAAATAGAAAAGCTTCTATTGAGGATGGCTCTATATATTACAGAGAAAAATTAAGTAATGTAATTGTAATTCCCCCTTTAATGAAGGATTTAAAGTTAATCATATGTCATGATGATGTATTGGAAGTCATTTTGACTTACATAAAATATTAACCAAAGTAAAAAACACAGCTTGGTGGATTAACAGGTTTTATGATGTTCAGAAATATGTTGAATCATGTGATTCTTGTCAGAAATCTAAAATATTGACAGGGAAAAGAGCTGGTTTGTTACAAAAAATTGATAAAATAAAGGCTCCATGGGAGATTTTTAAATTTGAATTTGTAACTGGGTTTCTAATAGCAGTGTATAAAATTTATAAATCCTGCTGGGTAATTGTGGATAGATTTACAAAAAGGTGTAAATTTATTCCAACCCACAAAGAGGTTTCTTCTAAGGACTTAGTTTTCTTATGGTGGACACAGATGTTAAACATAGCAGGGTTCCCCAAAGAAATATTATCAGACAGAGATCAAAAATTTACTTCTGAGTTCTGAACATCACTTATGGATGTTACAGTTTTTCAATTAAAACTTTCTACAGCACACCATCCACAAACTGATTGACTGGCAGAAAGAATGATACAGACTTTAGAAGATATTATAAGAAGATACTGTACTTTTGGTCTTGACTTTAATGAAAACTACCAATTCACACATGATTGGGTGACCCTTATCACTGGTTTAGAATTTTCATACAATAGTGCAGTACATTCTGTCACTGGAAAACATCCATTTGAGTTATGGTTGGGTTATATATCTAATACCCCTGCTAAATATCTTATTTAATTACCAAGATTGGATATCCATCCAGTTATAAAATATTTTCTTCAAATGCAACAATTATTCAGGAAGCATGCTCAAGAATGTACTAATAAAGCATTTGAGTATGAGAAGAAAAGATTTGATAAAGCCCATAAAGAACAAATGCTCAAAGAGGGTGATGAAGTCCTTATATCTACACTACATTTCAATTTAAATTTTAATGTCAAATTGAAAGATCCATTCATTGTAAAATTTGTAGTAAAAAAGATGGTTGATAAAAATGCTGTTGAAGTTATATTATATGCACCATATGATAGAAATACATTTGGTATTCCTTATTTCCCTTATAAAGCCAAACCATTTTAATGACTATGCTCTATTTCCAAAAATATCAGGAAGGTACAACCAGAAACCTGAAGAAATAGTTGAAAAGGAAGAAATTGGGAAGATACTTAAAAAGAGACACCTTACTAAAGAAAAGGGAGTTGAGTATCTATTAAGGTTTAAAAATAAATCAAGTGAATTTGACCAATGTATTCCTGAACATGAAATCTCTGATCTTAAAAAACTCTTGAAATAAATTTGAAACCAAGAAATACTGCTAATAATAAAGTAAATAAGGGGTGTCAAACATAACCATATATGCCATTCAAGCAAGCCTCAAAAAATGTTCCAAGTAAGTCATTGTAATTCTAATTAAATACCCCATTAACTGGTGTACTTCAACAGTGTGCTTTTCTCTAAACACACCATTTTTTTGGTACATCTAAGCCCCTCAAACACTTCTTCCCCTTAACTTGATTAGTTAGCATTAGGTACACACAGGCCCATACCTTAAAATTTTTCTTCACCTAATCCTTATGAGCTTACTTTTACACACACAGTACATGGTGTATCAAGTCTTAAGGTACCCTAACATCATTGTATAACACTTAATTTATCCCACCCTTGATTACTCTCAATCTTATTTTTTTCCATTAAACACTAACATGACTCCTTAACTTTGTCAACAGCTTCAAACAACTACTGATTCTCTAGCCCTTGATTTTTTGGTTGAGTCTAATCCAGATTCTGATGCTAAGTTTAATTTTTTTATATGAGTCACCTGTTAGAGGACCACTACCTTACTTCCCAAACCCCATCCATTCACCATCAACCATGATATACACTTCACAAACTTTCTGAAATACCTGAACCCAGTTTTCAGCAAATTTTATGAGCTACTTATCATGGTTTTAAATACCTACATGATTCGATTCATGATCATTCTATTCACCACAACAATTCTTATTTCCCACAGAGGTACCCTGCGATACAAATCTCTGTGGCACATTTCCAATTTGGTTCAAATGGGAACGGTGCTTCCATATTTCTTCTCAAGAACCTCTTCAGTATAACTCATAGAACAGTAGATTTATACACCAAGAGAAACATCAAAGCCATCCATTCACTTCAATCAAAATTTCTCAAATTTCCCACTAAGTAGATTAGACTGGAAAACTAACAGGTCATGCAAAATGAAGGATTCCCTGGATGTATTGGTTTTGTTGATGGCACAACCATCCCTTTGAGCCAAAAGCCTGAAAAAGATGGAAATAATTATTTTGATTGGAAAAAGATGGAAATAATTATTTTCATTGGAAAAAGAGGTCATTGCTTATCTATTTCTTACATATTCTTAGATATAATACTGATCCTCTCTTAATTTTTCTTTTTTCAGGTATTCTATTGCTCTCCAATTGGTTTGTGATATAAATAAGAGGTTTATTGCATTTAATTACAGCTTTCCTGGTTCTCACCATGACTCTTCATTTTTTCAAAAAATGATGATTTTTCAAAATCCTGAGAATTACTTTGATGAAAATCAATATCTTCTTTCCAACTCTTCTTACACCAGATAATTTGGCCTTGAGTATCTGGATTGAGCTTAAGAAAATCACATTTTAAATGACACCATTGACAACTTTCACAAGTTGAAGCAAATCTTTGTACTCCAGTGTTTTTAACACAATAGTAATTGGACCTTTCACAATAATTTCAAATAATACAGTATCCCCTTGTAAGCTTATAGTCTTTTGTACTATGCTCTTTTAAAGTAGATGATGATGATGGTAGAGATATCATATTGAGAAGCTATAAAGAACTAGGTAAGATTTTTGAATTTTGCTAGAAAGGACAAGATGAAAACTTTGAATTTATCTAGAAAGCTACTATGATTTTTTGTGGGAAGGAACTACTTTTTATATATTCCACACTCATATTTCTGTTAATCTTTTTATTTTGAATTTTTTGTTTGTTTGTACCATCTTGAGAATCAAGACCTACCTAGTTGGATGTTTTTTTGGATTATGCATTTTCTGCTTAACATGCAATTAAATTCATTTTTCATTCATTTTTAATCTTCAAAGGGAGATTTTTTGTCTTTCAAGTGTATATATGTTTAAAAATAATTACAACAAAATCACACAAAGAAAAAAATGGCAATACCCTTCCCTTCAATTTAATCTAGGAGGGGGTCAGGATTTCCAAATCTTCATTTTTATTTCATAAATGAAAAAAAAAAATCTTTCAAAAAAGATAATCAACCAAGTAAAAGTAATGGCATTCAGAATACTACCAGCCAATGAGTTCAGATGTGACCAAAGCCAAAGAGTACATTGAAATGGAATTGTATTGTGAACACATTCAATAAATTAATTGTTTGAATGACTACTTTTATACAGGAGAAAGGCCCAATGGCCCATTACTTAAAGTTGATGATTATCTTTAAAAAATGATTAATTATAAATTTAAGAAATAAAAATGAATCTTTGGAAATCCTTTATTTACCATGCTTAGCCTCCTTCCCTGTAGCTTTACTTTTCATCAAACCTTCTTTCCTCACTTTACTTACCGTCTTTATCAAATTTTTGTTGATCTGAAATGAGCAACCAAAATGAGTAAACTTTTCATAAGATTATAACCCAGGAGGATCTTGAGTCTTTTGATGGTTGTCTCATGAAGAATTCCAAATTGCTTCCACCAGACCATTCCCTAATCCAAAGTCTATAATATATTTGTGATCAGTAATGTATAATCCATGACCTTTGAGCTAAGCAGGTGAAGGAATGGGTAGTCCAGCAATAGGATTGATATAAGTGAAAATCCCAAATGTAAGAGAATTAGAATCTTTTTTTCATATGAATCTTGTTGTGAAAGACTCCTAATGTAATATTAATGTTAGATGAAAAGATATAATCATCTTCCAGATTGACCCATTCCGTATCTGTCCAATTTTGTAAGAAAAAAATAAATAAATAAAATTCTAGTAAAAATTCTTGGAAATGTGTTGGGCATGCTTCCAGAACATTTCTGAGGCAAAAAAAAGGAGAAAATTTCAGTAAAAAGAAAAACAAGATCAGGCACCACTCACCTTAGGTAAGTGATGGAAGGGGCTTGAAGAGAAAAATGAGGAACATGTGAAGCTGTGAAGAAAAAGAAAAAAACATACCTTGATGAAAGGGCAGAAAAAGATGTAAAGAGGAAGAGAGTTTGGGGAATCTTGAAGGAGTATTGCATGATGATTAGGATATGCATTATGAAATGCATTCAGAAATGCATTTTGAAATGTGTTCTGAAATGGATGAATATATAAATTTGAGCAGGAGTCTAGGATAATGTGGGGTTGGGGGCAAAGGGGTCTGATGTACAGTGGATTGTGGGAATGTGTGTACTGGTGGGCTGAATTGTGGTTGAGCTTATAGTGCAAGAATAGGAAGTATTTGACCAAATGTTTGACATGTCTAACTCCAAGTCTGCCATTTATGATGGCATCTTGGAATGGTGTTTTGAGACTGAAGCCCACCAGGTGTATATAGTAATGTTTGAAACCCCCTAATGTAATATAGAAATGTATAAAATATTTTTTCTATCAACTTCCTCCTTGAAACTCAAATAAAAATTTCTTAAAATTTTATTTATTGTTTTTTTTGGAATGAGAGAGTGTCAGCCTAGGTATTCTCAGGACTGAGTATTTCTTATGTTTAAAAATAGATAGCCTTATTTTTATTAAGCTTTTAAGTTAAATATATCATTATGATACTTATATATATGTTTTTATACTTATTTTATAATTATTATACTATTATATGACTTATGTTAGTTTAAATAGCTTATATATAGCCTCATAATACTTATTAAGGTTCTAGTGTAGTAATAATATACTTATCTTAAGTGATATTAAGTAATTAGAGACATACATAAGCTTATATGTATGTATCCACCTCATATTAAGTGAAGTATGCAGTTGTACTATGTATATAAAGGTCTATATGCAGGTTTAACCCTCTGAATAGCCTGTAAGCTTTAATTTTCTGCTTATTTAAGTCATATGCAATTATTCAATGGAATCACCATTCCCAAACAAGTATATAATCTTTTTCATGCGCATATATCCATTTTGGACAACTTAATCTGCTTCCTTCAATTGATTTTCATAGATTTATGGGTTAGGATATGATTACTGGGTCAATTTGAAGGCTTAAGAATTTTATTGGGGGATTGGAAAATTAATTTGTTTCTTTATATGTTTTGGGTTTCATTTTATTCACTTTAGATGAGTTATTTTTATTGTTTCATTATGGTATCCACTTTTATCTATTTTTCTATTTATGGTATGGTTGTATGATATTATTAATTGTGATAGAGGGCCCAAACTGGAGGTCTGGGTGGTGAAAATGCTTAAAGTTGACACCATGGGGAGGTGATGAGCACTCACAGTGCTGTAATTTCTGGGGATAGCAGTGACATCATCTGGATTGAAGGTCTGTGCACTCCAGTGGAATTTGGTATAAGTAAAGGAGAATTTGGCTGGTTATTTGACATCACTTACTTATTAAACATCAAGTAAACAATATCAAGAAGTTATTAAAATATATAAATTTATTTTAAAGCCCTTATAAATTGATTTTATCTTTATATTAGCTATAACTATATTTTATTAGTCTATTTTCCACCACTAGCATGCAGCAATCCAAATATTGTGAGGTAACAATTGAGTATAATAGTTTTATTAGTCTTTCCATGATATTTAATGCATAAATTATTTATTATTAAGTTTTTGAACCATTGTTACTTACTATTAAACCATACTTAAGCACTAGCATACACTCACACCAATCAACAGCTCCCCTATGTTTCATTATTAGGTGGTAACCCCATGTTCTCAATGTTTGAATCAGAACTGATAGGTATTCTCCTAGGATTGAAACTTTTCCTCAACCACCTCTTACATTTCCTCCACTCTTCCCTCACCATCCTTACAGACAATCAAGAATTCATCCATGTACTCTCATTTTCCTCTCCCTACATCTCCAACTTTGTTGTCCTACTCTCTATTCTCATCGTGGTACTTGAACTACAGAAACACTGTCCTCACCTCCCTCTTACCCTTTTCTGCTTTCAAGGATACATGGGAATTTCAGGCAAAGAGTTTGCTGATGCCTTTTCCAAAAGGTCCCACACCATGTCCAAAATTAGCCAAGCAATCTATTAAACTCCAACCCTCACCCCCCTCTATCTCTTTCTTAAAATCCACATTAAGATCACACACTAAATCCCTTCTTTCGTCCCCCCTAGCACTTACCCCCTCAAAAAACTTCAGGGATGATTTGAATCTTCCTGCATGTACAAAACTTTGGCTAGCCTCCCTTGAGCACTAAAAAGCAGTAAAAAAGTGGCAACCAGATGTTGAGTTCAGTTCACATACTGAATTGATTCAATTTGTCACACTCCATGTGACACTCTAAGAAAAAGTCAATCTTTTACTCCATAAATCATTACACATATCCATACTTGAAACACAGAAAGAAACATCTACCTAGTAACTGCTTTTCCCCTTTGTTGTCTCAATTTGAATGGGCTAGCAACTGTTCTATCTAAACCTTAAATCTAAATTACTCATTAATCTGCTTATACTTTTCAACTTTAAGCAAATGTGTGATGTATTAGTGCTCAGATCAATAGTATACTTTCAATGTTGAGTTATTGTGTGTTTAAGCGTAATTAAAGGTCTGTGAGTAGGAGTAGGAATAAGGTTAAAGGATCTGTGGGTTATATTGGAGGGTCAGTGATAAATTTAGGGTGTTTTATTAAAGGGGTCAATGCAAGGTGGAGTTGTGTATATAATTGGGGGGATTCGGCTTGACATTCTTTAGAATTAAATTATAATATTGTTGTGATAGTAGTTAAATTTATATAAGGCTATTATTGTTTCCTACCTTTCTTAATAATAAATTTCTCTTCAAACTATTAAAACTCCTAAATCCCTTTTGATTATTAAGCTCCAACCCTTTGTGAGATTCCTTTAATTTTAGTGTTAATCTGCCATACATTATTATTCATCTCAAACTTACCTCGAAGCAAGTAATTTATCTTCAATGTTTCTTCAAACCACTCCCTCAAAGCATTTCTCTGTGCTTCACAGAAGTCCTCAATCATCTTTGCCAATCTCACTTACCCAGGGACACCCTTTACCTTGTGTGTAGGCTTTCCAGTGACACAATTCAGTATTTAAACTGAACCTGACATCTGGTTACCATTTTTCCCCTGTGCTAGCTACTGTATTTATACAATGTAGATTGGGTCACTCCTCCCTCAACCATTACCTCTTTATATTCAAAACTTCTCCTACTTCCACTTTCCCTATATGCCCTCTTTCTTAACTTGACATCCCTGAAAATGTCCTTCTTCTTTTCCCTTCTCATTCAGCTCAACACTGCAACCTCTTAAAGGCTGCACAAAAACATAAAATCCCTTTTTGCGTCTCTCATCTCCTCTCAACTTCCCCCATCATTTCTCTAGTAGCCAAATTTCTTGTTTCCTCTGGAAGATTCCCTAAAAATCTCTCTCTCTCTCTCTCAATAGTCCTCATCTTAGCCGAATTCCATTGCCTGTTTCTATCTCATATATTTTCTCCCCATTAAGTAAATACTTTCTAAGCCTAGCACTGTGCCCTTCATTCCCCATGCTGGGTGAGATCATAAGAAATTAAAAAAATTATGTATTTATAATCAATAATCAATTAATATGCATGATGCATACTCAATATGATTTCATTAATCATACTCAATATGGATGTGCTGCAGATATTCAATATGAGTGCGTAATGCATACTCAACATGGATGAATAATGCATTATGCAGATCATATATTTCATAATGAATATGCATATTTAATATTATATGCAATATGGATGATTGATCAACTTGTGTTCAATTTAGGTTCTAGTAAGGTTCAATCTGATACTAATCTGAGACAAAATTTACTTTCATCTAGTTTTCTAGATGTCTTTAAAGTGCGACTAACTCAGGTATAATAAAATTACACATTGGAACCTAAAAAAATAATGCGGGCACCTGATACACTACAATAAATGTTTGTTTTGTCTGGGGGCGCAACGATTACGCAACAGTTAAGTAACAATTATTTTTAGCACTTAAAGGTCTTAAGTGCAAAAAAAAAATTTTCGTAACTGTTGCAGAAAGGTTGCATAATTGTTGCGCCCCATGGTGAAACAAACATGTGCTGTAGTGATAACAGGTGCCAAGCTCTATCTTTGATTTGATTCAGTTTTAGCTCAGCTGTAATTCTTCTGAGAAGACCGCGCACTGAACATTGAGCATGCTAGCTCGCATGTCATCAAATCAGAGTTATTCTTGAAACACAAATGAATTGAGGGATTGGACCCTGCTAGCAGATGCCAGGTGATTTTTGGTGGTGTGGAGTTCAACTAAATAGTATTACTAGCAATACCCTTCTGAATTTTGTGTGGTGATGACTATTTATGGACGATGGAATCATTTACGTTCCTCATCCAAGACTCTTATTTCTTTACTTTTTATTATTTATTTATTAGCACTCTTCCCTCATTTGTCTCTTATTTCTCATTCTTTTCCTTTGGTACCAATATTTATCTCTTTTCCTTGTCCTATTGTTACTCTTCTGTCCCTTTTCCACTGTCACTTAAGTCTACTAAGATTTTAACATTTATCACTAACAGAATATTCAAGTTTGATATATTTTTTTGGACTGGAAGGGTTAAAAAAACTTCAAATTCACTTAAAATAGACAAGTCTGGGAAAGGCTCATATTCAGACAGTAATACACCAACAAGATCCATTTTTTTTGCTGCATCAACTTCCCTCTCTGTTGGTTTTCCAGTGATACTTTTAGCAATGTCATTGGAAGAAAATTCTCATTCATCAAGTCTAGAATTTCTCTGAAAAAGAAAATTAAAAGCAAGTCGATTAAGATAAAAAAAAAGAAAGTTGAGATGAGATGAGATGGTAAAACAACAGCAAGAGAAAAAGCAAAGAGAAAAATTTGGATGTGAGTGGATGTGGGATAAAAATGTGGGAAATCAATCTCCCCACTGAAAAAACTCTCATGCATCTATCGAAAAGGATTCTGCAGCTTAACCTTCAGTTGAAAAAAATAAATATAAATAAATAAATTTGCTTAATTTTGTTACAAGATTTTCATATGTAGTTGTATAATGACTTTTCTTTCATTCCATACTCAAATAGAGCTAGAGTATCCACTCTTATATGTTTACCAGTTATTGACGACGAGGCGTTGAAGAGAAGTGAAAGGGCAAAATGGCTGGAGAAAACTAGCATCAGGTTGAAGTAACTATAAAAGTGTAAACCACTCTAAAAGATATGAAGTTCATTTTATCCAAATCATGATTCCGAATAATTAGTAAAAAACATAGTGAACTAATAAAACTGAATACACTTTCATATGAGCTATATTGAATGAAGGGAGGTCATATTAAAAACTAATGTTGAGCTATATATACATTCTTTTGATTTGACGTAGTAGTGAGTGTGATAATTGATTTTTTTAATTAATGATATTTTTATATGATTTTGAGGATTAACGAAAGTTTCATCATTTAGAGCTGGGGAAGACTATCTACATTGTGAGGATATCTGGTAAAAATATACTTTAGCACCCTTTGCTACAGCAGCAGCAGCAACAGCACTTTGCGCAATTACAATCTTTTCCTGGATCGCTACAAGGTTTAGTACTGGAAAAAAACAAGGGCGGATGAGTTAAAGGTTTTAGATTTTTGAATGAAATTTTCAATCTAACCAACCTATTAGAATCTGCTTGAGGGGGTGTTGAAACTGAGGAATTGGCGGGTGGAGCTGATGAAGATGAATTTGAAGGTGCTGGAGGTGAAGGTGGTGTTGAGGTTGTTGAATTGGCTGGTGGTGAAGGAGTCGATGGCGGGGATGAAGGTGGTGTTGAAGATGTGGAATTATCTGGAGGTGAAGGCGTCGATGTTGGGGGTGGAGGTGGGGTTGAAGTTGAAGTTGTTGAATTAGCTGGAGGTGAAGAAGTGGGTGGGGGAGACGAAGGTGGTGGAGTTGAGGAATTAGTCGGAGGTGAAGATATGGGTGCGGGAGGCGAGGATGGCGGGGATGAAGAATTAGCTGGAGGTGCAGGCGTGGGAGGTGGAGATGAGGAATTAGCTGGAGGGGATGGAGGCGGAGGTGGAGATGATGTAGAATTTGGTGGTGTAGCCGTAGGTACACAAGCTGCCCCTCCAGTGCATTTTCCAAGACGAATTCCAATTGTCAAAGAAATGTCTGGCGGGCGGTTCATTCCGCTACATTCAACGGCATTAGAAGTAGTAGAAATACAGGGCCCACTTCCAGAAGTGCTATTAGTTGATGAGTTGCTTGCTGAACCTGCTGATAAATTTGAAGGACTGGGTTTATTGTCTCCACCTGTTGGTGCAGGAGGTGAGCCAGCGGAGCCACCAGAACCCCCCGCTGGTCCAGCTGGCGAGGGACTATTTCCTGAATCTGGGGGAGAGGGCGCAGAAGATGAACTTGACGCCGCGCTGCCTTTATCTGGCGCAGCACCTTTGTCCTTGTTTTTATCTTGATCACCACCTTCGCCACCGCCACCTCCACCTCCTCCACCGCCGCCGCCGCCGCCGCCTCCACCACCACCACCAGCTGTTGGTAAAAAATGAGCCAAAAAATCAATCATAACTTGAAAACAAATTTTATTAAAGAGATAATTAAAAAAATATCTACACGTAGAGTTTGAATTCGGAGGGTTGGAATCTCCCCCGCTAGAACCGCCGTTGCTACCACCATCTGTTGGTTTGCTAGAATCTGAACTTTCTTGAGCTCTCCTCATCCAAGAATTTCCTCTAATGCGTTGTCGTCGACGAAGGGGCAAGCGAATGCCACTATTGTCGTCCATTGTCCCAAGTTGGGAATATGATTCATCTCTTCTTTTTAATGAGAAGTGGTCGCGAATAACATATTTCCTATCCAACTCACTTCGCGTATACTTTGCTATATTATCCCGTACAAAATCAGTTTCATATATTGCCCGGGTTTCCATTACTGATTTACCGGCTGTCAGTCGTAAATTTAAAAAAAACAGAAACGTGCAAAACCCGGCGGCTTGGTGCATCATGGTAAGATATAGGCTGCTGCAAAGTTTGAGGGAGATTTCACCGGATAAAAAGTTGATAAATACAAGAGTAAAAATTTGTGGTAAATACAAGGATAAAAAAATTGATAAATACAAGAAAGGGGGTGGGGAAGGAAAATATACAAGAATTAAGAAAACCAAAAAACCACTAGAGTATCTCAAGCGACTATATATAATGATCAGTATTAAAAATCACCAAGCAACAGAGCCAAAAGTTCTCCACTATGACTTACTCTGACGCGAAACTAAGAAAGAAAAGAAGTATCTACAGATCAGAAAATCAAACAATATTGTGTCTTTGGCCACGTTCTGATTACTACCATTGCAACAACTGTTGACAGTCGTTTGTTTTCGCTGGCAAGGCTCATGTTTTACCTTTCGCGCCTATTCAACAAAGCAACGATATGTGAGTGAATGTCAAATTGATGATGTACTTGGAATAACGAAATACCTTCAAAAAGACCATGATGTTGCTTAATTCAAAAATAAAAAAATAAAAAATCCAAACCTTTTGCCTGAAAAAGACTGTTAGTTGATTTTGGCTAAAAAAGTGACGGAAGTAAAAATTTATTGGATGGAAGAGTGATGCAAGAGAAAAACATAAAATCCTTCAACAAGGCGGTTAGGGGTTTAGTAAGCATAAAACTAAACTCTTGGCAGATGACCTAATATTTTATGGCTGGTGACGAAATATAAAGAAAGAAGAACGAAGTGTTCAGGTTAATAGTGGTGAAGAGAAATGCGTCTGAAGCTGATGGGTATGTCTTATCTACTTCATACTCACCAAAATATCGGAAATATTTTTCTCACCTTTCTTGGTCTGTACTCATCATAACCTGAGGGCTTTGGCTGTCTTACTTGCCAATCCCTTCGCAAATTTTATACTATTTATACTATCGGTTCCTGCCCTTTCTGTGATTTATTCGTATGTGTGTAACTGCGCGTGATCCCGGTCATGACCTGCCGCACTCTTGAGAAAAGTAAAAGTAATTAGTTTTGAGAAGCAAAATGCTAAATCCAAGGAATCATTATCATTCTTTCTCATAAAATAAATAGAGTCACTGTGTTATCTGCTGGTCACATATTAGATCCTAAATTTTGGGTTATTATTTAAAACAGGACTCAGATCAGCCCTGAATCCTCGGAAAACAACATTTCATCCCTCCCATGACTTGTAAAAATATTTCCACTATTGATTTATATCACCATTTTTTTTCCAATTCCAGCTGTAAAATATGTTTCTACATTACACTTTGGTGTTGACTACCCTCAGCATTTTGCTTCTCAAAACTCATTACTTTTACATTTCTCACTTATTATTGATTTATGATCCTTTCTTTTACTCTTCTCCCCAAGATTGTAATTACGTATTACCTGAAAAGTTCCACCAAAATACCACCATGCGTCTTTCACAGTGTACAAGAATCTTGACCGGTGAGTAAGTTACAGCCAGCGAGTGAAAGAATGTAATTATAAAACCACAAGAGTTTGAAAATTGTAATCAGAATAGCAACTAATTCAACTTGACATATGAATAGAATCATTACACAAATCCTATCCGTTTTATAATTTGAAACATGATTAATAGAACATCTTTGAAAGTACCTGACATCACATAAAATCTGGGAATGTGGGGTACGGGACTGACAAACAAGCTTACAAATCTAAACTCATTTAATAACAGATTATTTTTATTTGAAACATGATTCAATTATTTGTTTTCAATCTGTTCCTTTTTCTGATGGCAGAAAGACTACACTACAAGTTTGAGGCTTTGATTGAGGGAGTTGTGGTAAATTCCATTAGAAATCACCTTTCTCTTTGTATGAAGGAAGTAAGATTGACCTGTTGTAAAATTTTAGAGCTATATATTGATGCACCTAAAAAACAATTTGATTGCAATATAAATTTACTATGAAAACAGCTAGATTAGGGGGTGTCAGTTCTGGCAAATCCGCACTTAACTTAAGTGCGGATTTCAAACCAAATCAGCACTTACAAATCAGCACTTAAATTTTGCAAAAAAGTCACTTATTTCAAAAAAGGGTGTCAGTTATGAACTCAAATCAGCACTTTTTTCCCGTTTTTTTTCACAACCACATTTTGGCCACAAAACATCCCTTCCTTTCTTACCCCATCCCTGTCACATGTGACACACTGACCTTCCTCACTACCTACCCATCAATCCTTGGCACACACCCCTTCCTGACATTTTCAATATTTTGACCAGGCATGTTTACATTCTTTTTTACTTATTTCTTCTACTTCTTAATCTTTTTTCTATGGGTGTCAGTTCTGACCTCAAATCAGCACTTTTTTTGTGATTTTTTTTTTCAAAACCACATGTTGGCCACATCATCCCTTTCTTTCCCATACCATTTTGTACTCTCCAAATGTCCTCTTTGTGTACTTCATTCACTTGGGTTGGTATTTTGGTTTGTTGCATATTCATTTTTTTTGGAATTTACGGTGAAATTTTTTTTTTGGATGGCTCATTGGTTTTCTTTCACCAGCTCAACATGAAATTGCATATTTTCTGAAATTGCATATTTTGTCAGTGATTTTTTTTTCATTCATCCCTCATATCCTTTTCCTATTCTTCTCCAACATCCCTCAAACAATTTGGTTTCATTCATTTTGTCATCTCATCTCTCCAGGTAAGTCACTTTATTCTTTTTTTTTGATTTTTTGATTACTAATTATAATTTTTTTTGTTTTTTTCTGTTTATTTTATTTTTTTTATCTAAATTTTTTTTGTAAGTGGTTATTTTGGATTTCAATGGTATAATTAACCTTTTTTTTCTCTCCCTCTTTACTTTCTTTTTTAGCTCCATCACCCTACTCTTCATCCCTCCTTGGCATGGTCATTATCCCCCCTTTCCCTTATTTCACTTTTTTTTGGCTCCATTTCATTGAAACACATACATTGCACATTCTTTATGCATTTCACTTACTCCATATTCAATTTCCCCACAATTCCAACATCAATCTTTCTCACTCTATTTTTCCTACTTTTCAATCAAGGTAAGTTTCATCTCCTTTTTTTCATGCCTATATGATATCTCATTCCTTTTATGAAAACTTCATACTTAAATATATGTATGACTCTTATCTGGATAACAGTGAACTTATAAAACTCCTTTTGATCTCATCTTCATTACCACTTTTCAAGTTTTTGTAAAATTTTGAAAATCAGACTCGGAATTAGGGTTAGGTTTATTCAAATCTAATGTTCTTTTTACTGAAGATTCTCCTGAAGGCTACCTTTAATTTCCCACAAACAGATTTGAATTTGATTTAGTGGTTGCTGAGATATTGACTGTTAAAGTTGAGCCTTTTTTTCCCAATTTAAATTTTTATTTCATTTTTTATGTAACAAATTAGGGTTAGGTTTATTTAAATCACATGTCCTTTGACTGAAGATTCTACTAAAGCATATCTTTCATTTCCCACAAACAGGTTTGAATTAGGTTCAGTGGTTGCTGAGATTTTGACCTTTGAAGTTGAGCCTTTTTTCCAAATTTCACTTGTCTTATTTCACATTTTTATATTGCATATTTAGAGGATAAGGATTCTGAAACTCTTACATGATTATTATCTAGGCATTTCAATTATATAGGCATATATTTGTTGCTCAAGAATATCACTAAAGCTCAAAAAGATGAAGATTTTTGCTTATGGGACACTCTACCTTCCTTTAACTCTTTCCTTGCTCTTCGACTCAAAAAGCACTGTAATAAAGCATTTGAAAAAAATCATGAACTTGCAACCAAAGTTGGAATACTGAATTGGTGTGACTCCGAATGGGAAGATATCAGCCACGAATATCTTTTATTTTCTAATGTTATTATCACTCATTCTGGATTTCACAATAAAATTCACACCGATACCAATGACACCAATTTTCTTACTTTTGGTATATTCTCATATATCAAACTGATTACTGGCCAACCAATACCATCTCCAGCTAAAATCAAATGACATGGTTTATATTTTCCAGTCCACCGGTGCATCATTGATTTTGGTTTGGGAAATGGTATCATAGAAACTATTTGGAATTCTTCTAAGGATAATCATCAAACAACCAAAGCTCCTCCTGGTTTGGAATCCTGTCAAGATTTAACACATTTTGGTTGCTCATTTCAAATCAGTCATAAGTTGATTCAAAGAATCAATAAGGTAATGAAAGAAGGTAAAGTTAATCAATTAAAAAAAACTTTTTTTAGATCCAAAAAGTATGGGGATTAGAGTTGTCATCGAAAATTTTATATTTTTTCGTAAATTTTTAATAAATATTTTTTATGTATCAATTTCCTCAACAAAATTAATGGGCCAACGACCTTGTGTTGTATAAATGGTAATCATGATAACATTTATTTGTTTCATGGGATTCCTCTAGCCTATACCTGTGGAAAGTCCCAAACTTTTGTTTCTAGACTTGGTCTGCATTTTTGTTCGAGGGATTGTCATTACTTTAAACTAGGGAAATTGATATATATTAGATATTTACTTAATAATTTACGTAATTCTATTAAATTTAGATGACTTCCACCACTTACTTCAATAAAATGAAGGGGAGGGGTATTGCCAAATTTTCAAATCTGACATGTGAAATTGATGACTTTGAAAAATTTTGGTGATATCCACCCCTTGCTTCAATAAAATGCAGGGGAGAGTATTGCCAATTTTTTAAAACAGATATAGAATTTTTTTGACTTGTAAATATTTTGGTGAAAATTTTTGACGAGAATGTGAAAGTAATTGTTTCCACCTTGAGCAGTTTTCTGGCTCAAAGGAATAGCAGTACCATCAACAAAACCAATACATCCTGGGAAGCCCTCTGCTTGCATAACCTGAAATGATTCAAGTTGCTCTTCTTTTGTTGGCCAGGTGAGAAGTTGAGATTACAAGGAGTTGATGGCAGTGATACATTGTTTGGTATAAGTGTTAACTGAACCATACCCTAAATCAAAGACATTTTCTAAACGTTTCAAAGCGGCTCCATTACCATTTGAACCCAAATGACATAGTGTGATGGCCAATTGAATTGAAGGATGTTGTTGTTCTTTTTGAGAATTATTGTGAAATATGGGATGATCCTGAATAAGCTCAAGCAATTTAAGGAAAAATTCCTGAGAAGTCCTGAACAGCTCTCTAAAACTGGGTGTAGATAGTTTAAGAAGTGTTTGGATGGTGTAATTGGGGGTATGAAGTACTTGAGGCTTTTTGGGTAGAAGGTAACGTTTCGTGGCCATTTTTGATAAAAAGACAAAATCTTCTTCTAGATCAGAATCAGAATCGTAATCAGAGTCCAAGAGCAGTTCAAGAGCCATGAAAGTCATTGCTTTATGTAATTTATCACAATTTGAAAGTGAGGAAGGCATGGCTCTTATATGATATGATATGAAAATGTATATGATGTACGATGTTTTGAGCTATGAAGTGTTATTCTGCGTAGTGCTGCGTATGAATGGGATGATGCTGACAAATCAGTGAAATGGGACTTGATGGTGAAATCAGCACTTTTGGTTGAGAAAGTGCGGATTTGAGTGAAATAAGTGACTTATTTCATTTTGAAATCCACCAGTATTGGGGCTAGTGTGTTTTGGAAATCCGCACTTATTTAAGTGCGGATTTGTAAGTGCGGATTTGCCAGAACTGACACCCCCTATTATAGGAGCAAAACTACTTCTACACCATATATGGTTATTATTAAAAGTAGAGCTTTTGAAAGATTTTAAAAAAATTCCACAAGATTTTATTATCCCCCCCCAAAAAAAAACTGTTTGAATTCAAAATATAGTTGTACTAAATTCCTTGATTTTTTTTTTGGGGTGATGAAAGTCTGAGGAAGGTGTGAAGTTTTCAAAAGTTTGAATATTGATGTCAACCATTTATGATACAGCTGTGCACAATTAAATTTACTGACAACATGTTAGGATATTGAAAAGATGTCTAAATTAAATTCTAAGAACAACACAACTAAAGATATTAATAACAATCAATTACATAGATAGAGCCCAAACTATAAAAAACAGAAAAAAAAGGTATTTTTTTAACCAAAAAAAAAAACTTACTGTCAGCCAGGCTATCTCAGGAGCCCAGTAAATTATATAATAAATTACTGGAATCATTTAAAGGAATAAAATTATATAAATATTTTATGAATAAGTAAAATAATTATTATATCTCTTTTTATTATTAAGTAAATTCTTATTGCATAAAAAATATTATATTCTATAAAATCATGGCGCATTTTTATGTATTTAATATTTCTAAATTAATAAATTAATTATTTAAAATTATATTATAAGTGTAATCATAAATTTAACTTATAATGTAATTACAATTTAAATAATAAAATTTATATATTAAATACAACATATCATATAGTATTATCCATAAATATTGGGTGCTTTTTAACCCTTAATTGTGTCATTAAAATTACTAAATAAATTAAAAACACTTATTTAATATAATAATATTAAATTCTTACTTTAAATAAGTTATATTATTAAATTAATTAATTTTTTCAATTAAACTGATTATTAATATACTTAAAATAGTTGAAACACTTAATTAATTTCTCTTTATAGCTGAATTAAAATTAATTATATACATTTGGGCGTGAAAATAATTTTATTTGTTTTAATTAAACCCTTTACATCTGTTTGTAATACATGTTTATAATTTTATTTCTCACAGTTCTCAGGTTTAATATTCACGTAGTTATTCATTAGGGGGTGTCAGTTCTGGCAAATTGGCACTTAACTTAAGTGCAGATTTCAAACCAAATCAGCACTTACAAATCAGCACTTAAATTTTGCAAAAAAGTCACTTATTTCAAAAATGGGTGTCAGTTCTGACCTCAAATCAGCACTTTTTTCGTGATTTTTTTTTCAAAACCACATGTTGGCCACATCATCCCTTTCTTTCCCATACCATTTTGTACTCTCTAAATGTCTCTTTGTGTACTTCATTCACTTGGGTTGGTATTTTGGTTTGTTGCATATTCATTTTTTTTTGGAATTTACAGTGAAAATTTTTTTTTTGGATGGCTCATTAGTTTTCTTTCACCAGCTCAACATGAAATCACATATTTTCTGAAATCGCATGTTTTGTCAGTGATTTTTTTTTTCATTCATCCCTCATATCCTTTTCCTATTCTCCTCCAACATCCCTCAAACAATTTGGTTTCATTCATTTTGTCATCTCATCTCTCCAGGTAAGTCACTTTATTCTTTTTTTTGATTTTTTGATTACTAATTATAATTTTTTTTGTTTTTTTCTGTTTATTTTATTTTTTTTATCTAAATTTTTTTTGTAAGTGGTTATTTTGGATTTCAATGGTATAATTAACCTTTTTTTTCTCTCCCTCTTTACTTTCTTTTTTAGCTCCATCACCCTACTCTTCATCCCTCCTTGGCATGGTCATTATCCCCCCTTTCCCTTATTTCACTTTTTTTTGGCTCCATTTCATTGAAACACATACATTGCACATTCTTTATGCATTTCACTTACTCCATATTCAATTTCCCCACAATTCCAACATCAATCTTTCTCACTCTATTTTTCCTACTTTTCAATCAAGGTAAGTTTCATCTCCTTTTTTTCATGCCTATATTATATCTCATTCCTTTTATGAAAAGTTCATACTTAAATATATGTATGACTCTTATCTGGATAACAGTGAACTTATAAAACTCCTTTTGATCTCATCTTCATTACCACTTTTCAAGTTTTTGTAAAATTTTAAAAATCAGACTCGGAATTAGGGTTAGGTTTACTCAAATCTAATGTTCTTTTTACTGAAGATTCTCCCGAAGGCTACCTTTCATTTCCCACAAACAGATTTGAATTTGATTCAGGGGTTGCTGAGATATTGACCGTTAAAGTTGAGCCTTTTTTTTCCCAATTTAAATTTTTATTTCATTTTTTTATGTAACAAATTAGGGTTAGGTTTATTTAAATCACATGTCCTTTAACTGAAGATTCTACTAAAGCATATCTTTCATTTCCCTCAAACAGGTTTGAATCAGGTTCAGTGGTTGCTGAGATTTTGACCTTTGAAGTTGAGCCTTTTTTCCAAATTTCACTTGTCTTATTTCACATTTTTATATTGCATATTTAGAGGATAAGGATTCTGAAACTCTTATATGATTATTATCTAGGCATAAATTTGTTGCTCAAGAATATCACTAAATCTCAAAAAGATGAAGATTTTTGCTTATGGGACACTCTACCTTCCTTTAACTCTTTCCTTGCTCTTCGACTCAAAAAGCACTGTAATAAAGCATTTGAAAAAAATCATGAACTTGCAACCAAAGTTGGAATACTGAATTGGTGTGACTCCGAATGGGAAGATATCAGCCACGAATATCTTTTATTTTCTAATGTTATTATCACTCATTCTGGATTTCACAATAAAATTCACACCGATACCAATGACACCAATTTTCTTACTTTTGGTATATTCTCATATATCAAACTGATTACTGGCCAACCAATACCATCTCCAGCTAAAATCAAATGACATGGTTTATATTTTCCAGTCCACCGGTGCATCATTGATTTTGGTTTGGGAAATGGTATCATAGAAACTATTTGGAATTCTTCTAAGGATAATCATCAAACAACCAAAGCTCCTCCTGGTTTGGAATCCTGTCAAGATTTAACACATTTTGGTTGCTCATTTCAAATCAGTCATAAGTTGATTCAAAGAATCAATAAGGTAATGAAAGAAGGTAAAGTTAATCAATTTAAAAAAACTTTTTTTAGATCCAAAAAGTATGGGGATTAGAGTTGTCATCGAAAATTTTATATTTTTTCGTAAATTTTTAATAAATATTTTTTATGTATCAATTTCCTCAACTAAAGTAATGGGCCAACAACCTTGTGTTGTATAAATGGTAATCATGATAACATTTATTTGTTTCATGGGATTCCTCTAGCCTATACCTGTGGAAAGTCCCAAACTTTTGTTTCTAGACTTGGTCTGCATTTTTGTTCGAGGGATTGTCATTACTTTAAACTAGGGAAATTGATATATATTAGATATTTATTTAATAATTTACGTAATTCTATTAAATTTAGATGACTTCCACCACTTACTTCAATAAAATGAAGGGGAGGGGTATTGCCAAATTTTCAAATCTGACATGTGAAATTGATGACTTAGAAAAATTTTGGTGATATCCACCCCTTGCTTCAATAAAATGCAGGGGAGAGTATTGCCAATTTTTTAAAACAGATATAGAATTTTTTTGACTTGTAAATATTTTGGTGAAAATTTTTGACGAGAATGTGAAAGTAATTGTTTCCACCTTGAGCAGTTTTCTGGCTCAAAGGAATAGCAGTACCATCAACAAAACCAATACATCCTGGGAAGCCCTCTGCTTGCATAACCTGAGATGATTCAAGTCGCTCTTCTTTTGTTGGCCAGGTGAGAAGTTGAGATTACAAGGAGTTGATGGCAGTGATACATCATTTGGTATAAGTTTTAACTGAACCATACCCTAAATCAAAGACATTTTCTAAACGTTTCAAAGCGGCTCCATTACCATTTGAACCCAAACGACATAGTGTGATGGCCAATTGAATTGAAGGATGTGGTTGTTCTTTTTGAGAATTATTGTGAAATATGGGATGATCCTGAATAAGCTCAAGCAATTTAAGGAAACATTCCTGAGAAGTCCTGAACAGCTGTCTAAAACTGGGTGTAGATAGTTTAAGAAGTGTTTGGATGGTGTACTTGGGGGTATGAAGTACTTGAGGCTTTCTGGGAAGAAGGTAACGTTTCGTGGCCATTTTTGATAAAAAGACAAAATCTTCTTCTAGATCAGAATCAGAATCGTAATCAGAGTCCAAGAGCAGTTCAAGAGCCATGAAAGTCATTGCTTTATGTAATTTATCACAATTTGAAAGTGAGGAAGGCATGGCTCTTATATGATATGATATGAAAATGTATATGATGTACGATGTTTTGAGCTATGAAGTGTTATTCTGCGTAGTGCTGCGTATGAATGGGATGATGCTGACCAATCAGTGAAATGGGACTTGATGGTGAAATCAGCACTTTTGGTTTAGAAGGTGCAGATTTGAGTGAAATAAGTGACTTATTTCATTTTGAAATCCACCAGTATTGGGGCTAGTGTGTTTTGGAAATCCGCACTTATTTAAGTGCAGATTTGGTCAAATTTAAGTGCGGATTTGTAAGTGCAGATTTTCCAGAACTGACACCCCCTATTATATTAATTATTTGTTTTGGAACTTTATGGTGAGAAAAGTAGTTGCTTATTTACGGGTTTAATTTATTGTTTCAATTGTCTTCTTATTTTGTATGTTGTTAATTAAATTGTTTTAATTATTTTTTCACATTATTATACTCTTTTGTAAATACAATTGAAATTCCCCAGGTGGTCCTCTTGCCTATAAAAGGGCTTTGGAATTCTCTCTGGTAATCATCACTTATAATATAAACGTTTTAAATACTTAAAATTCATTATTATTATTTTTATTAGTAATACAAGTCTAATATAAATACTCAATAATAAATCTAAGGTTGCTTTAAGTTTATTAATAATAATAATTGTTAGCTGTGCAGAGAAGATTCTTATTTACTTGATTAAATAATTACAAATAAACCATTACTCACTGTTTTGTCATTTTTTACAAATTGTCATTGCAACTCTCTCTTTTGATTTAATTATTTTATTAAATTTTTATTCTTCATTTCTTACTAACTATTGTAGTCCCTCCTTTATATTTTCCTTCTCCTCCTCTTTACTTCTTCCCCTTCTTCTTCATCTTCTTGACGACCCACCAACACTTATAGTTCTTTTACCCTCTATTCCCCAAGAAAATCAAGAGTTTATGTTAGCTGGCCTATGCTTTTAAGAAAAGCATGAGTGGAGAGCAGACTGCAGGAATTTTAAAACACATGTAACAACAGGTAGATAGATATATTAGGGGGTTTCAGTTCTGGATACCCCACACTTAACATAAGTACAGATTTCAAAGCAAATCAGCACTTAAATTTTGCAAAAAAGTCACTTATTTAAAAAATGGGTGTCAGTTGTGACCTCAAATCAGCACTTTTTTCCTGACTTTTTTTTCACAACTACATTTTGGCCACATTATCCCTTCCCTTCCCACCCCATTCCTGTCACAGGTGACACCCAGACCTCCATCCTCTCATCAATCCTTGGCACACACTCCTCACTGAGATTTGCAACATTTTTTTGCAACATTTTAACCAAGCATGTTTTTTCCTTCTTTTTTTATTTTTTCAGCCTCTTAATCTCTTTTCTTGTAACATACCAGTTTTATAATGCCTCCCAAAAAATCCAACAATCAAAAGGCAACAGAAAAAAATGCTACATCACAAAGGTCTTCCCATAATACAAGCCCTTCACCTGAGAAATCGGAGTCTGGACAGCTAAAAAAAAGAAGATTATCTCATCATCATCAACTTTCTCAAAATTAAATCAAATTGTAATGTGTGTTTTGGATGTGAGAAGCCCACCCAAACTGGATGTCCACCTTCATCAAAGGTCAATGGCTTCTTGTTGATGGCAAATGAAGTAAAAAAGAAAAAAAGGGAGAATCAACATCAATCCAAAGAAAATGAAGGAGAGGTTCAAAAGTTATCAATCCAAATACAAAAAGGCTCATTTTTATTCCACTTCCACTGGCTTTGTTATTGATCATGATTATTTGGAGATTGGAATTACAACTGTTTCCGAAAAGCTCAATATCATGTGTCCTTTCTATGAGGAAAGTGATAATCTTTTTGGTTCCTGAGTTGATGTCAACCCTTATTTTACACAATACTACTAATTATATACCCTCTGGTTCTCAACCATACAAAAATCCTCCTGACACACCTGCACTTCTACAACAACAGTACCCTTCATCTTCTAATCATAGTTCACCTGAAGATTATCATGACTATCAAGAAGAACAATTATTTTGGAGTAGATATGAGTCCTCAGAGCCCCAAAATTTTAATGAATGTTTACTTTCTCTTTTTTCTTCAATTCTTTTCTAAATTCTCATTCTTTCTTTTCTAGTCTCCTCCTACTCAAACTCAAATTTCTAAAAAGAATAATGGTTCTAGCAATGACAATCCTGCTTTGAAAGCTGCTTTAGAGGATCTTCCTGAAACCTCTAGCTCAAACTACAAACTAAAGCTTTGGGCCTCAAATTCAATGAACTTGAACCGTCTTTTAAAATATGGTAATACTTCAACCACCTGTTTGTCCTCCCTTGATGATTATTTTAAGAAAAAAGATATAAGTAAGATTTAGTCACTATATATCTTCTTAAATAAAATATTTATTTTTGTTTTATTCAATTTTTTCAGAGAAATCTTGTATTGCAAAAATGCCCTTGACTTTGAGAAGATGAATTTTGATCATATGCTAATGAAAGATGAATGGGCCTTAGATTTGGAGGAAAATTTTTTTTGCTTCAATCAAATTTTAAAAACACTAAATTTGAGGCAGAGGAGATGGAAAGAGTTCAACTTTTCTTGGAGAAAGCAAAAGATAGTAAATTTTAAAGAGAAATGGCTAGTCATGAATTGTAAAAACAAGAATTTAAAAAAAATTAATTAAAGAATGTATTAAAAATTGCCAATATTATGAGGGCATTAAAAAATTACTTGACTTTTTTAATTGATTAGTTGTTTATTTGGTTAATAGTTGGGGAATGACTTTAAGAGTTACTTTTATTATTATCAAAAATAGTTATATCATGAGATTCTGATAACACCATTTGTCCTTACTGTAATCTAAAATATTGCACTTTTGGAATTCCAGATGGTAAAATAATACAGACACCCATGCAAAAATCCTCATCACCAACATAATTTTTTCACCTCACCACCAATTTGCATTTCTAAATAGAGTTAAGTCAAAAAAATTCTATATCTGTTTGGAAAATTTGGCAATAACCTCCCCTGCATTTTATTGCAGCAAAGGGTGGGTATCACCAAATTTTTCTAAGTCATTAAATTTTATGTCAGATTTGAAAATTTAGCAATACCCTCCCCTGCATTTTATTGAAGTAAGGGATGAAAATCACCCAAATTTAATATAATTCCATAAATTTGTAAATTTGTAAATTTGTAAATAAGATAAATCAAATTCACTAGTTTTAAAGTAATGAAAATTGCTCAAGCCAAAATAAGGACCAAATCTTGAAACTAAGGCTGGGACTTTCCACAGGTATAGGCTAGATAAACCCCATGAAACAATTTAATGTTATAATTATTACCTTTTATACAACACAAGGTCCTTGGCTCATTAGTTTAGTTTAGTAAATTGAAATATCAGATTTATTTATTAAAAATTATGAAAGAATAAAAAACATTTGATGAATTTACAAATCCCCATACTTTTTTGATATACTATAATTTTTATTAAGTTTTTTACTTTTACCTTCCTTTTTTACCTTGTTAATCCTTTAGATTATCTTTTGACTTATTTTGAAGGAGCAGCCAAAATGAGTAATTTCATGACATGATTCCAAACCTGGAGGAGCTTTTGCTGTCTGGTGATAATTGTGAGAAGATTTCCACACAGATTTGATGATTACATTTCCAAATCCAAAATTCACTATACACATATGATCTAGGAAATATAAAACATGTCCTTTGATTTCAGAAGGTGAAGGAATAGGCTTTCCAGTAATAGGATTGATATAAGAGAATATCCCCAAAATAAGATAACTGGCATCATTCAAATCAGTGTGTATCTTTTTATGAAATCCTGAATGAGTAATTGTAACATTTGAAAAAAATAGAAACTTATTTCTAATTTCTTCCTATTCAGAATCACACAAATTTGGTATTCCTAATTTAGTTGCAAGTTTGTGATTTTTTGAAAGGCTTTATTACAGAATTTTTTAAAGCAAATAGCAATAAAATAATTAAAGGAAGGTAAAGAGTCCCATTTTCAAAAAGAATTATCTATTTCCCTTTTAGATAAATTTTTGAGAAAAGAATAGATGCCTATAGAATTTGAATGAGTGAACTATATTAAGAATGAAACAATAATAATTATTACACTTACCAAGAGAATAACCTTTAATAAATCCTGGTCTCCATTAAAAACTAATGATGATACCACCAAACACATGCTTATTCCTTATTGGTAAGCAAACTAAAGCCATTCAATATAGTTTCCTAATGAGATCAGATAGTTGAATAAAGTATTCATCTTTTACTCCATCAAATTAATGATTTTTGTAATTAAATTGAGGTTTAAAAGTATTACTGATTACACCCTTAACTTCATTCCCTCATTATTTAGTTAGATATTTGATATATTCAGGTGATTTCCTGGGATATTTATTCTTTATCAACTTTAGTTTTATAATACTTGATGTTTGGTATGTGGCCAAATAAAATATTCAAGTATATTTTTTTATAATTTTTTTATTTTGATAAGATCAATCATCATTATTTTTGTTTGAAGGTTTTGGAGAAGATTCAAATGAAGTATAAATTGAAGAAGATGATAAAGAAGATAAAGATAAAGATAGACATGTAATGCTTGAAGCAGAGGAAACAGAATTTTTTTTTCTGAAAATTTTTTTGATTATTTAAATTAAATAGATTTTGAAGAAGATAAAGATGATAAAGATGAAGATAAAGGTGAAAGGCTTGAATCAGACAAAACAGACTTTTTTTTTTCTGATAAAGTTTTTTACTAGTCAAAAAGATGTCAATTTTTAATTTAAAAACTAAATGAAAATTCACATAATTTAAATTAAAAGACCTTAAAAATTTACTGAAAATGATTAATAAGAATAATTATTACTTTACTTGAATTTGAGAAAATTTTTTTGGCTAATCCTGCACAAAAAAAAAGAAAAAAAAGATAAATGTTAAAATAAGTTGTATAACTTTTCTGTCATTTTTTAAAGGCTCCCTCATTAGTCCCTGTAAAACTTTTCTGTCAAAATTTTAATTGCTCCTTCATTGGTTCCCTTTCTCCCCTTGTAAAACTTCTCCAAATCCCACTCCAAACGGCCTCCAAAGGCCCCAAGCCCTCACCAAAACACCCCAAAACACACACACACCCTCAATCCCCGCTGCTGGTCCCCCTCATATCACCCTCCTGCTATTCATTAGTTAACAAAAAATCTTCATCCATCATTTTTAATGAACAAATATCTGGGTAGGTGAGAGAGAATTAGAGAGGGATAAGAAGTGAAACAGGGGGGGTTGAAGTGGGTGTAGGGGGGATTGAAGGGGGTTTCATAGAGGGTTTTGAGAGGGTTTGGGGGGTTGAAGTGGGTGTAGGGGGTATTTGAGGGGAGGATTGAGTGGGTGATTTGAGAATTTTGGAGGGATTTATAGGGGGGAGGAAAGAGGGGTTAGAGGCAGCCAAAGAGAAGGGAAAGGGGGGGAAGGCGGGATATCTCCATGCCAAGGAGGGGTGAATGTGGGCAAAATGACTAGACCAAGGGGATGGAAAGAAAAAAAGAGAGAAAATAGGGAGAGAAAAAATAGGTTAATTTTACCTTGGAAATGAAAAACAAAACTACATACCAGAAAAATGAGAAATAAAAATAAAAATTAGCAAATATAAAAATAAAATATAAAGGAAAAAATGGCTTACCTGGAGAGATAAGATGAGAAAATAAATAAAACCAAAATGTTTGAGGGATTTTTGAGGTGAAGAGGAAAAGGATATAAGGGATTAATGAAAAAAAGAATGACTGAAAAACTATGTGATAGCCAAAAATATGCAATTTCATGTTGAGGTGGTGAACAAAAACAAAAGAGACAGGGAAAATGAGACTTTCACTGAAAATTCAAAATAAAAGTCAATATACAAAAGGAAAATACAAAAGCAAGAGAACAATACACACAAATTGATCATTTGAAGAGTATGAAAAAAAAATAAAAGGGTTTTGTTGAGAATAGTTAGAATATTATTGGCATAATGTTGCAGTGTATCCCATTGGGAAGTATGATTAATAGTAGATAAAAATAAAATAAAATTTGTAATAATTTAAGTCAAAATTGCTAAATATCCCAATGTGCTAGTGTTATTGGAAGAATTTTTTCCCGTATTTCAGTGGTTTGAGAATTAGAAGTGTTGGATATTGTGGGAGGTGTATCAACTTGTTCATCTTCATACAACTCTAACCATTGATCTTTGAGGTTAGCAAGTAGGTTATGAAGTATATTTCAACACAGAATCCAGTTGATCACTAACTCCACTTTGTATTGATTTCTAATAGGACTCCTCAATTCCCTTAAACTGGAAAAACAATCTTTCAAGATTCCAATAGAATTTTTAATAGGGATTCTTGAATTTTCCAAATGATTGTTGAACTTGGCATTTTGACTGTCTTCAGATGCTGCTCCCCAAAAAGCAGGAAGTACATACTTTCCATTCACATAAGCAGAATATGACAGAATATACTGATATTTATCAAAGAATTTTTTAGATTCTTTTTGAAATTTTCATTCTTTGAAAGATGTAAGAATTGTGACATGATCCAGAATAGCCAGTGAAGAATGATATGAATTTTTTGATGATGTCACATATAAGCTGAACATAAATAGAATATCTATAAAGAAGATATATTTGTTTGTGTTAGTTTCAAAAAGTATGAAAGGAATTAAAAATAATCTACCTTTTTTTATGGCCAAAGTAATTGTTTACACCTTGAGAAGGTTTTTGGCTCAAAGGAATAGTAGTACCATCTACAGAACCAATACATCCTGGGAAGCCCTCTGCTTGCATAACCTGAGATAATTCAAGTTTCTCTTCTTTAATTGGCCATGTGAGAAGTTTAGATTCCAAGCAATTGATAGCAGTGATGCATTGTTTTGTATAAGTGTTAACAGAGCCATACCCTAAGTCAAAGACATTTTCCAAACATTTCAAGGCAGCTCTGTTACCATTGGAACCCAAACAACATAGTGTGATGGCCAATTGAATTGAAGGATCATGTTGTGGTTTTTGAGAATTATTGTGAAAGACAGGGTGATCCTTAAAAATCTCAAGCAATTTAAGGAAAAATTTCTTAGAGGTCTTGAACAACTGTCTAAAACTGGGTACAGGTAGGTTAAGAAGGGTTTGGATGGTGTACTTGGGGCTTTGAAGTACTTGAGGCTTTCTAGGAAGAAGGTAATGTTTCCTGGCCATTTTTGATAAAAAAAGAATATCTTCTTCAAGATCAGAATCAGAATCACAATCAGAGTCCAAGAGGAGATCAAGAGCTATGAAAGTCATTGCTTGATGTAGCTTATCACAATTTGAGAGTGAGGAAGGCATGACTCTTATATGGTATAAAAATGTAAATGATGTGCAATAGGGGGTGTCAGTTCTGGAAAATCCGCACTTATCTAAGTGCGGATTTCCAAAACACACTAGCCCCAATACTGGTGGATTTCAAAAGTGAAAAAAGTCACTTATTTCACTCAAATCCGCACTTTCTCAACCAAAAGTGCTGATTTCACCATCAAGTCCCATTTCACTGATTTGTCAGCATCATCCCATTCATACGCAGCACTCCGCAGCATAAAACTTCATAACTCAAAACATCGTACATCATTTACATCTTCATATCATATCATATAAGAGTTATGCCTTCCTCACTTTCAAATCGTGATAAATTACATAAAGCAATGACTTTCACTCCTACGTCTTCCAAAGAATGCAAATTTCAAATGAGCCTGAAAAATTCTTTGATGAAGATCAGTATCTTCTTGAAGATTCTGCTTATGTGAATGGAAAGTATGTACTTCCTGCTTTTCAGGGAGCAGCTTCAGAAGACAGTCAAAATGCCAAGTTCAACAATCATTTGGCAAAGTCAAGAGTCCGTATTGAACATTCTATTGGAATCTTGAAAGGCCGTTTTTTTAGTTTAAGGGAATTAAGAAGTCCTCTTAGAAATAAATCTGAAATGGAGGCAGTGATCAACTGGATTCTGTGTTGCACTATACTTCATAACCTACTTGCTGGCCTCAAAGATCAATGGTTAGAGCTGTGTGAAGATGAACAAGTTGATTCACCTCCGACTATATCCAACACTTTTATTTCTCAATCAACTAGTATAAGGGCAAAAATTCTTCCAATAACACTCCAACATTTTTCAACGCAATTTTAATTTTAATTTTTCATTCTCTTCAAATGATCAATTTGCATGTGTTATTAATTTTTTTGCATATTTTTTTGGTTTTTGAATTTGCTGTTAAAGTCTTATTTTTTTTATCTCTCTGTGTTTTCTTTCATCAACTCAACATGAAATCACATATTTTCAGCAAATGCATATTTTTCAGTCACTCTCTTTTTTTTCTTCACTCATATCCGTTTTCTCCTCTCTTCCTACATCACTCAAACAATTTCACTTATATTTCTTTTTTCTCAACTCATCTCTCCAGGTAAGTCATTTTATCTTTTTTACTTAATTTTTTGCTAATTTTTTTTTTTGGTTTTTTGGTTTTTTGTTTTTGTTTTTTTTTTTTTTTGTAAGTGGTTTTTTTTAATTTTATAGGTAAAATTAACCTTTTTTTTCTCTATCTCTCTCTCTCTCTCCCTCTTTTCTCTCATTTATCCTATTCTTTATCCCCCCTTGGCCTGGGCTTTTTCCCACCTTTACCCTCTCCTTGGAATGGATACATCCCCTCTCCTTCAGTCTCAATACATCAATATACATTGTTAACAAAACCCTTTTACATATGATTAGATCAGGGTACATATGTTTTTTCTCCTATTCAAATATTTCTTGAAATTTGAAGACGTGTACCCTGATCTTCGGCCGAAGATCAGGGTACACCATGGTATTTTTGCCTGCAACCATGTGTTCAGTGATATTTGAAGAGGTGGACCTTCATCTTCGGCCAAACATCAGAGTCCACCATTGTATATTGGCCTTGATAAAAATTGTATCAGAGATTTTGAGAAGTGTACCCTGATCTTCACACAAAGATCAGGGTACACATGAGTGGGTTTACCACTATATTGTTTCCTTTCAACACATTGTTCTTAAAAATTGAAAAGGTGTACCTTGATCTAAAAGCAAAGATCAGTGTAAACATGTGTATTTTTGCTTCAATTCAAAATGTTTATGAAATTTGTAGGGGTGTGCCTGAATTTTCACATATATTAATCCTATCACTGGACAACCTATTCTGTCACCTGCAAAAATTAAAGGACATGGATTATATTTCCCGGATCATAGATGTATAATTTATTTTGGATTAGGAAATGGAATCATCGAGAAAGTTTGGAATTCTTCTTACGATAATCACCAAACCACAAAGGCTCCTCCAGGTTGATTATGATGAGATAATCATCCTTTTTAAGCTGACCTGAACCTGACTTTTATTTTTCAGGTGTAGGGCTTGCTTTACAAGGAGACTTTTGTGACGAAGCAGATTTTTGAGTTACCTTTTGAGATTTGGAATGTCTGGGAGGCATTATGAAACTGGCACATAACAAGAAAAAAGATTAAGAGGTAGAAGAAATAAGTAAAAAAGAATGTAAACATGCCTGGCCAAAATGTTGAAAATGTCAGGAAGGGGTGTGTGCCAAGGATTGATGGGTAGGTAGTGAAGAAGGTCAGTGTATCACATGTGATAGGGATGGTGTGGGAAAGAAAGGGATGATGTGGCCAACATGTGGTTTGGAAAAAAAAATCACAAAAAAAGTGCTGATTTGAGGTCAGAACTGACACCCATTTTTGAAATAAGTGACTTTTTTGCAAAATTTAAGTGCTGATTTGGTTTGAAATCTGCACTTAAGTTAAGTGCGGATTTGCCAGAACTGACACCCCCTAATGTTTTGAGTTGTAAAGTGTTATGCTGCAGAGTGCTGTGTATGAATGGGATGATGCTGACAAATCAGTGAAATGGGATGTTATGGTGAAATCAGCTCTTTTGGTTGAGAAAATGTGGATTTGAGTGAAATAAGTGACTTATTTCATTTTGAAATCTACCAGTGTTGGGGCTAGTGTGTTTTGGAAATCTGCACTTAAATAAGTGTGGATTTGCCAGAACTGACACCCCCTAGTTGATCTAAAAATCAGAAGATAAAATTTAATGATTAAAATATATATCTTTAGATTTGTCTTTCTTTCCACCTTTTGGTTTCCTAGCCTTAGAGGGGTCAACCATTTACATCTGTTGGACAAAACCTTGCTCTTTTTTTGTCCCTCATCCCCTGCCAAAAGTGACCTAAACTCAAGTTTTTGATGGGGGATGGAAGGCAAAAAAAAACACAATACATATTCGAATTGAGCCAAATTAGCAAGAACAGGACTTCCCTCAGCTTCTCCTGCATATTCTAGGCTGCTACTGATACTACCAAATTTTTCTGTTACGCCACACGGCGTAGCAGTTGCGTAACGGTTGTCTAACGTATACATAACAATTATTATTGATTGCTACGGAACATAAAGATGATTATGTACTTATTATGCAACTGTTACGCGTTTGTTACGCCTTGTGGCGTAACGAATGGTGTTGGTAGTGTGAAAATAGTGGGGATGATATTTAAGCGGTAGACCCGATTATGCATCAATATGATAAACACACTACAGAAAAACTGGAAGGGGACTTGCATAGGAGTCCACAACAAAGGAAAGGAATTAATGCTAAAAAAGTTGATTAGTATTAATATACTGCTAAAATTAAAAGAAAACCCCTCCAAGGAAACTGAGACAAAACAATTAATAGTAATAAAAGGATTACATTATAAAACCACTATGAAACCACAATTCCAGAGTCCAAGCTTTTTGAAATACCATAACACCAAATTTAAGCTAGACTAAACAATCTTTCAGTGACGACTTGCATGAGAATTCAGCAAGAAGATATCTTTACACATAGTATTTCTCGACCAAACATCTGAATCTCCTCATTATCTTTGAATAAGGGACCAGCCTTTGGATATCTTAATTAGCTCTCAGTTCTCTTCATATCAGTAGTAGAAATATGGAGAATACTCGCAGAGTTTTAGTTTTCTCCCAGAAATTTTATTAATCATTTTCGTCAAGTTTTATTTTTTCTCAACGCAACAAATCAACACTTTCGGGGGTATCAAAGTTAGAAATCTTCCAACTCAAAACACCTCTTTTCTTCACCAGATCAGCCAAATTAACTTTTTTATATATGGTATATTGTGCCTCAAAAACAACTTTTTACTGACGATTAATCTCACATTTGTGGATTTATTTTCGAGTTGTGAAATACCTCTTAAATAATTTCAGAATTCTAACTTTGTTGCCTCCAATTATTCATTTCAATGTGTTTGTACAAAATAAGCCTTCAAAATGAAGGTTTTAATGTTTAAAATCTTAAGAGGGATTAAAACACAGTCATAATTTAGATTCCTTTCTCCATCTCGCTCCCTTACTTCCAGAATTGATACAAAAACTAATAGTTGATAATATACTATCTGATTCGGTTATTAATTGATGCAAAAAATGTGATTAAGTCTAAGTATATTTTTTGCCCCACGCATTGCTTGCCATTTTACTTGACTTTTTTTTTCAGAATCAATAAGCCAAGAAAGAAACATCAACAAATTACTTCTTTGAAAAATAATTTTTTGTACCTGCCAAACGTTTGGTCGTTTCTTGTCTGAATTATAAGAGCCTACAGGTATTTGCAAAAACTTTGAGCCTCTCCTGTCTCACATTCCTTTCCTCAAAATAAATAAAAAGTGACCCAAACTCATGTCTTTAGTGAGGAATGGAAGACAAAAAATCTGCAAGTATTTTACAAACAGCTATATAATATTGCAAGCGTTGAAAATAGTTGAGTAGCTCAGATTTTTTTCCCTTTAAATCATTGAGGTGCCATCCTAAATAAACCATTGAGAGCATTATTTAACTACTTTAGTAGTCTTTATGTCCTTTTTTTAATTTTTGGTTTCAGTTTTAATTCCCCACTGTAGCTGTTTCCACGCATTTGTGTTCATCGGGAGATGTAAACATACACTATCATGCATATTTACATTCAGGAGCTTTGTAACTTATGGATAAATCCATCATCTTAGCCTGAGGGATTTACATTTCAAAAATTCTGGGGTATAAGCCATGCATTCACATGTGACATCTTAGATTTTTTTCAATATATGAACCCCCTAGAATCAGAATTTTTACATTAGAACTTATGATTTATATTTTGAAGGTAATTTTTTTGGATTTATTAAATGATGCAAAAGAATTGAAAAAGATATTTAGACATGTTATTTCTGCACCCGCTGTGAGCTATTTGTAACTGATGTTGCCAGTATTTGTAACTTCTGGATGACGACTATACACAACTGGGCTAATAAAAAGGAAGCTGAATTCCTAAAGTGTACATCCATACATCTTCACTTGCAGTTTGTTGCTCATGGGCGTTTGCAGCGAATGATGTTGTGGAATTTTGAGACTCTTAATTTCCGCGGCGTCCACCGGAAGAGCCGACGCACGCTGGCACCCTGAAAAAAAAAACTTTCCATGCTATATGCAATATGGGACACCTCATAAAAACTGCAATTTTCCCTCGGTTGGCCTCCTGACAGCCCACTTATTTTCAAACCTCTCTCTTCCACTTTGTCTTATCTCTTCGACTAAATCATAAATCATAAATATTATTAATCTATATCTATATATCTATATTCTTTATTTCATACAAAAATGCCTCCAAAGTCTGCTAACGGTACTGCTTCTAATAGCAAAGCTCCCCAACCTTCCACTAATGCTAATGCTAAAGCTGCATTTTTGCCTCCACGTGCTGCTAAGGTGGCTCCCCTTTCTGCTTCTGATCAGAATTATATTGGCTCCAATACTGGCCCCACTGATCGAATACTCTATGAGCGAGAGCAAGAAAAAATCAAGTCCGAAATCGAGAAGCTCACAGCACAACTGGTTAGTGTCTCAAGACTTTGCTATAATAGATTATGCTTTGTGCTAGCTCTTTGGACGCATGTGATGTCAAATCCTGTTCAATTTCTCACAATTTTTTTTTATTTCATGTCACTTTTCGTTTTTTATCTTTTCTCTTTTGCATCCAGAATGCCACTCGCTCTCTTATAGGGGATATTAGTAACTCTGGTGGCGGTCCACTTCAAGAACGACGCAAAGCTCTTCGAGAGGAGCTTAATGCTTTGCGAGAGTCTCAATCTCAAGGCAAGTCATCGCGAGGAAGACTTTTAGAGCAATTGAAAGCTGCTCAAGATAGTGTCCAAATCAAGGTTCGCCCTTCTGAATACAGGTCTATCATTGATTTGCATTATTTATCAATCGTTTGCATCGGCTTTTTAGATTACTGAGCTGAACTCAAGTCGGGGAAAATTAGAGCTAAGATCGGTGGCTGAGGTTGACGCTAGGATCCGTCAATTAGAGTCGCAGATTGAATCTGGTTCTATGAAAGTCATTGATGAAAAACGCGCCCTCTCACAAATTCAGAATCTGAAAAAGCAACGAAAGCAAGTGGAAGGCTTCGCTCCTTTGGAAAAATTCATTGAGAGCGAAAAATCTCGTATCGCTCAAATTAAACAGCAACTAGATGATCCTGAACACAAAAAGGCCAATGATCGCTGGGCTCAAATCAAGGCAGAGATTGAGTCATTGGATTCTCAACTATCCAAGGCTAACAAAAACCGAGACAAACTTTTTGAAGAAAGGAATGCCTTGCAAAAATCGCTTGACGACGCATATACTCGCAAGCGAGAATCTGGCCAGAGATATAGAGAAGCCCGAGAAAAACATTGTGAGTAATTTCAAGTCCCTAGTGACAAAATCCAACTGACAGCACCTTTGGAACTACCACCCATCAGTTGCGAAGATGCAAGAAATGCGTCAGCGTAAAATTGATCGAGAGAAGGCTGAACAAGAAGCTGCAGAATTGAACAAGGTGGCTGTGGTGTACGAGCAAATGCGTGAAGAAGCTTCAGCACCTGCATTTGATCGTGAAATTGAGGATTGCACCAATCTTATTAGATATTTTGAAAAACTTATTGGCAGCGTTTCATCAGAGCCTGTTTCGGTAAATAATTCGGCACCCAATGGATCGACTTTGCCTCAATTAGGCGAAGCAAGGAAAGTCAATAGTGATGGTTTTGAGGGAATGATTGCGGTTAATAAAAAGGCTGCAGAAGAAGAATTTTTTTCAGGCGGAGGTGGTAAGAAAGGCAAGAAAGGTGGTCGTAAGGCTGGTCAAGGTGGCGTTCACTCTGCAGACGACAAACAACCCCTACAGCTTCCCTTTACTACTCTAAGTGCTTTGTTGGCACTTGCTGTTCCTGCTCCGATGACTAAAGATGATGTTGCAGAGGCAGTTAGATGTTTGACTGAGAAGCGAAAATATTTCATTGAAAACCAGGTGAATATTGGCTCTGTTTCCTTCGATCAGAAATTGTGCAATCTAACCATTTATTTCCTCTTAGGATCGAGTAACGAAAGAGAGAATCGCTGAAGCGGAGCTCAAAATTCAGGCTGCTGAAGCCAAACTGAAGGAAACGGCCATTTCCGAAGATACGGCTGCTGATGGTGCTTCTCCTAAAGAAAACACCGATTCTGTGGCTGCGGATGGTGCCGGAAAGTCCAAGACAATTAAGGCGTGGAAGCCAGTAGTATAAGGTGGAAATTTATTAATATCAACATCTATAATTCAGTCCCATTTATATGGGACTGATAAAAATAACAAGTAATACAAAATATATCTTGCTCTTCGGACAGTTGCTTGTGCCAAATGTTGAATATTTATGATTATCTGCCTTTTCAAATTATAGACTTAAGTCTTACAGCTTTGCCAGAGTTTTGTTTTTGTTTTTGCAATGGGTTTCGGGCTATTATAATTACTGTTTTTTCTTAGATACATTACACTTGGCTCAATAATTTTGGTGCTTATATCGCATGATCCGAGGAAGACAGCCGAAGAGAGATACTATATCTGTGCTTTCTTGTGTGCTGACGGTGATGTATATTCATACATATGAAATACCATTATTATGCAAAAGGGGGCATTAGGGGGCATTCAAGTGAAAGATCTACCAATAAGAAATGGCTTTTTTTCCCACTGAATCAGCCTTAGTCAATATGGGGTGTTAAATCAGAAGAATTAGCACTCAAATTAATTAATGATTTTGAGCCGAAACAGCAATTAATTTCTTTATTAAACTAATCTTATTTTTTATTGTAAGGAAGAAAAGGACATTTTAACAAAAAGGAAAGAAAGGAATTTTTAGACTTTGAAATCTACTGGTGTGTTATTATGTATGGGGTTTGGTGTTCTTGTGATTAGGGTAGAAAAAAAAAACAGTGTTTCTTCATCAGTGCGATGTTTAACGAAATTGATTGATGATTCTTGTTATGTACTTTGATTGACATTTTTTTGATGTTTTATGTGTGATGTGAAAAATTTCATGGGGTGCCGAAAATATGTTGCCGCCCACTGTATGTATGTGTATCACAAATCCATTTTTTATTTATTTTTTTTAAATGATGACCTGTTTGGTTTGATTCAAATGTGTTGTTGATATTAATTAATAATCAAACACATGAACAGTCACTGAGGGTAAAATTGTGTCACGTTTACGCTTTGGGTGGCAATGTCTTGCATGCAAAATCAGACAAAATGTCTTGTAATAAAACAAGACAACTGATCTTGTGACATGTCATGCATGAGCCATGCGTCATGTCACACATGTTACTTGTAAAGGGGCGTAACACTTCCACCCATTTTTGTTACGCCACATGGCGTAATGGTAGCGTAACTATGGTAGCAGTGTCAGCGCTCATTCCGGAGTGAACCGGAGATAGACGCTTCAGCTGCACCATAGGTTTTATACTAGAAGTCTATGTACATATTGAATAATTACTAAGCATAACCTTAACTACACATAACACCCCCCCCCCTCTTAGTGATTTCCTCATCACTGTGTCTGAGATAGAAAAATAGGAAAAAAAAAAAAAAATAAACAACATAGAAGAAAAATTAATATACACCCAATATAAATCTTTTTTCTTTCCACACATTAGGACCCAGATTTTTTGTCAGAAGGTCTGAAATTTGCTCTTTAGAGGTAATCCATTCAATTGTGAGTTCTTTTTGGTGTACTTGTTCATTCACAAAATAGAAATTGTGGTCAACATGCTGACAACGTTTGTCAGAAGGGTTGTCTGTGGCTGCCAAAATTGCTCCTTTGTTGTTGCAATAAAGTGTAGTGGGTCCAGTGCATAGCTCGACTTCTCTGAGCAGGTTCCTCATCCACAAAGTTTGTCTTGTTGCATTTGACATTGCCATAAGTTTGGAGTGAAGAGATGCTGTAGCCACTCTTGATTGTCACTTAGATTGGCATAAAATCACCATGGGAAATCAGGGGGTGAACTGCTAGCAGTTCCCTCTGTTTGAAACTTTCAGGAAGAGGTTGGGAAAACATTGGGGAAATGTTGTGAAAGTGTTAGGAAACTGTTTTTAAATTAGATGAAAAAAGTTTGAAAAAAAAGTTGGCCCTAAATTGAGCCTCAATTTATCCTTTCTTGAGCAGAGCTTTGGATTCAAGTTGAGCATCAGTTGGACCAAATTTGAGCAATGGTTGAGCCACAACACTTAACATACCATAATATTCAATTTTATATCTAGATCCATTGAATGTTGTGAGGTCAGCTTTGATATTAGTAGAAATATCTTAAATGACACATAGTGTACTAGGTCAGGAATATTATTTCAATTATCATTTTTATTTCTGCAAATATATAAAAAAGCATACTATTTAAGTCCCTTTTAAAAAAAATTATTAATAAAAATATAACTCTGTAAAAATATTTGCACATAATTTTAAATTTTCTAGACAAAAGTTGATTTCGAGCCCTTATCAATTGAAATTTCTCATTGTGCCTTGGAATATAAAAAATATAAGACAATTTTCAAAAAAAATAATGTAGGAGAAAAAAAAATATATATTTTATAAGGGGAAAAAATAGTAATGTATTTTTTTCTACATTTACACTATCATAGAAGCTAATTTTAATATATTGGCACAAAACTTAGGCTCTAAAATAATGCACTTCTTTCAGTTATCTATCTGTATTTAGTTATTATTAAAATGTGAGTCAACATTAATTATTAACATACATGAAAAATTCAATTGTGAATATTCATGTAATATTAAATATGTTCTCTACTTTATTCTCTTTCAAAACCTTTCTCTCATCCTCCCTTTATTTAAACTACCACCATCACCATAAAATTCATTTAATTATAGTGTCAAATTTAAGATGCATTGGAAAATTCTCTTTAAATTTTAAACCTATTTTTCCAAGAGAAAGATCAGTATTTGATGAAGTATCCACTCCAGTTATTATGTAATGAGGAAGATCTTTAGTTCATGTTTTTAGATTATTCAAAGAAGGAGAAGCAACACCTATTTGTGATCGTTCTAACAAACAGAGCTGCAAAATTAGAGAACTACTTGGAGAAATTGGATCTAGATCTCAAATCTGTCTTCTTCCACAATGAAGATAATTGATGTCATCAAATTTTTTTTTGGTAAAAGTGTCCAGCACAAGTTTGGCCTAACTTGTGCTGGACACTTTTATGAGGAACACCTCACTTCTCTTAAAAAACATGCACCTAACCAACTTCATATAGCAAAAGTGTCCAGCACAAGTTTGGCCAAACTTGTGCTGGACACTTTGGTCTTGGACAGTAACTTATTACTTGAAGGAAATTCTAAAAAAATAGGCTAGAACATGAAGATATTTGATGTCATCAAATTTTTTTTTGGTAAAAGTGTCCAGCACAAGTTTGGCCAAACTTGTGATGGACACTATTATGATGAACACCTCAATTCTCTTAAATAAAAATTTTCCTTACCAACTTCATATTGGAAAAGTGTCCAGCACAGGTTTGGCCAAACTTGTGCTGGACACTTTTACCAAAAAAAAAATTGATGCCATCAATTATGTTCATTATATGGGCTATTTTTTGATTTTCCTTTGCAATTTTTAGTCACCGGTCTTGGTCAAAGTGTCCAGCAAAAGTTTGGCCGAACTTGTGCTGGACATTTTTCCAATATGAAGTTGGTAAGGTGCATTTTTATTTAAGAGAAGTGAGGTGTTCCTCATAAAAGTGTCCAGAACAAGCTCAACCAAACCTGTGCTGGACACTTTGGAAAAGACCAGTGACTAAAAATTGCAAGGAAACCCCCAAAAAATAGCCCATATAGTGAAGATAATTGATGGCATCAAAATATTTTTTGGTAAAAGTGTCCAGCACAAGTTTGGCCAAACTTGTGCTGGACACTTTTATGAGGAACATCTCACTTCATTAATTTCCATAACAACCTTTCAAGTTATACACTTTAAGGACTATTTTTATTTATATTTATATTTAAATATAAATATTTCTTTTAATTGAGTAACTGAAGATTTTATTTTCAATAGCCTGTAGGTCCTATAATTTAGGTAAAATAAAAAAATTATACAAAATTTAGTTTTACAAAGACTTAATAGATTTGAATTGAGAAGTGACTATATTCTTTTTAAAATTTGAAAACAGGAATGGAATTAGTTATTTCAATCCCTATAGTTATTAATATTTGTGATCAAAAAAATTGCTAAATTTATCTATTGTTGCAATTATGTAGTAAAAGATATCATTATTGTAAATTAAATTTACTTTCATAATTTAATGGTTTATCTTTTGGATGCAAATTAATGCTTAGGTATGTTAAGGAATAGTATTCATCCTCTAAATTGATAATCATATTGGATATTCAAAAGCTTATGTCAGATCAATATGTGGTCAATGTGTGCTCAACAAAGGATTAAATCATGGTTGTAGTTGATCAACTTATGCATAACTTGAGAGAAATTGAGGTTCATTTTTGGACCAATCTGAGAATAAATGTAAATGTAACTCTAATTTACCTATGTTTATAAAGTATTCATAAACCTGGCATAATGAAGGAACACTCTAAAGTTCAGGAGAGGGGATTTCTAGCAGTTCACCCATAGATTTACCATGGTGAATGAGAAAATTATTGATTAGTAGAATGTGACCTCTGGTTGCCCTTGCAAATTCACCTCCCCACATGGCATCACAGTATACCTCAGTTTTAGGAGTTGTCTTAGTTGATGGGAACAAATGGAATTTCATATTTTTTGTAAATTGTAAATAACATAGTAAATGATTCAGCACCACCCATTCTTCTTTAACTGGACTTGATGTATAATGTGCCAGGAAGTTCATGGGGTGCGCCAAATCAGGTCTTGACCCAGCTACTAAATAGGGCAAGGATCCAATTATTGAAAGAAATTTCATCAGTTCTATTGGCGGATCTCTTCTATCTTTTAAAGAATTTAATGAAACACCAGTTGGTAGGGGAGAATGTGATGAAAGTCCAATAGGGTTATGACAGGGGAAAAAAAAGAGGACTAGTAGGCAAGTCATTTTTCAGGTTTCCTGGAGTAATATGTGGAGTAATCTCTTGAATCTATATTTTATATCTTGCTATTGGTGTATAATTTGTTAGCAATATCTGATAATTTATGGGAAATCTCTACAACCAAACTTTTTTTCTTGGATGGAGATTTTAGAATGGAAAAATCTTTTAAACTCTAAAAAACAGATATCATCAAATTTCAGAAAATTTAAAATAATATTCTGCTCTTTCTTCATGAAAAACAAAAAATTTTTTATCAAAAGACCACTAACAAAAAAGAGTGCCATGTTTGATTTATTAGAAAAAAAAGTCAAATATTATAACCTGTCATAATGTATTTTGCACTATTATTATTTTTTAATTGGAGAAATGAATTATGTGTATTAAGGTAGAGGTTCTTGTGTACTGAGGTTACCATATATGAGCCATAAAAATGACCATGTCCACATCTTTTATAAAGTTTATTTGGCATTAAGTAATATTTAAAGTGTTTTCAAAGTGCAAAATAGCAAGCATAATCCAAGAGCTATTTTAAAATTTTGATCAAGATTAATTTTCTTACTTTAATCAAGACATTGTGCCTTCAGCTAATGTCAAAAGTTTTGAAATTTTTTATGTTTTATTAGTCAAACAATAGTATCAATTTTTTGATATCATTATTTCTCTTACATCAGAATTTTTTTTTGTTTTGTAAGATTAAAAATAAAACTGAAAAGTGATTGGAATTAATATATAGATATAGATTAGTGTTTATAATTATTAAAATGAAACTCAAAATTCATGTTAGGAATAGTATTTTTTATGATTTATTTTTCCTTTTTTCACTTATAATATATCAAATATAAAATTTTTGAAAACAAAAGCATTTCTGCCACAAACAGATTACAGAAACATCAGAAGCTCAGACAAATATTTCCAAAAAATTAAATATCAAAAGCAGAAATGAGTTTGATATGGAAATTGATGCACTAATTCATATAAAAACTAATGGCTTTGAAATAGGAACTATTCTTCCTCTTCTTCATAGATGCTCCTATTATACCCTTTTTATTTGATCTAAACCTTTTTTTCATATCACTCTCCTTAGTGCTTGGCTAATTATCCTCTTTATTTTCACACTCAGACCTGGAAAAAATAATCATCTTTTTTTCACCTTTCTCTCAGAAATAATTCTTCTAAGCTTCAACTATTTTTGGTATTACATAGTTCTTCTTCTTCTTCTCCTTTTTTTTTTTTGTAAATCTTTCTTGTTTACCCATCAGGATATGTTTGCAACTATGGTTAATTTTTTGGTGAAGTTAAATTATATTTCATACTTAGATTAGGAAAAAACTTAATTTTACATAATTTGTTTGTTTGATAAATCAAATATTAATAAAATAGCTTTTGAAAAATCAAGCTTAGCTAAACACTCTGAATAAAACTCCAGTAAAATTTTGTACAAAATTTTGAGCTATATTTTCTTATCATTAGACTTTACAATTACAAAAAATTGATTTTGGATCACATAATCAGGTTTTTTTTATTTAAAAATTTAAATGTATCATTTATTTTGAAAAATCAACAAAATTAAAAATTACATCAGTAAAATCTTATGAAACCAATACCAGGTAGATTTTGACTTTTTCAGAAAAGTTGAGATAGAAAAAAAATCTATTATGGTTTGCAACTATGTAATGCTCTTATGATCCATTCTAATTTTTTAAGTAGGAAAATTCCATTTTCAGTGGAATATTATGGTAAATTTTTTTTTGTAGATGTACTATTTAAAATGTAGTGGGTTTAGAAATATCATGGGGACAAAACAATTCAATTGCTTTTTCAAATTACACTGATAAAATTTTTAACAGTTTAGAAGAGAAATAGTGAATTACTAGTGACAGTGAAAGGAGTGATGATGATGGTTTTGAAATAAAAATTGAATTTTTAAGGCTGGGGAAGATAGTTGAGGCTTTAAAAAACAATAGAGGCAGTGGAAGAAAACTGGAGAAGACTGAAAAACTTTAATTGAAAAACACAAAAACCTTTAACAAAATAATGGAGAGAAATTTTAACCAGCCATACATTATACAGTTGAATATAGATAATAACAACATCAAGAGATATGGAGAAAATGATTGGAGCCTAATGAGGGATAATTAAGATGGTAAAGGAAATTGTATATTAGTTATATCTGTTAGCCAGGCTGTCTCAGGAGCCCAGTAAAATGTTATAATACTTTATTGGAACCATAAGAGGGAATAAATCTATGTATTTTATGTATTTAAAATAAAATATTTTATTGTATAATGAAATTATATAAATATTTTATTAATAAGTAAAATAATTATTATATTAATTTTATTATTAAGTAAATTATTTATATACTTACATAAAACATAATATATATTATATTCTATAAATCATGGTGCATTTTTATTTAATATTTATAAATTAATTATTAATTATTTATAAACATATATTATAAGTGTAAGGGTATAATTAACTTATAATTTAATTAAAACTTAATTAATAAAATTTATATATTAAATAAAACTTTTCATATGTTATTACACCACACAATATGGGGGGTGGACTTGCTAGCGAATCCACAACCTTGGACCCAAAGTCACCACAGATTGAACACACATTGAGCTATTGATAAAGGAACCATAAAATCAGGGATGAACACCACTCATCAGAACAGTTTTAGGTGGATGTTCAAGTAGAGTTCAGTATGGGTTTGGTATGAGTTCAGTCTGAGTTCCATCTGAGTTACATCTGAGTTCAGGTTGAGGACTTTCTAGCAAGTCCACCCCCTATATTGTGTAGTGTTATCCATAAATATTGGGTGCTTTTTTGACCCTTAATTGTGTCAGAAAATTATTAAATAAGCTAAAACACTTACTTAATAAAATAAATTGAAATACTTATTTTGAATTAGTAATTCCATAAATTAATTACTTGTTTCACCTACTTTAGTTATTATTAAATGGGATATTTAAAACAAATTAGTTATTTCTGTTTTGGGCTTGAATTGATTATAAAAATAATTGTGTGAAAATGTCATAACTATTGTTTCAATTAAAACAACTAAAACACTCATTGTAATACATGTTTCAGGATATATTACTCACAGTTCTCAGGCTACAGTCTTGTTTAGTTACTCACTATTCTAATTAACTGGTTTGGGAATAGATGATGGGAAAATTAGTTACTTACTCATGGGTTAATTTCTTATTTCATATTTTTCTCTAAATATTCAAGTTTCACTTAGTTCTTTTTATTTCTTTTGTTTCACTTTATTAATATTTTGTATATATTAATTTGTAGCACTCTAGAGGTCCCCTTGCCAATATAAAGGCCATGGGTAATTCCATCTAGCCCCATCACTTACATTACTTATTACAATTTAAATACATCTTATTATTATTTTGTGTGATGCTTCAGTCCTCTTAAAATACTATATAAATAAATTGGTTGCTTTATGATTTTTAATAGTTTGTTATTGGTATTTAAGCAGAGCAGAATAAAATACTTACTGTATCAGAATCCCTATTAAACCACTCCCATTTTTTCTGTCAAAGTTCCTAAATTGTTGTTAAACTCCCTTTAATATTTCCCTTATTGTTTCCTTTTATTTTTTCCCCTTATTATTTCCTTTAAGCTCTTTTCCCCTTTTCCTTCCTTATCTTTTCCTCACTTTTTCTTCTCCTTCTTCTAGACAACTTGCTGACAATATCCATATTTTTATTTCTTCAAACTAAGGTCTCTAGCCCTTGTATATATTATATATCCATCTTTTCCAAAAAATAAAAAACAAAATTTTAAATAGCACATTTACAATGCGGTAAAAATTATTAATATATCACAAAAATAAAAAAATTGTCTTTTCAGATGTTATATTTGTTTAGGAGTTAACATAATCTCACTATCAGAACAGTAATACTCAATAACTTCAGCTAACTCCTTCAAATCAATATCACTTTTATTATCTACAAATGATTTTTCTATTACACTGAGTCTACTATAATTTTCATCATCAGCATAAGATTTAGAAATACCATTGGGAAGAGGTCTATCATCAATTTCATATTTAATGGGACAATTGTTAAGACCTGCTTCAGGTTTATTTCCCTCAGTTGTTGGTGGTAAAACTTGTTTTAGAGGACAGGTGACCTTGGCCCTCAAATAAGCTTTTGCTGTTGATAGTTTTTCTTTTATCATTAATTTATTGACCCAGCCTTCATCATGTGCATCTAAACATTGGAAAAGCTCTGAAATTTTCTAAGTAATTATTCTCTTAGTGTGAGTTCCACTGGCACTCACCTTTGTGTCTGAATGAAGCTCAGCATCTTTGAAAAGCCCAGCCTTATGATGAACCAAGAATGAAGCAGAAATTTTAATTCAACTTCACACAACTATATAATTCAAGAATCAATTATTTTAAATTATACTACAATAAAAAAGTTCACTTACTTCTCTTCTCATTTTAGCAGTCTGGTGTCTCACACTTTTAATCTTCTGCACTTGGGCAAGATCAGAATCAGATTGTTTTCTTTTAGATTTATTCCTGAAAGTTTTGGCCTGTCCAGATATCCATCACTGAAGAATGATTTAAACTTCTTCATTACTGAAAATGTTTTGAGAAATTGGAAAATTTTGGAAACCTTTGCCCTGATAAAAAGCCATCCATCTAGAGAAAATTTGAGTGACAATGGTTGAGTTCCAATCATCATCATCACTTTTTACCCAGTCACATAAGAAGCAAGAGATCCCACTTTGAGCCAATTTAGCTTCAGCTTAACTTTTCCAAACAACTTTAATGCTCTGGCCTGGTAGAAGGGGGTAGTCAGAAGTGGGTGCAAAGGTTGGGTTTTTGAAGGTAGAAACAAGCTGACCAAGTTTGGATTTGATAATAATTTTTTTTGAGCAAAACCCAGGCTAGGACAGGGATTATTCCTAATCTCTTGAAGCATTTTTTTCCTTTTCAGATGCAGGCTTCTCCATTATTTGACTAGCTCTGGTTCAGGCAATGGTGGAAAATTTTTCTTTGAGGTGTCAAAGTCTAAAAGAAATCTTTAAAACATGATGACAGATTGTCCTAAGGGAGAGGATGCAGATGAAATTTGATTCTTTTAGGCTAAAGAAGTGACTTGTCTTCTGGAGGAATTTTCAGACTTTCTCTTCTTTGCCTGTGATTCTTTGTTCTGATGCCATTGAATATAAGATTCCAGATCCAAAGCTGATTCTGCTGTAAATTCAAGTAATAAGGATAAAATGAAATAATAAATTTATGAATTTTTATTTACCATCATGATCACCAGATGAACCTTGAGGAGAATCCTCAAATTTCCTTTTTTCTTTTTCTGGCTAAATAAAAATCATTTGAAATAAGAAAGTGAAAATTTTTGATTTCCCATTTACTTACCAACTACAACCACCACAAAATGAATTTGAAAAAAATAAATATTGATAAAATTGTGAGTATAAAACATTTAATATCATGTTAGTATAAGTTAGAGCTATTTACCTGCAGAAGGGTCACTAATTTCATTCTCTACACGTTCAGGATTGGGTCCTTATGATTTCTCTTGCAAGGGTGAAGCAGGTGGGGGTGCCAGACTCTCCTCTTCTTGTCTATTTGGTGAGGCAAGTGATGAGTTGTGTTTATGGGAATTGTCTCAACTATCCCTATGAGAATCAACCATTGGAACTTTTTTTTCCTGTGAGTACAAGAGTTGAGATCACAAACATGAAAAGTAATTACCATCTGTACTCATGTCCATTTTTAAGGATATCTTGGCTTAGTAAAAAAAGAAAAATGTGATACTGTTGAAGGTAGATGTTGAATGTGGTTGTTATGAAGAAATGAGGTAAATTTTGAAATATCAAAGAACCTTCATAGAACAAAAAAATTATAATATGCATTATTCATTATATCTGACAAAAAGAAATAAATTTATAGAAAAAATTTTAAAACTTCCATAATAAGATAGCCAATAGGTTAAAAAAATTCCAATTGATACTTTCTGTTCCAAAATATGAACTTTTACTTAATATTATTAATTAGTAAAATATATTTCACTCTTCCATGGAAATGGAAATTAGTAATTCATAGCCATCAATTGATCTTTTTATAAAATATATTAAGTTAGAAAAAAGTTTAGGTTCACCCAAGCAAACATGAATAAGATAATCAGATCATATTTATTTTAAAAGAATAAAGCAAAGTATTTACAAGCTTATACTAGGAGGCTGATCTTTCCCCCCCTTTCCAATACATGGAAGTTCCTGGTTTTTAGTATCTACAGACCATTTCTCTAAAAAATCTAAAACAATAGCCATTGAAATGTCTTCAATACTCATACTAAACTTATTGATAAATTTTTCCAAACCCATACAGGAAAAAATAATATCAAAAATGTACTTATGTGTCCTGGGCCACTTGACTTTATCCCTGTTTTTTTGAATCTTCTTGGGCCAATTGGTGACCTCAATTATCTCAGCACAAAAACATATCTTGCCTTCCTGATATCATCCATGCACAAAAAAAAACATCTTACCCCACCAGCTATGAGAAAATCTAGATAAGAATAGTTTTTATCCTGGTTTTCTGACTGAAGTTCTGTGTTTGTTTTGATTTCACCAAAGTATCCCCAGTTTTTTCTTCCACCAAAAATTCAGGTTTTTTGGAGTATCCCTTCAACATGGCCAAACATTGTAGCATAACAAGGATTTGATCATGCAGAAAAGTGAGATTTCCAATAGAAACCTTCTTACTTGTTCAAAGTGCATCTGATTTCTCTTCATTGCTAACATCCTTCTGTATCTTCAAGCTCTCCAAGTATGTGATAGCATCTATGACACTATCTTCAGTTCTGCCAGTCTGAAATTTTTCTCTTGAAACATTCAATTAAGGTCTGGATAAGCTGATTGCTATCATTATAAGATGAGCCCAAGAACTCTTCTGACCCTTGGATAGCTCATTTATCTGGAGAAGAGCCATAAATAAAAAGGTTGAATTCTTGAATTTACTTTTGATAAATCTTTTATGGAAGATTTCACGTCAATACCATAGCTCAGATTCTGAGGGAAGGAGGTAAGAAGGTTCTGTAAAAAATTTAAACCACTGCTATTATAATTCAGATGAAAATATGAACTAACATACCTAAATTCAAAAACTGCTGAATCCATTTCCCTATGGAGCAGCTTTCTTGCTTTCAGGAACAGTTAGTTGAAATATTTGTTTCACTAGATGAATCAACCTTTATAGAGTGATGATACTCCAATATACTGTAAAAATTTAATGCCATTTTTCTCCAGGCATCTCAATCCATTTTACCTGAAAATGTGGAATTTTTTTTTCCACAGATTCTCTATGCTGGGCCAAGACAAAGCATTAATTTGATTTAGTAGTAGATGATGATGCCTCATTTTTTGGATTGGATGTAGAATCTGGGGAATTGAAAGGAATGGCAGTTGAAGATGAGGCAGTGGGAGCTGAAGTGGGTTGGGGAGGGGAATATGTAGAGGAAGAAGGTGCATGAACTGAAGCAGGGATAGAACCTTGTTATTTTGAAGTTGAATAAGATTTGGAGGCCCAGCCAGTTGCAATAAAGTTGAAGCAGATAAGGGTCTTGAGGATTCATCAGGGATAGATTTTTTGGTTTGAGAATTAAGAGGAGTTTGAGTTGAAGGGGATTGGGCAGGAGCTTAAAAAGGGGAAGATGGAGTAGGGGGAGATGGAGCAGTGGGAGGTTTAGCAGGGGTTAATTTTATGTTAGATTTGGTAACAGTTTCTTTAGAACCAGTAGGTTTCTTTGAAGGGATTGGTGGAGCTTCAATATTTTTAGCAGGTTCAGGAATAGAGACAGAAGGATTGGGGATACAGGGAGCTGATGAATTTTCCTCTGGGGGAGCAGGTATCTTGGAGGTTGAGGCTTTTTGTAGTGAAGAATATAGATTAGATGATACCCATTGTCTCTTTAATGCATCCTTTTTGAATAGTGACCATAGATTTGAGTGAGGCTGGAAGTCATCCACCAAGTCAGATAGAAGGGGATGGCTGAAAACTTTCGGGGTCTATTTTCATTTTGAAGCCCTTCTTTCAGGTTTGTTTGTGAGATAAATGATGACAATCTGATAATTTGGTGAAAGCTGTTTTACACTAGAAACAGCTAAAATTGAAGAAAATGGTTATTTGAAAAATAATAATAGTACTAGAATACATACTTTTTTCAGATATTTCACATGCAAGTAGAAGCTCTTGAAACTTTTGCCTTATTTCCCCTGAAAGAATATTCTTGCCAGAAAGTTTCTTCACTGATGCTTGAAATTCAGATACAGATGTGAAGAAATCATCCTTTGAGACTTGAATGACGTCATCCTTCAAAATTGTGTCCTTGTGCTCTTCAAAGTCTTCTATTTCCTGAGCATGATCTGAAGCACCATTTGAAGTAGGGCTTATTAATTCAAAATAAAACTAATAATTATACAAAAAAAACTTACCAGAACCTCCACCTTATTCTTGAGAGTCTTTTATAGAGGAGAGAAGGCTAGATACATCTATGGACTTAGATAAATTTCTGTCACCGGACGACCTACGCACAAGGTCGAGGGTGTTCCTGGAAGTGAGATGGAGGGAGGAGTTTAGAAACTTCTTTGATGTACAGAGGAAATGTTTGAGGAAGTGATTCAAAGATGACTCAAAAGAAGAGCTACTGCTTTGATATATGTTTGAGAAGAATTCTAATATAATTTTAAAGGTAATATTAAAACTCTTAAAATCTTAGTAAGGGTTGGAAACTCAATAATCAAAGATTTAGGATTTAGAAATGATTACTGAGAAAATAAGGAAAGATACAATAATAATGATTTAACCTAAAGCTTTACCACTATTAACTATATATATGTTTTATAATTTAATTCTAAAGAATGTTGAACCAAAATCCCAACCCCTTTTATATCCTTTACTCCTCCTCGCATTGACCTCATACCCATCCACTATTCAGCACACCACTGACCATTAAAAATACATCCATTACACCTGGACCCTCCTCACTAACATCTGTTAACCCTTTAATCCTCCACTATCCATTCCGTCCATGCTCACTACACCTTTTGTCAGTACAGTCTAGTATATAAGTATGATATAATAGTATTATTTTATGGTCCTACTACTTATTAATAAATGATTTAGTGATTAAACCTCAGGGGAAGACTAATAGAATAGTTATACTCAAATTAAACTCACAATACTTGGATTTAAATGCGTGCTAGTGGTGGAAAATAGAAGAATAAAATATAGTTATAGCTTTTATAAAGATAATATCAATTTATAAGGGCTTTATAATATATTTCTGAATGTTAATAATTGTAGTGTAATGTTTGTTTGAAGTGTAGTAATTGAATGATGATAATAAACCGTCAAAATCCCTTCTTACTTATACCCAAATCCACTGGAGTGCACAGACCTTCAATCCAGATGATGTCACTGCTATCCCCGGCAATTACAGCACTGTGAGGGCCCATCACCTCCCCATGGCGTCCACTTCAAGCAGTTTCAACACCCAGACCTCCAGTAAGGACCCTCCATCACTATTAATAATAACACAGAGTCATACCATAAATAGAAATCCCAGATAAAAGCGGATACCATAAAGAAACAGGTAAAATAAATGATCAAAAAGAGATTTAATGAAACTAAAAGCATATAAAGGAAACAAATAAAATGTCCAAGCCCCCAATAACATCCCCAAGCATCCACATTAACCCAAAAACATCATTCCAACCCATAAATCCGTGAATAACCATCCAAGGAAGTAATTTTAGTTGTCCAAACTGGGTGTATGCGCCTGATATAGGTGTCTATGCTTCTGTAGGCGTTGTGAATCCACTGATTTCGTCCATATGACCTAAAATAAGCAGAAAAACAAAGGTTATAGGCTATTAAGGGGCTAAAACCCACTTATATACCTAAATATACATAATATACTGCATATTTCACTGAATATGAGATTTATGTATACATATAAGCTTATGTATGTCAATAATTACTTCATATCACTTAAGATAAGTATATTATGACTCCATTAACACCTTAATAAGTATTATTAGGCCATGGATAAGCTATTTAAACTATTATAAATTATATAATAGAATAATAATTATATATATATATAATAAAATAATATATATTATTATTTTAACCTTATTTTTAAGATATAAGCTTAATCTAATTAAGTTTATCTTATTTTAAGCATAAGAAATACTCAGTCCTAAGGATATTTAGGCTGACACCTTTTAATAATTCACAGACATTTATAAACCTTTTAGTGCACCATTACATTGACTATTGCGCTGTGCATCGCTTATTGAGGAAAAGACTGAGACACGCTATTGAGAGATTGACTAATTTAGATTTAGAGTTTAGACTAGGGCGGTTGAATAGTGAGTACACAAAGGAAAGTTGCAGTTGCTATGTAGAGTTGCTTTCTGCGCTTCAAGTATGGATTTAGACTTCTATTTTATTGATTTAATGAGCTACTTTTGCCTCGAGTGTCACATGGCACGTGACAGATGCCCGGGTTGGAATACTTCTGTGTGGAAAGCACAGCTACTCAAGGTCCTCGCCAGAAATGCGAGTTTTGCTGATGGAGACAGGTGGTGTGCAATGCGCTAGCAAAAAATTCGGACATCGAACAAAGGTTTACCAAGACTAAATATTGGGTAATACCCAAGACAAAAGAAGTGGTTGAAGACATGTGGGATGTGTCAATCGGGGATGACCAATCAGAAAAAGCTGAGGAGGAAGTCGAGGACAATACAGCGTCCTGGGTAACTCGAGCCATGGGTAAACGAAGGGTAGAAGAGGAGGTGGATGAGTTGGTTGAGGAAGATGAGGAGGAAGTCCCCATTTCAAGGCGGACACCGAAAAAGCGGCGAATGGTCATCGAAGATGACGAGGAAGAAAAAGAAGTGGCAGTGGAAGTCAAATCAAAGTTATTTCTAGAGGCTGATCCGATGTTCGAAGTAAGTTTGCTTTTATTTTATTTTACTTTAATTTTGTTTCTTCAAAGAAGAATTTTACTGATGAACATATGATTTAGAATTTAGATGTCATCACGGAAGCCCCTATGGGGGAAGCCTTGAGTGTGGGAGCTCCTATTGTGGAAACCACTGCTGTGGAAGTGGCCGTTGTGTAAGTGGCGCTGTCGATCCCTACCAAAGAACAATTACCAGTGATTGCCTTGAGGGAGGATAATGAAGAAACTCTTGACCAGGTATGGTCGAAAAAACCTCGCCAGGGTCGACGAGCTAGGTTTATTGAAGATTTAAGCGGTGAAGTCAATAAGATTGTTGATACTGCCTCCTTCAACGTGGCCAAAGAATTACTGGAAATTGGGGAAGTGGTACCGGTAGGAGAGGGGGAGGTTTTTGAAAAATGTAGGAAGGAGATAAGGGTGATTTTGGAGAAGATGAAGGGATTGGTTCGAGAGAAAATAAAGGAGAAAATTTAAAATGGAAGGAAAAAAGGAAAAGAAAGAAAGAGGAAAGAAAAGTAGAAACAATTTGTATATTTAGTTATTTTATTTTGTTGTTTTATTTAAAATTTTAATATTTATTTTTATAAGATTTTGAGGGAAAAAGAAAAAGAAAGAAAAAGATTTAAATAAATTTTTGTTTTGAATTTTGAAAGAAGAAAAGAAAGAATATTTAATTGAAGGAGTTTTAGTTTAAATTTTGAAAAGAAAAAATTTAAGTAAGAAAAAAGAAATAGTTGATTGAAATAATTTTGTTGGAAATGAAAATTTAATGAAAGAAAAAAATTGTTATTTGTGAAAGTTTATTTATTGAAGTTTTGAGGAATTTTATTTATTTGAAAAGAAAGAAGAAATTTGTTCAAAGAATTTTAAAAGAGAGATTTAAAGGTTGAAGTGAAGTTTGAGAAAGATTGTCGTACTGATTTCGTGAAAAGTTTTGATAGTTCAAAGATAAGAATTTTTTTTAAAAGGACAGAATGTATATAGAAAATTTGAAAAGAAAAGAAAAGAAATTTTAAGAAATTTTTATTTATTTTGTTTTAAATTTAATTTTTACTAATTTTATTTAATTTAATTTAATTTATTTTTAATGTAATTTTATTTTATTTTAATTTTATTTATTTTAAAGAAGGTTGAAAAAATTTTTGAAAGAAAAAAGAAGAAAAGAAAATAAGGAAATTTTTTCAGAGGTAAAGGTATTTTACATTTTTAAAGAGAAGAAGTTTTAGAATTTTAAGAAACGAAAAAGAAAAAAAGATAAAGAAGAGAAAAAATAAAAGTGAGTTTTAAGGTTTTGGTTTTAAAGGATATTTAAGATGAAAAGATTTTAGGAGTTCAGGGGTGTTAGAAACATTGATGGCTGTTTCCCAGGATGTTTTGTCTGAATCATCGAGGAAGCCTTCCCATTCAACGAGGTATTGAAGTTTCCCCTTGCGCATTCTTGAATCAAAGATACGGCTTACTTCCCACTCTAGATGGTCTTCTACTTTGACCGGTTCTGGAGGAGGTTGGTTCTTGCCCGGGTATGTTTCTCGAGCCAGTTCCAGGAGAGATAAGAGGAAAAAAGGGTGAATAGCCTGCCATTTAGGAGGTAGCTTGAGTCAAAATGCAGTTTTAGAGACTTCAGAGTTAATTTCGAATGGTCCCAAGCACTTTTAAGCTAGTTTCTTTGATGGTCGAGTCGTTCAAATGTTTCTTGCATCGAGACATACTTTGTCACCTGGTTTAAAAGAAGGAGCAGATTGTCGATGTTTATCGGCCTGTTCCTTGTATCTTCGAATCGCTAATTCCAAATTTGATTTAAGTTCCTCTTGGAGTCGTGATAAGGTTCAAGGATAATGTTCAGCAGGATGACTAGTTCCTACGTGGATTGAGTTGAATTGAGGATGTCTTCCATAAACAGTTTTGAAAGGAGATTGTCGTGTTGAAGAATGAGTCGAGTTATTATAAGCAAATTCGGCCAATGGTAACCATGTGGTCCAATTGTCTTGTTGGTAACTGACATACATTCAAAGGTATTGTTCAAGGATTTGGTTGACCCTTTCCATTTGCCCATCGGTTTCAGGATGATAGGCCGTGGAGAGATTCCTCCTGATATTGAGTTGTCGACACAGTTGAGTCCAGAATGTGGATACAAACAATGAGCCTCTATCTGAAATAATATAATTAGGTAAGCCATGTTTTGAAAATACATGTTCTAGAAACAATTTTGACAAATCTTCCACTGTAGCAGTAGTAGTGGTTTTAATAAAAATAGACATCTTTGAAAATCTATCTACTATTACTAATATAGCATCAAAATTATTAGAAAAAGGAAGTTGAGAAATGAAATCCATCGATAAAGATTCCCAAGGTTTAGAGGGAATAGGAAGCGGTTGAAGCAACCCATGCTTCCGGTGACAGGGAGCCTTATTCCTATTACATTTGTAACAAGCTCTTATATAGGCCTTGATTTCTCTGGTCATTCCTGGCCAGAAGAAATCCCTTGCTATTAACTGGTAGGTTTTATCAACCCCAAAATGACCAGCTAATGGAGAATCATGTCGACTATTGAAAATCCATAATTTTATTTCATTGTTGTCAGGTATGACTACTCTACCTTCGAAAACTAATAGACCTGATTCAATACTAAATCTTTTGGCCCCTTGCTTTGAGAGTATTTTGTTTTTTAACCCTAAACAATAATTGTCCTTCGACTGAGCTTTGAGGATGTTGGATAGTGGATTTTGAAAAGATTGTATTGTCATCGAATTAAGTTTATGAGTTGTTAACATTGATTTGTTGAAAATTGATTTCACATTTGCTGGGTTCTTGTCAGCAAATGCGTCCCCCCGCTGTGGGTAAACGTCCTCCCTATGTGACAGGATATCTGGGACAATGCATTTCTTACCTGGGCGATAGAAAATAGAAAAAGAAATTCAGACAGAAATTCAGCCCACCTGGCTTGACACCTGGTTAACACTTTGGAAGACATAAAGTATTTCAAAGCATTATGGCCAGTTAGAATTTGAAAAGGACTATCTAGGCTGAGAAGAAAAGAGCGCCATTTTTTAAGACAATGAATAATAGCTAAAAGCTCTTTGTCATGAATTTCATAATTTAATTCTGCTGCAATGAGTTTGCGTGACTCAAAAGCAACAGGATGAAACAATTTTGCTTCAGGATTTAATTGAGAAATGACCCCTGCAATAGCATAATTTCTAGCATCTGTCTCAACTATTGTCGAAGCAGAAGGATCAAAGTGTCGAAGAATTGGAGCTGTGGTGAACGCAGTCTTCAATGCTTCGAATTCCTTTTGTGCTGTAGAAGTAAAAACAAAAGGAATATCTTTTCTAAGAAGAGAAGTAAGATTGGAAATAGTTTTAGAGTAATCTTTAATAAATCTTCTATAGAAATTTGCAAAACCCAAAAATCCTTGGAGGGATTTAACAGTTTTGGGCTCAGGCCATTCCAGGACTTTTTGGACCTTTTTGTTGTCCATGACTAAACCATCAGTGGATAACGTAAAATCCAAAAAATTGATTGATTTAAGGTGGAATTTGCATTTATTGTGCTTGGCGTAGAGACCGTGATTTGTAGTCGATTTAGATTGTCAAACATGATGAATATGTTCATCCAGTGTCTTCAAGAAAATTAAAATATCATCTAAATAGACGACAACAAATTGTTCAACAACATCTTGAAAGATGTCATTGAAAAAGGTTTGAAAAGTCAATGGTGTGTTACACAATCCAAAAGGCATAACTAAATATTCAAAACTACCAAATCTAGTGCGCATTGCAGTCAGTGGTTTATGACCTTCCGCAATGCGAATAAGATTGTAAGCGCCTCTAAGATCAATTTTAGAAAAGAAATTAGCACCATTAAAAAGGGTAAGATGCAATGACATAGGAGGAACAGGATATTCATTCTTCTTAGTGACTGTGTTGAGCTTTCTATAGTCAACACACAACCTAAGACTACCCTCCTTTTTCTTTACAAAAAGAACAGGGGAGCCGGTTTGAGATTTACTGGCTCTGATGCAACCTTTGGCTACATTCTCTGCAATGTAGTCTTGAAGAACTTGAGATTTGTCCTTTGACAAAGAATAGACAGGACCTGCTGGAGGTACTGGACCTAATAACTCTATTTGATGGTCATAGGGTCGATGAGGTGGTAACTTATCGGCCTTGCGGATTGAGAAAACATCAAGGAAATCATGATAGATTTCCGGTAGAGTCGATTTAATGGCTTCAACGTTGATTTGGTCGTCCTCATCATCTTCGAGAGAATTTGTCGAGGAAAGACCAGAATTGAGGGAGCATAATTCGATTACTTTGAGAAAATTTAAATCCTCTTTGAGTGAATTAATCGAGCTAGAAGGGTTAGCCAATTGCTCATTTAGAGAAAGTTCAGATGCTTGCAAGTCATCTGGAAGAGATTTGTCCTCTAGTAGGACATTGTCAGGCGGGTTGTTTAACTCCCTATTGACCTGCATTGAAGAATTAGAAATATACTTAGTGCGTGGGGTGATCAATCCAGGTGACCAATCAATTTCAGGATTCCAATGCGTTAAAAAGTCATGGCCAAGGATGGTATCGTCCATTCTTGGGGCGTCCAAGACTGATAATTCCCACTCAAAGGGGGGAAAGTTCGGAAAGTTGAAAGCCCATAAAACTTTCTTATTTACCCAATATTTGGGTTCCTCTGATTTGACCAAGTAAATTGGAGTTCTATCAATATCTGTAAATGTTAGTTGTAACTTCTCGGCAAAAGATAAACTAACAAAAGAAATTGAAGCTCCAGAGTCTATAAGACAACTTAACTAGTATCTAGCTTACCTATGTCACTAAGAAGTTTGCATTTTTTGATTTTGTCACACAAAAATTGAGCACAACCTTCTTTGCTTAAATGATGAAGAAGAGAAAGTTTTTCTGTTTGTCACATTATCTTTTGGCTATAAAGCTCTTCCAAAATCAATTCAATTTACTGTGGTAGAGATCCAATTTTATCCAAAACAGGCTGCCCCTAAGCAAAGAAAAAAAATAGAGATTATTTGAAACATAAATTCTCTTTATTTACCAAATATTTATGTCTTACAAGATCTTGGATGCGGGATCCTAAGTTAGGTGAAGTGCTGGATGTACCAACCATCTGTGCTTTTTGATTTCCTTCCTCTTCATGTTTGGAGTATGACTGAGATGTTTTGAAAGCTAAACCAACTTCAAAGCTTCCCAATGAGGTCTGATGCTTTCTTGATGAACATCCAAGCTCTTCACATTTACAAACACAAAAAATGGTGGCATTTTAAGACTTCTGAATATAAGAAATATTTTACTGGATGGTAGCGATTGAGCAAACTATTTATTTATTGTGAAGCCCTTACTAAAATAATCTAATTTTTACGTCACAATAAGTTTATCAACAAGTTTTTTACCATGGATTTCTTTTAATGTTTGTTTCATGCATATCAACCATGCATTAAGTAGGTATCTATACTCTGCATCATCAATATGTTTATGACTCGCTACATTTTACAATGTTGCATACATGTTTATCTAACAGCTTATTTTGCACAAAGCATAATACTATAAGAGACTAAAAATTGATCAAATTTTTAAATATAGACAAAACTATGAAATAACTTGAATCAAAATAATACAATTTTATTTATAATAATAATATTATTTAAGTGTTGCAATTTTTTTTTTTACAATCACCTGCATTAATAAAATTTTTCCAAGTAACAGAAAGGTTTTCACAAATAATCACTATAACATATAAAAAAAATTTTAATATTTATTTTTCACAATATAGAATTACAGTCTAAAAAATATTTTTTCAGCAAAATATATTATTTTAAAAATTTTAAATCTAAGAGGTATCAAAGTAAAGCTTCCGGAATCCAAAAAAGAGAATTTTTACATTAAGTTACTTATTTCAAACTCTAAAAAATTGGTATTTTTTCAGAGTTATCTTGGTCAATAAACTATACACCTACTAATAGTGTGTTAATATAAATTTTTAAAATAAGTTTTTCAATAAAATCAACAAGCTCAAATAAGGTAATTATTTGCATTAAAATATTGTCAAGATAACTTGGAAAATCAAAATGATTCTGCATTATATTTTTACCCATTGTGGTCTTCCAACATTGGCAGGGCCCTTTGTTGGTCTATTTGGCCTTGTTTTGATATGTCTTAAATGGCATTATTTAATGATTGGGAGTTTTTCTGGATTCATTCAGCAAATATTGGGATTGCAGAGATGTGAATACTTCCATTGGATAGCCCCAAATTTTTTTTCTCTATATTTCATGTCCTGTTGACACTTTTCAGATTTTAAGTATTAAGGGGATAATTTCTCATTTTTTATTTAAAAATAGAGCTGATTAATTTTTTTTTCGTGTTTTACGGGCTAACCTTAAGTCTTTGGGTTGAGTGCTTAGGACCATTAGGATGGGCTAATTTTTCTCTACATTTAATTCCTCAACATTGTTATAGCCTAATTATGTGTTTTAAAGGTTTTAGTAGTTGTAGTTGATTTTTCTAAGTATTTTGGGTATTTTTAGAGGTTTTTGGTGATTTTCTGGCTTCAGGGTGGTCCGGCCACCTCAGGTGGGCCTCCCAATGTCGGGCAGACTGCCTGCCTCAGTGCTAGAAGGCTGGGAAGCATCCCTAGAGGGGTTTTATGCAAGTTGGCACTCAGAAACACCAAATTTGTTGGTGTGCATGGACTCTTAGATAGTGGTCTGTGTGTACATAGTGAAGAGGACAGTTTGAGGCAGCTTTAATTATCATACAACCATCCGGAGGTGATATCCTTGTTCCTCACTCAGTTTTCACTGTTTTTTGGTCACAATTGGCTGTGTTTGTTGCAAGGTGAGTTCTTCATCTAACTTAACTTGGCAACTGGTTTCTCTGGTATAGTCTTGTAAGCTATATCAAGTATTATTGCTGTCTCTGGTGTGGATTTGAAACCTACATCAAGTATAATTGCTTTCTCTGGTGTGGACATTGGTCTACATTTCAGTTCATTGGGTGGTTAGTCTTTCTGGAGACTACTTTCTTGGCTGATCAGGCAGTCAAGTGTGTTTGAAAAAGGGATTTAGAAACAGGAACCAATTTACTGTAGCAGGCAAATCTCACTTTATTTTTCTAAAGGGAGAGGGGATTTTCTCTCTGGGTTTTCTCCAACTCCCTTGGTCAAGGCCTATAGCTAGTACTATAGGATTTTCTACACCATTTATAATGCGATAATTTTCTATTACAGCTTAGTAATTTCATTTTGAACTAATTATGAAGATACATAGATATCCATATCTTATAAAGAAATATATTCATGAGAAAGCTCATCTGTCCATCCACTCAACTCCTCATTATTCATTCCTTTCAAAATAAAAAATTTATTATAGTAGTGTTTTTGTTGCCATATCCTTTCAAAATTTTATTTTTTCCTTTATTTTGCTTTTCATGATGTATATGATGAGCTCTAATTTTTCTTATTTTCCTCAGGGAAAATACCTACTAATACCCGTGTACTTAATAAAAGATTCAGCGACACACTCCCTTGATCAACTTATCATTTTACCAGGTCTATTTACAATTTCTGTTGTGTCCTTTTAAATATTTCACCTCAGTCTAATGAATGGAAGCTGAATCCCACCAAAGAAAAACTACACAGTTTTTCATTTTTCAATATAAGCTCTCTGATCATTGATATTAATTTGCCATATCCTGAACAAAATTACCACATTTCTGAAAAAATCCCTACTATATTAAACAATGCTTTTATCAACTTTCTTCGACAATGCAACTTTCCCGGAAAACCTTTGGCGTGGAATCTTGATTGGTTTCAGGAGTGGAAAAAAGTTTTGGCAAAAATTATCATTAAGCACTGGGATAAAGCTTTGAAACTAATTATTTGGTTTCTTATTCAATGGACTTTACTCATGTTTCCTACCTAAATCAAATGAGTTTTCTTCACTGCTGGTTTATAGGTTATGCTGATAAATTATGGCTTTGAAAAGATTCTGATAGTTTCTTGAAATAGTTAAAATAAGAAAGTATAAATATAAAATAAAAATAAACTAAGAACTAATATATTTCTCTTATTTTTCCCACAAGCTTATATAATTTTGACAATCTTTTTCAGAATTCTTTCAACAGAACTCACCATCTTAAACAAATTAAAAGTGGTGAAGCCTATGAGAATCTTTTAAAAACTGTCAAATTTTGCTCAGACACCGAAATTGATGGTGAAGGTTCTTGTAAGCAGATTTTTTATCCATGGAGATCTGAAGAATTCTCAAGACTTGCACAAAATCTTGACCATAAACACACTCAAATCCATAGAAAATTCTCCTTATTCAGGAGAAATACTTAAGAACTTGGTGTCATATGATCGATTAAATTTGGTATCCACAATTGAGACTCACTTTAATTCTTTTACAGTCCTCAGGGATTTGCCAAGTGACTGCTATTCTTCATTATATCTTGCTTCTCTTAATCCTCAACAATTAAGACTTCTTAATTGTCAAGACCCAATAAACATTTCCTACATACTTGAACAACTCTCATATTCTAATGTGAGTTATTGATGAATTCCCTAATCAATAATCTAGCAGACTCATATTCCTCATTTCCAATTTTTGGGACACTTAGCCTTAAAAAATAAGAACTGATAAATTTTTTTGCTATGATGCAACTTATCTAAAGAAAATTTCACCTACATTGATAACTCAATCATTTTTCTTTGTATCCTATAAATGCTGAATTCAATACTTCTGCTTACAAAATACTTGGGTACATGAACTTCATTTTTTTTGCCCATTCTATACAGAAAATCAACTGCTTGCTGTTCAACTGCTGGATTCCAATTAGGCTCCTGTTTCAATATATTAAACAATTTCTCTTTTCAAAATTTTTTATTTCAATATAAGACTCTTTGACTTACCATTAGATATACATTTTGCGCACATCTCAAGTCTATTCCAACTCCTGAAGCCTTGATTGTACCAAGAAAAACTTGACATCTTTCATCATTTTTGAATTTTTCCAGATTTTCATCCCTTTTTTTCATGCTCAATTTTCCTAAAAGCTCTGTGTAGCTAATTCCATTGTCATCTGAAGCCTTTTTTATACTGTTTCAATGGGTAGAATATTGAAATGTTGTTTAAGCTAAAAATAACTAATTGAGATAATCAATATAATTATTTACATTTCCAAAAAGTCTGCATATTTTGAAAATATAACAGTCTTAGGACAAATTATCCCCCTTTCTCCCTTTAAGAAATTTTCTAAATGACTGATTAGATGTATAATTTTTGCTGAAATTTTCCACGTGAAAGGAAATGTTGGAGGTTGATCTGGGTTTTCATAGACAAGGTGGTTACAAAATCGCCATAAAACTGACAGTTCTTGGACAAACTCTGCTGAGTCCCAAGGGAGGTTGGTGTTTCAAAAAGGCCCATAATACTCAGAAAAAAATTCTTGAAGCTAGGTACATTTTGAGTTCCAATGATCTGATAATTCTACAGATATTCCTTGCTCAATTTTTTGAGGAAATGATAATATTACTTCTTTATTCCTCATCAGGCATATGAAATTCATGAGAGTATATCAATTTTCTTGAGCTAGAGCTTCCTTCCTCTGCTTAAGCCATTCATATAAAAATTAATCCACAACCATTTTTCTTTCTATCTTTTAATTCTGAGGAGTGATATAAGTCTTTTAAGATCAGTTTTCTGGTGTAGACAATCCTATAGTACTAGATATAGGCCTTGACCAAGGGAGTTGGAGAAAACCCAGAGAGAAAATACCCTGTCCCTTTAGAAAAATAGAGTGAGATTTACCTGCTACAGTAAATTGGTTCCTGTTTCTAAAGCACCTTTTCAAACACACTTGACTGCCTGATCAGACAAGAAAGTAGTCTCCAGACAGACTACCAAACCAAAGAACTGAAATGTAGACCAATGCCCACACCAGAGAAAGAAATGATACTTGATGTAGGCTGCAAATCCACACCAGAGACAGAAAGAATACTTGATATAGCTTGCAAGACTATACCAGAGAACCTGTTGCCAAAGTTGAGTTAAATGAAGAACTAACCTTGCAACAAACACAGCCAATTGTGGCCAAAAACAGTGAAAACTGAGTGAGGAACAAGGATATCACCTCCGGATGGTTGTATGATAATTAAAGTAGCCTCAAACTGTCTTATTCACTATTTACACACAGACCACTATCTAAAAGCCCATGCACACCAACAAATTTGGTGTTCTTGAGCGCCAAATTGCATAAAACCCTCTAGAAATGCTTCCCAGCCTTCTAGAACCAAGGCAGGCGGTTATACTGACGTCAGGAGGCCTGCCTGAGGTGGCTGGACCTCCTTGAAGCCAGAAAACCACCAAAAACATCCAAAAATACCTTTAATACTTAAAAAACTCTACAACAGCTACTAAAACCTTTAAAACACATAATTAGGATATAACAACCTTGTGACATGAAATGTAGAGAAAAATTAGCCTATTCTAATGGTACTAAACACTTAATCCTTAGACTTAAGGCTAGCCCGCAAAACACAAAAACCAAAATTAAACAGCTATATTTTCAAATGATAAATGAGAAATATTCCCTTAATACTTATAATCTGAAAAATGTCATCAGACATAAAATATAGAGAAAACAGGGGCTATTCAATGTTAGTACCCAGATCCCAGAAGTCCCAATATTCACTAAATGATTCCAGAAAAACACCCAATTATTAAACAATGCCATTTAAGACATATCAAAACAACACCAAATAGACCAAAAAAGGGCTCTGCCAATGTTGGAAGACCACATTCTCCCTCCAATAGAGAATTTCCATATTCTCCTTCATCACAACCACCATGTTCAGCTTTCTTTCCAAATCTGCTACTGACATGGGTCCCTTCCAATACTGCATTGACAAGAATCTCATCTGTACCATCACACCACCAGCTCATACCTACAGAGCCTCATGTTATGCTTGTCACTGTAGGAAGAAGACTTGTTTCAGACCTGGTCATCTTTCTCCTTTAACATCTTCTCTTCCTCCACAAATTGATCCACCTTCTACCAGCACCAAAAGATCCAGACCATCCGTCCTGATTTCCAGACTGGTCAACAAATTACACCCATAGAAAAGAGTTGCAACCCTGCTACAACCACTAGCTCTACCATCCCTGTTCCTTCTGATGGTAAGCCCAATACTTATTCATACTGAAATTCAATATGACAAATAATCAGTTCATTTCCATCCAGAAAGTGATGATGACAATGTGGGAACCATTGAAACACCCCCACCTAAATCATTTCCCACCATCAAAGACAAATTCCAACAACATTCTTCTCAACAGAAGCATCTCATTCTATATTACTTCCAATCCACTCCTGTCAGGAATCCATAGAACCTTGGGAAAATGAAGAACCTCATTTTCCAGCTCAAAGCCAATGCTGAACATTTTGTTAAATTTATTGATTCTTTCCTGTGATTTCTTCTTGACCAAAAATCTTGATTTAGAAGTAAAAATAAAAGAAAATCCTCAGTCTAAAGTCTTTGAGGACTAATCCTCAGTTTTAAGTCTTGAGGGACTAACAGCCCTCATTTCATAGTCTTGGGGGACTCAAAACCCCTCAGTTTAAAGTCTTGGGGGACTCCAAAACCTGAATAAAAAAGAAAGAACCAGAGATAAAACATTAAAGACCAAAGAAACAAACTAACATTCTGGGGTAACTGTTCTACAGAGCAGCCAGCTCATCAGTTACCCCCACACTTGCCTTAACAAAATTCAGAGACTCCCCCTTGGATGCCCTCTGCCAGAATCACACAAACATCACATTATCAGTTTATAGTCCTGAAGGACTCTACCATCAAACCATCCTCAGTTTATAGTCTTGGGGGACTATACCATTTTTCAGTTTAAAGTCTTGATGGACTGACCACAGTGTTCAGTTTAAAGTCTTAACAGACTACCCCAGTGTTCAGTTTAAAGTCTTGCCGGACTAACAGATCCACAGTAGTAACAAAAAATAAAAATCTTGAAGCAATCTAAAAAAAACCAGTTAGTTTTAAGTCTTGGAGGACTACTAGTGTTCAGTTTAAAATCTTGAAGGACTAAAAGTGTGTTCAGTTTTAAGTCTTGATGGACCACCAACAGTTTTCAGGTTAAAGTCTTGAAGGATTAAAAGTGTGTTCAGTTTAAAGTCTTGACGGACTAGCAACAGTGTTCAGTTTAAAGTCTTGACCAACTAAAAAACACATTTTGCATATAATGGTGGAGCCACCTCCGTGCACAATGCTCCGCAGCCCACCTGCTGAACTTCCACTTTTTCTTCATCATCTACACATCACTGATAAAATTTTTATTCATCCCTTTTCTCTTCATTATTGTTTGTTCACAGATCATGGCTGGATCCCCAGATTTTGACCCATTGGACCTTCCCTGTTTCACTGCTCCAAAGCACTATGCTTGTAAACAGTGCATCCACATGTGCAGACCTTGTAATTTCACTCTTCCTACTCCTCAGGTCAAATTCTATAACAGAGCTTGTGATTCTTGAAACTCTAAAAAGAAAAGATGTGACAGAGACCCCAACTATCCAATACCTCCGCCTTCACCTTCCCATAAATATATTTCCAGATCTCCTAACAGGCCACCAGAACTTGGACCTGCTTCCTCTTCTTTATCTTCTGCTCCTTCTAGAAGATCATGCTGTTCTATTCCCAAAACACTCCCTAAAAGACCTGCTTTATCTTCTCAAGAATCTGCTTTTACCTCAGAAAATTTAGCCAAATCAGCTTCAAAATCAGCTCCCAGGCTGCTAGACTGAGTCCAGGCCGCCCGCCTGCCTTACCAGAAAGCAAAAATCAGGCTCAAATCTCCCAAATTCAGCCAGATAACAGCCAAAATCCACCATAAAACACCAGAAACTCTACACAACAACCTCCTAGAACTCCTAGAGTAATGCATACACACAAGATTTCTTCCTCAGATAACCCCGAAAATTCCAACATATCTAGAAGGCCTTCCAGAGGACTTCCTGAAAACACCAGAGCAAGAAATTCTGCTCCCATACAAAGATCTCCTGTTCAACTAAGAAGAACTAACTTCACCTCTCCTCTGGATCCTAATTATTCCTCTGCTAATTCCCTTTCTTCTAAATCTTCATCTAGCAAATCACAATCAGCTTCCAGGTCACCTTCTCCTGGTCCTTCCTTCAACAACCCTGGTACCCACCACCAGTGTCCAACCCAACTGGGCCAAGAGATAATAATATCCACAACAACAACAGCAGCCCTGCTGCTTCAACCAGGCCACAGGAATTCCCTCCTTCTAGTCCATCTTCTCAACACCATTTAGAGTATGATCATGAGAATCCTTACCTCTATCTGGTTGATCCTCCTTCAACATCCATTCAGCTTTATTCAACAATCCAGATTCTAGCCGCATGCAAATTTGAAGAGCTCCCAATCTGTAAGTACTAAATTAATAAATCCAATTTCTTTAGCAGAGAAAAATTACTGATCTAATTCTTCTGTATAGTTGGAACCTCGCCTCCTGAAACTACAATTGAGATTGGCCAACCTCTAGAAACTACATTAATGCTGGATAATGCCAACAAGAAACAACACCTAAGCATGATGTGTTCAAACATGCTTAAGGACTTTTCTCTCAACGGTCCATTGAATGAGTTTGAAAAGAATCTGAAAATGCAACTCCTTGATGACCACAGAAAGATGTCTAGATTAATCAAGCACACCTTCTAACACTCTATCCCTGCTTCTTCCACGTCTTCTTAAAAATTTACCTTCTACTCTGGTCCCTTACCATAACAACCCATATACGCTTTACAGCCTCATCAATCACAAATAACACAGTTCTTCCACCAATCATAAGAAAAAGCAAAAACACCACCATAATCCAGACCAACTGCCAGAGGCTTCTTCTTCCAGACATTAGAATAAAATAAAAAAATTAAATTAATAATTCACTAACTATAAAGAACAATAATAATTAACAGATATATATATATATAAATATTTTTATTTTATTTTATTTTATTTATTTTATTATTTTATTTTATTTATATTATTTTTTCATATTTTTATTTTTATTTTTATTTTTATTTTTATTTTTATTTTTATTTTTATTTTTATTTTTATTTTTATTTTTATTTTTATTTTTATTTTTATTTTTATTTTTATTTTTATTTTTATTTTTATTTTTATTTTTATTTTTATTTTTATTTTTATTTTTATTTTTATTTTTATTTTTATTTTTATTTTTATTTTTATTTTTATTTTTATTTTTATTTTTATTTTTATTTTTATTTTTATTTTTATTTTTATTTTTATTTTTATTTTTATTTTTATTTTTATTTTTATTTTTATTTTTATTTTTATTTTTATTTTTATTTTTATTTTTATTTTTATTTTTATTTTTATTTTTATTTTTATTTTTATTTTTATTTTTATTTTTATTTTTATTTTTATTTTTATTTTTATTTTTATTTTTATTTTTATTTTTATTTTTATTTTTATTTTTATTTTTATTTTTATTTTTATTTTTATTTTTATTTTTATTTTTATTTTTATTTTTATTTTTATTTTTATTTTTATTTTTATTTTTATTTTTATTTTTATTTTTATTTTTATTTTTATTTTTATTTTTATTTTTATTTTTATTTTTATTTTTATTTTTATTTTTATTTTTATTTTTATTTTTATTTTTATTTTTATTTTTATTTTTATTTTTATTTTTATTTTTATTTTTATTTTTATTTTTATTTTTATTTTTATTTTTATTTTTATTTTTATTTTTATTTTTATTTTTATTTTTATTTTTATTTTTATTTTTATTTTTATTTTTATTTTTATTTTTATTTTTATTTTTATTTTTATTTTTATTTTTATTTTTATTTTTATTTTTATTTTTATTTTTATTTTTATTTTTATTTTTATTTTTATTTTTTTATTTTTTTTATTTTTATTTTTATTTTTATTTTTATTTTTATTTTTATTTTAAACTACTAACATACTAGAAAAAAAACTTGAAAATAAATAAATAAAATTAACCAAAAATATGAGAGCTGAATAACATTAAAATGAAATGAATAATAATAATAATATGAGATAAAAAATAGTTACTAATGGTATCCCCAGCCAATTGATGGGCTGATCCACTGATACCTTACCCACATCCAAGTGCACCTTGATGTGGATACACCTTTAAATAATTTTTAAATGAATTGAGATAAAATAAATAAAGAAAAAAAATATATAAAAGAAAATATGAAATAAATAGAAATCAAAGAAAATAATAAAAAAATAAGATAAAAATAAAAAAGAGAATAGCATTTCCTGGCCAATTGATGAGCCTTTCCCAACCAATTCTTTCCCACATCCAGGTGACCCTGATGTGGTGAAACCATATAATATAATTTTGTGATTTTTCCCACTTTATATCATAATAACCCCCATAAAAAATTAAAAGAAAAAAGAGAAAGAAGAAAATAATCTAAAATTACTATCTAACACAACCATAGACACAAAAAAATGAAAATGAAAGGAAAAATCCTGCTCCATAGTATGTCCAGTCCAAGAAATGATCACTGGGTGGGCTCCCTCCAATAAGTAAAAATAATGGGAGATCACCAGTGATCCCCCACCAAACCAAATACATGAAAGAAACCAGTCCCAATCCAGTAAGCTAGTTTAAATTTATAGTGGACTTGAAGCCTCAATAACATAAACTAGAACTAGGATTCAACTAGGACAAACAAAATACTTGAAAAAGACACTTTGGGGTAACTGTTCACTGAGCAGCCAGCTCATCAGTTACCCCCAGTCTTGCAAAATAAAATCTAGAAGCCCCCCCTGGGTACCTTCTAACAAAAACACAAAATCCAACACAATAAACCAAAACCAATAAGTGTGAAGAGTCCCGCACTTGAAGACCAAAAGAATATCAAGTTTAAAGTATAGAGGACAAAACCTGTGAAGAAAAAAACAATACTAGGATTCAACCAAATTAAGAGAAGGGGTTGGAAAAAGTTAATCTGGGGTAAATTTTCTAAAGAGCAGCCAGCCCATCAGTTAACCCCACAATTTCCAAAATAAAATCTAGAAGCCCCACCCATGGGTACCTTCTAACAAAAAAAAAGCTTTCAACAAAACAGATGCACAGCATCACCAAGATCCAAAATTAATAAATGGTCCATTGTTTATCCTCATTGCGGAGTCAATCTTCTTCACTTCTAGTGCCTCTAGGGTAAAATCTCTTCACCCAATAAGCAGCCACTCTTTTCTTTAAGACTGCGCCATCTAATTCCTCCAAAACATAAGAACCTCCAGAAATCTGAGATCTGACTCTGTAAGGTCCATTCCATCTGTCAGAAAACATCTTTCCCCACCGACTCTCCAAACGTCTATTATACACCAAAACCAAACAAACAGATTTCAAGGGATTCCTGAGTCTATGAGCCAAATTATTGTCCCAGCATCTGACTGATTGATTTCTTATCTTCATCATTCTAGAGTATGATTTCTCTTGACATTTCTCTCTACATTCCAACTGTTGCATCCTGGCACAGAGCAAATCTTCTGTTGAGCATATATCATCCCAATCAATTCCAAGATAATAGACAGCTTCCAAATCCACTGGTAGAACAGCTTTCTGTCCAAAAATTAATTCATAAGAGGAATAGCCAGTTTTCCTTTTCACAGTGACCCTATCAGCAAATAACACCAAGGGTAAATAATGCCTCCATTTTTCAGCACTATCTCCACACATTTTCACCAAAGCATTCTTGATAAGTTGATGGCCTCTTTCAAATTGCCTTCAGATTCAGGATAATAAGGTGTGGCCCATCTGAATTTAGAACCAATACTTGCCACAGCTTCTTTTAATTTGGCTCCAAACTCTTGCCCACCATCAACAGTCACCAAGTTCATCAACCCATACCTAAACACCCATTCTTTCTTCAAAAATTATGCCACATTTTTGGCAGTCAAATTAACCAGAGGCACTGCCTCAACCCAACCAGACAAATCATCCCTGGCAACAATTAAGTATTTATACCTGCCCTCTTTGATATGGACAGCATCCAGACTAACTCTTCCAAACACAGTTGTTTCACCAGTAGCATGGCCAGCCTCTTTAGGTTTCAAGTGACTTCTTCTTTGAAATTCTTCACAAGATTGAACCCAACCCTGCACAGCCAACTTTATACCTGGCCACCAAAATCTATCAGCTACTCTTCTATAAGTCTCCCCCAAGCCTCTATCACCAAGGTCTCCATGCAAAGACTTCAACACCAACTCTTGACTCTTCTTCTGAGTCACCACCACTTGAGGATTTGGATGTCTCCTCCTTTTCAACTTCCTTCCTGACACATAGAAGCCAGGACTCTTTTTCTTGATTGCCACCCAAGTATCATCATCAGAAATATCCAGCCTCTCCAAGGTTAACAGATATTCAACCATAATAAAATAAAAGCCAGTATGATTCTGGGTCTCATCTTCAAAATACAACAAAACAACATCCAAGGGTACAACCCTATCATCAAAATCTCCAGTGTACAGATGAGAAACACAACCAACCCATCCAGGAAACCAATCCCTAAATTTTGGTACCTCCTTTTTCATCCACTGAATCTTAAGAGAATCCAGTTCACCAACAAAAACACCATTTTCTAATGTTGAGCCATCTTAAAAAACAGCCCCATCTTTATCAACAAAAACATCCCGATCACCAGAATAAAGATCAGAACCATCAAGTTTAACCTCTTGGTGGAGGATAGAACAATCTTCCAGTTTAGCCTCATGGGGGAGGAGAGAAGGATCATCCAGTTTAGCCTCATGGGGGAGGAGAGAAAAATCTTCAGCACCCTTTGTGCTGGCCCTAACCACTGGAACATCTTCCTCAAATTCTTCAGAGTCTGAATCTTCATCTGTGGGTGGTCTCCTTGATAATCCATCTGGCATTGTAAAAGTCTTACCTGGCTTGTGCACCAGGTCATAAAAAAAATGTTGAATAAATGCCACCCACCTAGTCATTGGAGCATATGGAAGACTATGTGTGTTTTTATTTAAACCAGAGATTAAGCATCCACCTGCAGCTCAAAATGCTGCCCCCACAAAACAGTTTGTAGCTTCTTCAAAATTTTTGCTACACCACACAATTAAAACTTTGGCTGTGAATAAATAGATTCCACCTCATTAAAAGCCACAGACTCATACCTTACTGGCCTGACATTCCCAGATTTATCTTCCTGAGACAAAACAGCACCAGTATCAATATAACTTGAGTCCATCACCAGATAAAGTTTTCCAGCTTCTCTTCCATAATCCAACTTGTGAAGAATAATATCTTCACCAACCACCTTCTTCAACTTCTGAAAAGCCTTTTCACACTCTGAATCTTTCCTGCTAAGCCTTCTTAAAGGTGAATCCAACAAAGAAAAATACTTAATAAGAATCCTGACGTACACACAAACCCCCAAAAATCCCCTAACTTCAGTAGTATTTTTGGGCCTTTGCCACAACTTAATTTTATCAACTTTCTTCTTTGCCATAATCCTTCCCTCCTTACATACAACATGACCCATAATTTCCAGAGCAGGAACACAACAGCAAAAGTTTGACCCAGAAATGGTCAAACCAGCCTCTTCAATTCTAAACAATACTCTCTCTAGAGTAATTTCATATTCCCAAACAAATCTTCTTATACATGGGTTCTCCTTAAGAACCTCATTTCCATAATCAGTGGAGGGTCTTTTAATTCCACTGTCATGAATAAAAATACCAGCATGAGTTGGAACCTCATCCTGTATATTCCAAGCCATTTATTCTCAATAAACTGCTACAGAATTAGTTGCTCCTTGAGGCAACCTAGCAAGCTGAAATCTTCCCAGAGGAGTCTCAAACATTATTATTGGCTGTTAATTGGTGTGAAGTTCCCTTTCATCATAATCACCCATAATATCTCCCAAGCCATAACACACACTTCCAGAAAAAGCTTTTACAAAGTCCTCTTCACTTGGCGGCATCCCCACATCCTTGAGAGTGACTCTATTCAAGGCCCTAAGATCATTCACCACCCTCAATTTCCCATTCTTCTTCTCAACACAGAAAATGGGACTTTAGTAACTAGAAGTTAATTGTTCGTATAACCCAGTCCTGACTCTTTCCCTAATAATCTCTATAGAATCATCCATAATAGCAGCTGGAATTGAAATAGTTTTGATTTTCCAAGGTTTGTGACAAACCACAGGAATCAAGTAAGGTTCCCCATAAGAGTATTTCAACACACCCCTTTCCTCTTCAACAAATGCCACCGCTTTCTCTCTGAGCACAATAACGTGCAACAAAAACTTCTTTTCCTCATCAGAAAACCACCCATCAGGACCAAAATGAACAACTTTCAACCTTTCCACAGTCACCCAAGCGGTTTCCACAAAATCAGGAGGATTCTTCACCAGAGGAGTACAGTACGGATCTCTTGACAATGGAGGTCTCTTCACAGGAGGATTTAAACCCACAGGCATAGGCTCATTGACAGGCCTAATCACCTGTGCTACCTCCTTGTACTATTTGGCTCCACTGTCAACTTGAGGGATCTTCAGAACGTCTTCACCACCAGACCTGGAACAAAAACCAAGGGTTTCCCCATTGCTCACATTTTTGGCCAAGGTAATGTTTTTGAAAGGTTTAGAAGAAACCCTAGTGGTGCCCAATATGGAGGACTTACTTTTAGACTCCAATCTCACCGCTCCACAACTTTTCCACAATTCCACATCTTCATCCTCACTTCCATCTTCCAAATCTTCAAATCTTGATCCATCTTCTGAATAACATCTTATAAAATTGTGCAGTTTATCCTCATTCCAGAGGACTAAAAATTGATCTTCACAATCTTGTTTCTTCAAAAATTTGTGCAATTTAACCTCATGCTAGAGGTCCAAAAATTGATCTTGACAATCTCCTTTCTTCAAAAGCTTATGCAGTAAAACCTCATGCTGGAGGCCCAAAAATTGATCTTGACAATCTCCTTTCTTCAAAAGCTTATGCAATTTAACCTCATGCTTGAGGCCCAAAAATTAATCTTGATGATCTCCTTTCTTCAAAAGCTTATGCAGTTTAACCTCATGCTGTAGGCTCAAAATTTGATCTTTCAAATTTTTTTCCTTTAAAAATTTGTGCAGTTTAACCTCATGCTGGAGGCTTCATAAATTGATATTCATGATCTTCTTTCTTCAAACATTTGTGAAGTTTAACCTCATGTTGGAGGTCCAAAAATTGATCTTGACCATCTCCTTTCTTCAAAAGCTTATGCAGTTTAACCTCATGCTGGAGACCCAAAAATTGATCTTGATGTTGTTTACAAAAATAATTCTTTTCTTCATTTTTGATTATATTCAGATTTTTTTCTTTCTTTTCTTCAGTTATCTTCAAATTTTTATCTTCTTTGATTGAGTTTTCTTTCATCCTACAAAAATAACCAGGGGTTTCCCCAATGCTCACAGACATGTCCAAGGTAATGTTTTTGAAAGGCATAGAAGAAACCCTAGCAGTGCACAATTGGGAGGACTTACTTTTAGACCCCAATCTCACCACCCCACAGCTTCTCCACATATCTTTCAATAAATATATATAGCCAATCTTCTTCTTTGAACTTGAATTAAAAATAATTGAAAATATTGAGAGAGAACACATACTTGACAAAAAACATGAAGAATACTTGCCAAGAAGAGAAACATTATAAAGAGAAAATTGAAAATCCACTTGGTATATCTCCAAGGGAGCTTACCTACTACAACCTGGGACTTCCTCATCTTGGAGAGAGGTTGTAGCACTAGGGCAATCAGCCCTTATTATTCTAAAAAAGATAGACTCTAACTAGAGCCTGAGCCACACTCCAAAAAACCAGAGGCGGCACCCACTTCTTTTCTTCTCCTACAACAATCTATGCACTGGCACATTGAAGAAAAGCCAGGCCTGGTCTCTCGAAATTCATCTCCAGAAGATGATAACCTCATGTGAAGCCTCCTTTCATCTTCACCTGTCAACTCCAAACTGATTCCCATATCAAACTGATAACCAATTCTTGCTTGAAAATCCATCAAGAATGGTCCACGCAAAACAGCTTTTACATTACCTTTAGCAATTTAAAAATGAACCTTTTCTGAGGCTCCACCAACATCCAGCTTCACAAATTCAGCTGTCCCAATAAACTCAGTAACATGGACACAAATACCTCTAAAATTTCCACCAATTCCTGTCTTGATGGGGAGGCCCAGATGAGTAGCCTCAAATAAAGAAATCAGGTTAATCTGAGAACCTGGATCAACCGATTCCCTAGCCTCCCTTCCATTCAGAGTGACATTGACATAACCCAGAGGAGCAGAAAAACAAGTATCCAACCCCTCACCAATCTTCTCAGCAGAATCAAAAATGTATTCCACCTCCCCAGAAGAAACCCTTCTCCTGGTCAACAATTTGTTTTGTCTAACAGCCAACCCAGGACCGATAGCATACAATTCCCTATAAGAAAGGGAAAACTTACCCTTATTCATCCTTTCCAGAACAGAGTCTATAAAATTAGATTTACCAGAAACCACTGGCCTCTTAAAGTGAGACCTTGGCTTCACTACCTTGGTCCTAGAACTCTCCTGAGGACCAGAACCACCAACAGATTTTCCATCAACAGAAATCAAACCAGATCCCTCACCAGCACCTCTTACTTCAGCAGACTTTGGAAAGGAAGCCAAAGGGACATCCTCCTCTGAGTCCGAATCAACATTAATTGGAATTGGCTCACCATTCATGTACAATGCACCAAAACTGGGGGGGGGCCATATCAGCAATCCCCTTCTGCATCTTGTACAGCTCCTCTTTGCTGTACTTCTTCCTAGCTGCACTCAGCTTAGGATCCTGCTTTGAAGCCTTAGACTTTGGTTGGGCCTGAGAACTTCTCTTAGGCCTTACCACCTTTCCAGCCTCTACATCATAGACACCAGCCAAGCATACACCACTTGACTGTCCACCACAAGAATACAACTCCAATCCACCAAAGGAAGTAGAAAAAGAGACCTTATCAACCTCCTTCCCTTTTCACTTGACATCATCATCAGCCTTACCAGAAGACTTCCCCTGATCAGCAATCTCCTCAAACCTTGGCATTCTCTGATTCAGACCATTTCTTCTCCTGAAAAAATTAACAGGAGCCTGCCCCTCACTGGGCTTCAAAAATGAACCATCAGGGAACTTGAACACCCTGCCGTCAAACTCCACCTTTCCTTCTGACACATCTCTGTTCAAATCCCAACAATCATTAGACTTGTGCCTCCTCTTGCTGCAATAAGAGCAGACCCAAGGATCACTTCTAGCAGCCCTCCTATCAAAATCTCTAGGCTGAGAAGGAGCCCTATTGGCCTTATTAGCCTCCTGAACATAAATATGTAGCTTTTTTGTCAGATAAGCCAACTGCTCCACCACTGGGTCCCTCTCCTGTTTGGGAACCTCCATGATATTCTTCTCCTTCTTCTTAACTCTATTCTCCTCTTCAGCCAAAGCCTCACTGACTTTTCTGACATATTTTGCACACCTCTCTTGATAGGTGTCCACAGCCAAAAACTTCAAATGGGCCTGCACAGCCTCCTTCACCTTGTCCAAGGAAGGCAGCTTCTGATCCCCATTGGAAAGAGTCTTCATCAAGTCCTTTCTTGACAGATCCTTCAACACATCCATCCTGACATCTCTAGCCAAGGCAGACCAAAAAACATCCTTAGCAGCATTTTCATGTGCCAGCTCCTCCACTTCCACCAAATATTCTACCACAAGATCAAACTGTAGCAGAAACTTCCTGTAACTGAGTAAGTTACCAACACCACCATAAGGCTTCCATTCACTGAAAACCTTATTCAGATCCACCATAGTAAACCTGACACCCCATCTATCCACCATCTCCCTACACAATATCTTACAGTCCCTCTTCTGGTAGCCAGACATGGCCACAACCTCCTTCTCCACTGCCCTATCACCAATGAAGAAAATAATTTGCTTCACCATATCCAGGTAAGAAGAACCATCCACACCAGCAGCAGTTTCATACTTCTCCAGAAACCACTTCTCATCTTCACCATTAAACTTGGTACCATCCCAAGTTTTGATCCTAACACACTCCCTAACCATCACAGCAGGAGGACCTTCCCCCCCACTGATAGTCACCAAAGGAATAGAGGAACCAGAAGCCATTCCTCCAGACCAAAATCACCAAAAAGGACCAACCAAAGACAACAGAGATTCCAAAGAACTAGCAGGTTACACCCCATTTTGGGCGCCAGAAATGTAGACAATCCTATAGTACTAGCTATAGGCCTTGACCAAGGGAGTTGGAGAAAACCCAGATAGAAAACCCCCTGTCCCTTTAGAAAGATAAAGTGAGATTTACTTGCTATAGTAAATTGGTTCCTGTTGCTAAAGCCCCTTTTCAAACACACTTGACTGCCTGATCATCCAAGAAAGTAGTCTCCAGACAGACTACCAAACCAAAGAACTGAAATGTAGACCAATGTCCACACCAGAGAAAGAAATGATACTTGATGTAGGTTGCAAATCCACACCAGAGACAGCAATAATACTTGATATAGCTTGTAAGAATATACCAGAGAAACCAGTTGCCAAGTTAAGTTAAATAAAGAACTGACCTTGCAACAAACACAGCCAATTGTGGTAAAAAAAACAGTGAAAACTGAGTGAGGAACCAGGATATTGCCTCCGGATGGTTGTATGATAATTAAAAATTTCCCAAACATTCTTATTCACTATTTACACACAGACCACTATCTAAAAGCCCATGCACACCAACAAATTTGGTGTTCTTGAGCGCCAAATTGCATAAAACCCTCTAGAAATGCTTCCCAGCCTTCTAGCACCAAGGCAGGTGGTCCGCTCGATGTTGGGAGGCCCGACTGAGGCGGCCGGACCACCCTGAATCCAGAAAACCACCAAAAACCTCCAAAAATACCCAAAATACTTAGAAAAATCTACTAAAACTACTAAAACCTTTAAAACACATAATTAGGCTATAACAACATTGTAACATGAAATGTAGAGATAACTTAGCCCATTCTAATGGTACTAAGCGCTTAACCCTAATACTTAAGGTTAGTCTGTAAAACATGAAAGACTAAATTAAACAGCTATCTTTTAAAATGAAAAATGAGAAATAATCCCCTTAATAATTATAATCTGAAAAATGTCATCAAGACATAAAATATAGAGAAAAACTGGGGCTATCCAATGGTAGTACCCAGATTCCCGCAGTACCAATATTCGCCGAATAATTCAAGAAAAATACCCATTATTAAACAATGCCATTTATGACATCAAAACAACCCCAAATAGACCAACAAAGGGCTCTGCCAATGTTGGAAGACCACACCGGTTCTGAAGTGGTTTCCCTATCTAGAATAGCCTATACTCAGCCTCAAGGTCTGATATATTCTGATTCTTCTGTGACTGGGGATTCTTGATTAAACTTTTAGATTATATTAAACATTTAATCAGCTTTTATAATATTATGTTTAAAAAACTTTAGTAATTCAAATGAATGCTTACTGAGCCTCATATAAAACTATTCTGTACTGAATGAGTTTATGAGTTACTGTCAGAATAGGTTGAGGAGTTTTCTTTGAAGAAAATGGACTTTCTGTTTCATAGGTAGTCAAGTCAACTAGTTGGTTCTGAAGTCCCTCAAAATCAGTTTCCTTTGAATCCTTCCTGTAAAGAGCCTTGAAATGTAGTGCATTATCTTCAAAGTGAGTTCATGTTTCATTGACCCAGTTTGATAGTGTTGCAAGTGGGTAGATGATGAGAGTGGCTGATGTCCTAAATTTCTCTTCTCCACCACCCAAGAGTTGGAATTGTCTGGCTTCAATTTGAGTTGCATTAATTAGGCCAAGAGTTGAGAGGGTCTTTCCCAAGCCCATATCATCAGCTAGAATTGAACCAATTCCTGAAGAGGATAACTCTTTTTCATGAAATTGTTCAAAATAATTATTAAAACCAACCCTCAGCCAGCTGTTTTTGGCAAGCCTCCACATGTTTCTAACTTTTCTGATAAGTTATTTTCATTGTCTATCATAAAATTGATATCTTGAATCTGATGCTTTTTCAGAGTTGTTTTGATACCATGTATAGATAGATTTTCCATTTGATTATCCCTTGTCCAAGAGATTTCCAAAGTTTTGTTAATACAAGAATGAGTAATATTGAAGAAGAGTGTGGAATCAGTTTCAAATTAATTTGAGCATGTTGAAATACTTCTTTAGACTAAAAAATCAGTCAAGCAAAAAATGAGGCCACAAATTCTATACTGCCTTTTTAAAATTAGAACCAAGTAAGAGAAAAAATAATAAGGTATTTGGGGATTTAAAGCCCTTTCCTCAGTTAGAATTTGAGATCCAGATCCAATTTCTCAAAGTAGTTGTCCAATTTGGCTGCTCTGTTTATTAGAAAGATTACCAATAGGTGTTATTCTCCTTCTTTGAATAATCCAAAAACATGAACTAAATATCTTCCTCGTTGCATAATAACTGGAGTGGAGACTTCATCAAATACTGATCTTTCCCTTGGAAAAATAGGTTTAAAATTTAAAGAGAACTCACCACACAATATGAGGGGTGGACTTGCTAGCAAGTCCGCAACCTTGGACCCAAACTCACCACAGATTGAACACACATTGAGCTTTTGATAAATGAACCATACAATCAGGTATGAAAACCACTCAGAAGAACAGTTTTAGGTGGGTTTTCAAGTAAAGTTCAGTATGGGTTCAGTATGAGTTCAGTCTGCATTCCATCTGAGTTCCATCTGAATTCAGGTTGAGGACTTGCTAGCAAGTCCACACCCTATATTGCCTAGTGATTGTCCACTGCATCTTAAATTTGACATTTTAATTAAATGAGTTTTATGTTGATGGTGGTAGTTTAAAGAATGAGAGGATGAGAGAAAAGGTTTGAAAGAGAATAAAGTAGAGAATATATATAATATTGGATAAATATTCAAAATTGAATTTTTCATGAATGTTAATAATTAATATTGACTCACATTTCAATAATAACTAAATACAGATAGATAGCTGAAGGAAGTGCATTATTTTAGAGTCTAAGGTTTGTGCCAATATATTAAAACAAGTCTCTTCAATAGTGTTGTGGTCTTCCAACATTGGCAGGGGCCTTCGTTGTGTTGTTTGGCGCTGTTTGTGCAGGTCTTAATTGGCATCTGTCGAAGAATTGGGTGTTTTTCTTTTTTTATTTCGTAAATATTGGGACTGAGGGTATGTGGGTACTATCATTGGATAGCCCCGGTTTTTCTTTATATTTCATGTCTTTTTAATATTTTTCATATTCTAAGTTTTAAGGGGTCATTTCCTCATTTTTCAGTTACAAAAGATAGCTGTTTAATTTTGTTTTTTGTGTTTTACGGACTAACCTTAAGTCTTAGGGTTAAGTGCTTAGTACCATTAGATAGGGCTAATTTAGTTCTTTATTTCATTTCTTAATGTTGTTATAGTGTAATTCTGTGTTTTAAGGGTTTTAGTAAATGTAGTGAATTTTTCTAACTAGATTAGGTGTTTTTATTGGTTTTCTGGCTTCAGGGAGGCCAGGCCGCTTCAGGCGGCACCTCTGACATTGTTCAGCCCGCCCGCCTCTGTTTTAGAAGGTTGGGGAGCGCTTCTGGAGGGTCTTTATTCAATTTGGCTTGTACAGGTGCCAAATTTGTTGGTGTGCATGGGCTCTTAGATAGTGGTCTGTGTGTACATACTGAATAAGACAGTTTGGGGCAACTTTAATTATCATACAACCATCTGGAGGTGATATCCTTGTTCCTCACTCAGTTTTCACTGTTTTTGGCCACAATTGGCTGTGTTTGTTGCAAGTTTAGTTCTTCATTTAACTCAACTTTGGCAACAGGTTCTCTGGTATAGTCTTGCAAGCTATATCAAGTACTATTGCTGTCTCTGGTGTGGATTTTCAGCCTACATCAAGTATCTTTGCTTTCTCTGGTGTGGACATTGGTCTACATTTCAGTTCTTTGGTCTGGTAGTCTGTCTGGGGACTACTTTCTTGGCTCATCAAGCAGTCAAGTGTGTTGAAAAAGGTGCTTTAGCAAACAGGAACCAACTTACTTTAGCGAGTAAATCTCACTCTATTTTTCTAAAGGGACAGGGGATTTTCTCTCTGGTTTTTCTCCAACTCCCTTGGTCAAGGACTATAGCTAGTACTATAGGATTGTCTAAATTTCTGGCACCCAACATGGGGTAGAACTTGCTAGTTTTTTGGAATCTCTGTTGATCTAGGCTTCTCTCTTTGGTGGATCTCCTTTGGTGGATTTTGAATTTGGTGCTATATCTCTTTGTGGTTGGTCTAGGGGTCTTCTTTTCTGTTGGATTTGGTCCCTCCTAGGTCTTTAAGTCTATTGGGGGGGACTTTGGCTATCTTTGGTGGATATTGGAGGCTGTAACTTGGATTTTCCAGTATGGTTAGGATTCAGTCTTGGGATGGTTCAAGGTTTTTGGGGGAGGATGCAAAGGGGTTTTTTGGCTAGGTTTGAGGTTGCTGCTGAGATTTATGGGGCCTCACTGTTGGACATGGTTAGGCAAGTAATCTTTTTCATTGGTAATAGGGAGGTGGAGAAGGAAGTTTCTGGTATGGCAGGATATAGTAGTCAGGACTGGGGAAAGTTGAAGATTGAAATGGTTAAAAGGTGGCCTACTACTTTCTCAATGGTGGATCTTCATGGGATTGCTAGGAAGTGGGAATTGAAAGGTTGTGTAACTTCTCTTTCTCAGTATGGGGAATTTATGGAGGAGTTTGGGGAGGCTCTGGATTATCTGGTATATAATGATATATTACCACATGAAGATGGGGCCAAGTATGTATTTTGGAGTGCCATGGGTAGGGATGTAAAGGTGGAGGTTATGGAGATTCTTTTCAAGGCTGACTTGATGAAGACTCTTACAAATGGGGAAAATAGGATTCCTGCTATGGCTGTTTTAAAGGTGGTTATTTTGGTATATTTGGATGGTATGAAGGATGGGGATGTGGAATATGGAGAGGAAATACTGTTTGACAGAGAGGTTCAGAAGACTGTGGTGGAAATTTCCGCTTTGGGGGAGGTGTTGGAGCCATCAATTTCAGAAGATGGTGATTCTGATGATGTTTGTGAAGCTAACTTTTCTTTTCCAGAGGATACCATGGGAACTCAGGAATGTGTTTCACTGGATGTTTTGGAGATGTATGCACTAGAAGGTTCAGATAATGGCTTATTGGAGGGGAATGTATCAGTTTAATTTTTGGATGGACAGAAAGATTCTGTCTTGGATCTTTTTCTAATAGAGGAAGATTATTTTCAGGTGGTTCCCTCAAGATCAAAAGGTCTATGCTTGGAGGAGGATTTATATTTTGATGTAATGGATGTTATTCTGGAGGATTTTGCAGATTCTAAGCAAGATTCCTATAGGGAAGAGGAAAATTTTGATGTTTTGGATGTCACTGGTTTGGAGGTTGATTTTAAAGATGTGGTGGAGGTTCCAGATGTTTCACAGGGTGGAGAATTTATTGATTCTGGTGATGTGAACTAAGGTAGACTCTGTGTATGGAGGAGGATGGAAGATTTGTTTGGAGGTCTTATGTTGTAATATCAGAGTTTGAAGAGGAGCTTAGGGGGTTCAGGCCCTAGGGGCAAACTTATTGGTTTCAACCTTTGGATTTCAGGAATCTGATTCCTCCAAAATGAGGATAAACTACTTAATTTTTTTGTTTTGGTTTTGCTTAATTTGGTCTCTATGTATTTGGTCAGGAATTTTTTTTGTTTTATCCAACTCTTATCAGTCTCTCTGGTTCAAGTCTATATAAAAAAGGAAAAAAAAATCTTAGTATAATGAAGATGGAAGAAAAGAAAAATTCAAGTGAAGATGGGTATTTTATTTAAAAGAAAATGAAGATAAAAGTGATGATCATTGGTTTTATCTAACCTCCAGCATGAGGTTAAACTGCAAAATTTTATTTCTAAATTGGATTTTTTTGGCTTTCAAGAATTTTAATTGTTTTTTAATGGTTTTGGTTTTTTATAGGAGAAGATTTGTGTTGGAAGATCTTTTTTTTGTTAGAAGGTACCCAGGGGTGGGGCTTCTAGATTTTATTTTGGCAAGTGTGGGGGTAACTGATGGGCTGGCTGCTCTAACAACAGTTACCCCAGAATGTCTGTTTCAAGCCTTTGGTTTTTTTCTAGTTGAATTATAGCGTTGTTTTTTTTGTGATTCAGGTTTTTAGTCTTCTATGACTTTAAACTGGATTGCCTTGGATGTCTTTTGGCAATTTTGGATTGGTGGTGGATCACTGGTGGTCTCCCATCATTTTTACTTATTTGAGGGAGCCCACCCAGTGATCTTTTCTATAGACCTGGAGCTGGCTTTGCTATGTGGTTTTAGGGTGTTGGCTGTGAAAGTAGTGGATTCAAGATTATTTTCTTTTTTCTCTTTTTTTCTTTTAATTTTTTATAGAGGCTATGTCTGTTTAAAGGCTCAAGATAGGGCTCTGGAAATGTTTTTGGTAGAAGAGGAGTCAAAATCAAAAAAAAAAATTATAAATTTTTTTTTTAGGTGTGACAACATCAAGGTGCAATTGGATGTGGGTAAGGTATCAGGGGATCAGCTCATCAATTAGCTGGAGGATACCATTTTATTTTGTTTTATTTGTTAAAGGAGATTAAATGTTTTGGCTTTAATGGTTTTTGGTTTGGGGATTTATGGGATATATCTTCAAGATTTTTTCAAGAACAGTCCATCAAGACTTTAAACTGAAATCTGGTTTCTAGTAGTCCTCCAAGACCTTAAACTGGCTAGTTTTCAAGAATTTGATTTAGGTTTTTTGGATGTTCAGTCCATAAAGACTTTAAACTGAAATCTGGTATCTGGTAGTCCTCCAAGACTTTAAACTGGCTGGTTTCAAGGAGTTTCAAGAATAGTCCATCAAGACTTTAAGCTGAACGCTGTGTTAGTCCCCCAAGATTTAAACTGAGGATTGTTTGATGGTGTAGTCCCCCAAGACTATAAACTGAGGAATGGGTTTTTGTTGTTGGAATGGGTTTGAAAGATTGGCGGAGGGTATCCACAGGGGGAGCCTCTGAATTTAGCAAAGGCAAGTTTGGGGGTAATTGATGGGCTGGCAGCTCTATTCACAATTACCCCAGAATGTTAGTTTTTTCTCTGTGTCTTCATGTGGTTGATCTCTGGTTCTGGGTTTATGATTTAGGTTTTTGAGTCCCCCAAGACTTTAAACTGAGGGTTTTTGAGTCCCCCAAGAATATAAAATGAGGATGGTCCCCCAACACTTAAAACTGAGGGTTGTTTGTGGTTACATCCTATAGAGGGTGTGGTCAATTTTTCTTTTCTAAATCAAGCTCAAGTACTAGTGGAGTTACAGAGGGAATCAAGAGATGAAATGAAGTGTTCAGAATTAGCCTTGAACTGGTGAATGAGGTGTTTTCTGTTCTCAATATCCTGTGGATCACTAGCAGGAGTGGATTGGAAGTAGTTTAGCAGAATGTTTTTCTGTTGAGATGTGTGTTGTTGGAACTTGGCCTTAATTGTGGGCAAGTGGTTTGGTGTTGTTGGTTCAATGGATCCTACATTGTTATCATCACTGTCAGAAGATGAAGGAACTGAGAAGTCATCAGTTTTATAAAATGGAAAGAAGAAATGGAAGTTTTTACCATCAGATGGACCAGGGATGGTGGAACTTGTTGTTTTAGTGGTTTTGGCACTCTTCTGGGAAGGGTGTAGCTTTTTGATTAATCTGGGAATCAAGATGGATGGCCCAGATCTTTTGGTGCTGGTAGAAGATGGACCAGGTTGAGGTGGAGGTGAGGCTGTTGCAGAAGATAATGGACCAGGTCTGTAGCAGGTTTTCTTTCTGGATTGGAAGACATCACAAGATGTTCCGTATGGATGGACAGGAGGTGTGATGGTGCAGATTATATTATTGTCAATGCAGTATTGGAAAGGACCCATTTCAGAGGTAGATTTGGGAAGAAGGTTGAACATGGTGGTTTGATGAAAAAAAATGTGGACATTCTGAATTGGAGGGAGGATGTGGTCTTCCAACATTAGAAGGGGCCTTTGTTGTGTTGTTTCGCGCTGTTTGTGCAGGTCTTAATTGGCATCTGTCGAAGAAATGGGTATTTCTCTGGTTTTATTCCGTGAATATTTGGACTGCGGTTATGTGGGTACTATCATTGTATAGCCCTGGTTTTTCTCTATATTCATGTCTTGATAATATTTTTCATATTCTAAGTTTTAAAGGGTCATTTCCTCATTTTTCAGTTACAAAAGATAGCTGTTTAATTTTGTTTTTTGTGTTTTAGGGGCTAACCTTAAGTCTTAGGGTTAAGTGCTTAGTACAATTAGATAGGGCTAATTTAGTTTTTTATTTCATTTCTCAATGTTGTTATAGTGTAATTCTGTGTTTTAATGGTTTTAGTAAATGTAGTGAATTTTTCTAAGTAGATTAGGTGTTTTTTTTGGTTTTCTGGCTTCAGGGAGGCTGGGCCGCTTCAGTTGGCACCTCCGACATTGGGCGGCCCGCCCGCCTCTGTTTTAGAAGGTTGGGGAGCGCTTCTGGAGGGTTTTTATACAATTTGGCTGGTACAGGTGCCTAATTTGTTGGTGTGCATGGGCTCTTAGATATTGGTCTGTGTGTACATACTGAATAAGACAGTTTGGGGCAACTTTAATTATCATACAACCATCCGGAGGTGATATCCTTGTTCCTCACTCAGTTTTCACTGTTTTTGGCCACAATTGGCTGTGTTTGTTGTAAGTTTAGTTCCTCATTTAACTCAACTTTGGTAACAGTTTCTCTGGTATAGTCTTGCAAGCTATATCAAGTATTATTGCTGTCTCTGGTGTGGATTTGCAGCCTATATCAAGTATATTTGCTTTCTCTGGTGTGGAAATTGGTCTAAATTTCAGTTCTTTGGTCTGGTAGTCTGTCTGAGTCTACTTTCTTGGCTCATCAAGCAGTCAAGTGTGTTGAAAAAGGGGCTTTAGAAAACAGGAACCAACTTACTTTAGCAAGTAAATATCACTCTATTTTTCTAAAGGGAAAGGGGATTTTCTCTCTGGGTTTTCTCCAACTCCCTTGGTCAAGGCCTATAGCTAGTACTATAGGATTGTCTACAGCATAAATATAAAAAAAATTTCATTACTATTTATTCCCCTTATAATATATATATATATATTTTCTCCTACATTAAATTTTTAGAACACTTTCTTATATTTTTTTATTTCAAGGAACAAAAAGAAGTTTCTATTAATAAGGCCTCAATATCAACTTTTGTCTAGAAAATTTAAAATTATGCGCAAATATTTTTACAGATTTATATTTTAATTAATAAAATTTTTAAAAAGGACATAAATAGTATGCTTTTTTATATATTTGTGGAAATAGAAATGATAATTGAAATAATATTCCAGACCTAGTATACTATGTGTCATTAAAGATATTTCTACTAATATCAAACCTGTCCTCCCAAAATTAAATGGAACTAGATATAAAATTGAATATTATGGTATGTTAAGTGTTGTGGCTCAACTATTACTCTAATTTGGTCCAAGTGATGCTCAACTTGAATACAAATCTCTACTAAAGAAGGGATAGATTGAGGCTCAATTTAGGGCCAACTTTTTTTTCAAATTTTTTTCATATAATTTGAAAACAGTTTTCTTACACTTTCACAACATTTCCCCAATTCTTTCCTAACCTCTTCCTGAAAGTTCACTCCCTGGTTTCCCATGGTGATTTAAATTAATATTAATGTCCCTTATATTTTTATTCCCTAACACCATGCTCAATGACAGGTTAAAAGAGATAAAAATATACTAATACTAAAATTGATAAAAAATTCAAATTAGTTTATTTAAAATACTAAAATTATATTAATACTAAAAATTGAAAAAAAATTGTTTTGTACTAAGTGTGACATTTAAAAGTGAACTTTAAAATATATCAAATAAATTGATATATACATTAAAATATTTTTTATTGGAGCATCTTTTTAGTACTCTCTGTTATTTTTAATTTCTTATTTTGGAAGTATCTTTTCTCTCACACTCTTTTATGTAGGCTTCTTAACTCTGTGTACTCTCTCTCCTTTTTCCTATAAAAGACCTTCTATTTTGTGCTGTTTTCTTTATTCCACAATACTTAAATTTTTATTATAACCAATCAATAAAATTCTATTACTATTATATCTGTTTTATTATTCACACACTTGCATAATTTAAGTCATTATAAGAGATAATAAATTATTTCTTTACCTTCTAAATGAGTAAATAAACCATATAAGATACAAACTATGTGCTTTGATTTAAATCCTTGAGTCTTCCACCTTCAACGCTTTTTGGACTGCCATAAACCCTTCTAGACCATTAAGACCCCTTGACAGTTGGGAGCCTTTCTGAATTGTTTTTGACACATTATTATCTTGACACCAGAAACCAAGGGACCTTTGACTACGAGGACCAATAATGACTTCTGAATGACTGAAAACAACAAATGTCATCACACATGTGACTTACCTTTTTTTGCCACAACTAGGAATCAAACCTTTCCCCAAATATAAGGGTTATATAGGTGTATTTGTCCTATATGTTTGTAGTCACTATACCAGTTACTATCTGAAGGTCTCACTCTGCTTATTTCATCTTTCACATATATCTTTTTACTCGGAACTCTATAATGACATTAATTTGTTCACATTACAAGGGGAGGTGTCTGGTAAATAATAATAATAAAATTTTTTCTTAGTTGACCAAGATAGAGAAATACTGTTCTTAGTCCTAGAAGTAATAAAATAATTTAATTAATTGTATATATTTTTAATTATTTCAGTTGAAAATTTTCCTGATAATCAAAATCTTATTTTATTTCTTCAGTTGGCAATTGACCTGGAAGTGAAATAATAAATATATAAATTACTTGAATTAATTATATTAAATTAATTCAGTTGAAATTAAAGTCCTGGTAATAAAAATTTCAGTTGACTCATATTCCTGATAAATTTTTATCAATATAAATAATAGTAATTAATTGAGACTTGTATTAATTATTCCAGTTAACTTTTTGTCCTGATAATTAATTATTTTATTAATTCAGTTGATCCTGGTAATAATATATAAATATCTTAATTAATTTAATTAATTAAAAATTTTGATAATTATTTCAGTTGATTTTTTGTCCTGATAAATATTATACTTTCATTATTCCAGTTGATTAAATAATCCTGTTAATTGATTATACACTTGAAATATTTTTATTTTTTCTCTTATTTTACTTTCAACAAAGTTATATAATAACTGATTAAATTTTGATATTTCTTTCTCTCAGTTCAGTTATATACAACCATGACTGATCAAAGTGCTTCCTCTGGCCATTATGAGGAACTATACTTAATTGATTATGATGAGACTTCTTTAAATTCTCCTTTAACAACAAAACTTGCTCAAATTAATCAACTTCTGGACCAATCAGAATGTGTAGATGCAAGAAGTGGAAATAAAAGTGGAAAAAACTGCTCTGGATAAAAAGCCTCCATTGAACCCCCTAGAAGAGCTTCCAAGAGGATTCAAGATAAAAAATAAGCCCTTTCAGCAGCTGGTCAGCAACCTCTCCACTCACATCAAGGAGTTGAGGACAGAGAACCTCAAACTAAAATAAAAAGTAGAAATTCTAGAATAAAAGGTAAGAAATTTAGAATCCTTTCTTCAAGAGAAGAGGAAACATCCTCTAACAACAAAAGCCCTTCCACAATTTGCTCTTCAAACACAGGAAAAGATGGAAGTTTCAAAATTGCAATGAGACTGGCTAAACACCCAGTGGAACTACCTCCAGGCACAACAACAACAGCAAGAGCCTCAGGAAGGTCCTTTCAGGCCCCATCAGCTCAACACACCCCTTCTCATCCCTACCAAGGAGGAAGAAAAAGGATGAACAATAAACTTCAATTTTTGCCAAAGCCATGGTAAGCCCCTCTATTGAATCCCAAGTACCCTTCCTTGTTACTGATTCAGTTCCTTCAGGTGACTCTGGACAGGAAGATGATACCTTAAGACCAGTAGAGGCTGGCTGAAGTAGGCATATTACTCAATACTCTGATGTAACTAATACTTTAGTATTGATTTCTACTTCAATGATTAATCCTGATATAGCTATTATTGATGAAAAACTTGATCCTGAATTCTATGAGAATCTGGAAAATTACTCTGTTTCCTTGTTTAGAAATACTCCATATGTAGCTACCATTAATGATGAATATTTGAAATATATTGTTGCCAAACAAAATTATATAATGAACAACATGCAATTGACACAAAAATTTAATAGTTTGTTAACTGAACAAGGTTACCAATCAGTGAGAAATGAATTACAGAGAGTTTCTGATGATTTTTATAAGTACGAAGTAATTCATGAGAAGAAAGTTGCTTTGTGGCAAAATATCAAGAATTATTTGTCTAAGTTACAAGTCAATGTGTCTATCTTCTTCCAGTAACTAGAGGGACATAAGTTAAACTTGAAGAGACTAAGTGACCATTATTCATCTCTGCAAAATAAGGACCAATTATCTTTTGCAACTATCAATGAGACATTATCCAGTATTCAGAGAGTGAAGAATAAGCTAACAACCATTGAGGAGAAGTTAAATTCATTTTTAAATGACCAAAAATATTCTGCCACTCCTTTGAAAGAACCTTTTGCACAAGATACTCCAATTTTTTCTGTGCCTAGTTCATCTAAAGTAAAATTAGTGCCAGAAATTCCTATAGATATTCCTGAGTTTCCATAAAAAATTGATGATGCACCTTGTTCATCTACAGAAGGGTTATATAATAAGATTACTGCCAATTTAGAGAAATTTCAGCTTCTTCTTACACAGAAACATGTTTGTAACAAATAGATTGCCTCAAATCAGAAGTATGGGCTAAAACGTGACCAATACCCAACATTTGATGGTGATTCTTCCTCTGATTGGCAGAAATTTGGTTGAAGAATTGATAACCTGAAGAATTATTACAAAATTCCAGATCAAGAAATTATGTCTAAATTGATTAATTTATTTTCCAATTTTGCCCTAATATGGTATGAATCTGTTCTCTAAGATAAAAATGACTACTCCTGGGAAGATTGGAAGAAATCAATTAAAGCACAGCTCAGTGGTTCCAAGTTTAGGTTAGCCCAACAATGGAAGTATGAGGAAGCTAGATATAGCTCCTCTTCTACAGAAAAACCTATTGAATTCCTAATGCAACTTGTAAAGATCCTGAGGGAAATGGACCCAAACATGGACTTTAAACTATGGAAGGACAGGATCCTCTATGAATTGCCTATGTCTCTGAGGGACTTAGCAGTTGCTAGGACTAAGTTCTCAAGAGAACCTTCTACTTTTATTAATACTTGTAATGAGTTTCTTTTAAATAAAAAGTATGATTCTATAAGGTTCACTCCTAGATCTTTAATTGAGAAAATCTCCAATTTCAAACAGAAACCTCCTGAAAAAGTTGGTGAACCTTCTGCCCCTGTTGCACCAAAAAAGTATCAAAAAAATACTTGCTTTAAATGAAGAAAGCCTTGGCAGAAAGGCCATTTTTTTGACAAGAAAAGAAATCTTGTTGAACAAACAGAGGAACATGCTGATGACACCGTTGCAATGGATGATACTTCAAGTGATTGTGCCAGAAATATTTCTTATGAATCTCACCAGGAAATTTTAATGCTGGAAGAAGATATTCATTATTTGAATACTATTGACATTGAGAATGATGATTTATCCACAGTAGAAGATGCTGAAATCATAAGAAATCTTGAAGACAGCTCAATAATTATTGCTCCTCTCAAGGCACCAGTCTTGAACAATGGAAACAGCATTGAAGTTGTTTTATATTCTGAAGCTGGAGGAAGTGTAGTATCTGAAAAAGCACTTACTTCAGTGGATCAGGATTATAAATTAAAACTTATTCCTATCATTTCTGAAAATTGGAGAGGTTATGGCTCTGTATTGTCCCCCATTGTTAAATACAAAGCAACAGTATTTTTAAAATATAACTGTGGATTTGTAAGAGCTATATGTGATTTTATAGTTATGGAAAATTATAATCTAGTAAGTTAATTGTGGGAAATTACATTTTAACACAATATGGCATTAATTGGATCCCTCAAACCAATGCTTCACAATGGATTTGAATGGGAAGAGAAAATTTAAAATTTCTTCCCCCAAGAAATTATTAAAACCACCAGATTGAACACATTTCATTCTATAGTTCAATATAAAGGAAGATCTATAAAAGAAATGCCTTCCCTTCTGTATAAAATTGAAACTGCTTCTTTTGGAGAAAAACTTTCTGGTGAGGAAAAAGATTCCATCATTCAATTGATAAAATCTTTTACTATGGCCTTCTCTCATGTGTCACATGAACTATGACTGGTAAAAGAAGAAATGAAGCTCTTATTGTCTTTCTCAGTAACTGAAATACTGCATAGTTTAAAAAAAGAAGGCTTATCCTGCTTCTCCTACAAAGAGAAAAGATATTGAAGACAATATATTTACCCATTTAAAAATGAATATTATTGAAAAGGTAGTTGAAAAACCTAAATATTGTGTTATCTCACCTGTCCTAATTTCATATGAGAAAGATAAATCCAGGTTATGTAGTGATTATAGAGAGCTAAACACTTATTCTGATGATGATATCTATCCTTTACCCAGAATTAGTTTTATACATGCTACCTTACAAGGTGCTAAAAATATCAGCTGCTTAGATGGTAATAAAGGATATTTCCAGGTACCTGTTGAGAAGAATTTCCAGAATTTTCTGATGATTTCTAATCATATGGATATTTATAAGTATTTTGGGATTTCAATTGGCCCCAAAAATTCCCCTTCGGTTTTTTTGAAAGTTATGGATAACACATTCCATCAAGAAATAATCAAAGGATGGCTGATGGTTTACATTGATTATATCATCATATTCTCTAAAAAATTTGAGAACCATCTTTATCACCTGTATAAAGTGTTCCATAAGATGGATGAGAGAAATATGACACTTGCCTTGAAAAAATGTAAATTTGGTTTTCATTCTTTAAAAGTACTTGGTCATGTTGCCTCAGGTTTACTGATATGTGTTGACCAGAACAAAGTGGAAGCCATACAATAGTTGAAAGCTTCTACTACAGTTAAAGAGCTCCAGTGTTTTTTTGGAATGTGTGGATACTTTAGAGATTATACTAAAAGTTATCAGGTAATAGCATTACCCCTTACCCAATAAACTAGGAAAGATGTTTCTTTTGTCTGAAACAGTGAAAGACAAAGAGCTTTTATCACACTATGAACCATTGTTTGATGTCAGCACCAATTCTTACTTTTCCTGAAATTAATCAACCATTTTTTATACACCAATGCCAGTTCTATTGGTCTTGGTGCTTCTCTCCATCATAAACAGGTTATGAATGATAAAGTATCAGAAGTAGTAATTTGTTATATTTCAAGAAACTTTAGATATAGTGAATTGAAATATGGTGCCACTTAAATGGAGTGTTTAGCAGTAGTGTGGGCTCTAGAGAAGCTACATTATTATCTAGATTCAAGAAATTGAACTTTTCACTGACTGCAGTTCAGTGAAATCCCTCTTGAACTTTAAGACACCTAACAGACATATTTTTAGATGACAGTTAGCTGTTCAAGAATACAGAGGGAGAATGACAATACTTCATAGGGCTGGTGTTGTTCACTCAAATGTGGATATGTTATCAATATTATCTTTGCTAAATGATGACTCTAATCCTGCATATTATCTTTAGGTTGAAAGAGTTCACGTTCATGGGATATATGTGGTTGATATGGTGGAGTAGCTATTACAGCTTACTCTAGTTTCATATGATAAAGACACTGAATTAAAGATGTTATGTACTATATTAAATGATCCAAAGAATGCTTCAATACAAGCATTAATTAAAACGCTCACCCCAAAGTACCAGACTGAATTGGAAAAAGGTAAATTTTAAATTGATGAAGGCTAGCTCTATTATAGAAGAAAATTGAGTAACGTTATTGTTATTCCTCCTTCCATGAAAGAGATCCTCTTGAAGATTTTTCATGATGACATATTGGCTGGACATTTTGATCTTAAAAAAAATTATCAGAGTTAAGAACACTGCTTGGTGGGTTAATATGTCTGAAGACACCAAACTATTTGTTGAATCCTGTGATTCTTAGCAGAAATCAAAAAGATTATCTGGGAAAAGAGCTGGATTAATGCAACATATTGAATCTTTTGATGCACCATGGCAAATAATAAACATGGACTTTGTAACAGGATTGCCTATTTCTGGAAAAGACAGTTATAACTCTTGATGGGTTATTGTGGACAGATTCACAAAAATTTATAAATTTATTCCTACTCACAAGGATGCTTCCACTAAATAATTAGCTTTCTTGTGCTGGTCTCATATGTTTAATACTTCTGGTTTCAAAAGGCCATAATCTCTGAAAAAGACCCTAAATATACTTCTGAATTTTGGATATCTCTGATGGATGTTTCTTGTTGTGATCTGAAGCTTTCTACTGCCCATACCCCCAAACTGATGGATTACCTGAAAGAATGATTCAGAATTTATAGGACATGATAAGAAGGTAATGTGCCTTTTGCCTTGAGTACAAAGACAATGACAGATTCACACATGATTGGGTTACCTTACGTACTAGTTTGGAATTTGCTTATAATAGCACTTTTCATTCTGTTACTCAGAGAAAGACTTGAGCTCTGGCTTGGATATGTTCCAAATACTCCTGCCCAAATTCTCAATAATAAAATAACTAAATTGGATTTACATCCTGGTGTAAAATCTTTTCTCCAAATGCGACAAATTTGCAAAAGTCATGGTCAAAAATGTATTGAAAAATCTTTTGAATATGAGAAGAAGAGGTGGTACAAATTCCATAGAGAATACACTTATAAAAAGGGTGAAGAAGTACAGATTTCTACAGTCCACTTCAATTTACAAGGTAATAACAAATTAAAAGACCCATTTTTAGGTCCAATTTTTTCCAGAAGAATGGTTGGTGATAATTCAGTTGAAGTTATCTTGTACTCTTCATATGATATATAACATCCTGTTTTTCCAATATCTCTTCTGAAAACTTACACATCCAATAGTGATTTCTTTCCCAGAAGGAGGGGAAGACCAAAGAAGACCCCTATTAAAATCACTGAAACAAAAGAAATTGATAAGATTCTCAATAACAGAATAATTACTTCTGAAAAAGTTACTGAATACTTATTGAGATTCAAGAATAAATCTTCTGAATATGATTCTTGGATACCTGGGAAAGAGATATCAAATCTTCCTGCTCTACTAAAGAAATATAAAAAGAAAAATCATAGAATTTTTTTTATTGTTTGTTTAGAGTGAAGGAGTGTCGACCAGGCTGCTAGACTTACCAAGAAAAATAATTAATTATTTACTTGAATGAAGCCATGCCTTTATATTTCTTATTTAATTATTTATTATATTATATTTACTTTAAAATTACTTGTAATAATTTAACTAATTACAATAAGTGAATTTAGTAAATATTTAAATTAATATTAATGTCCCTTATATTAGGGGTATCAAAGTTAAAAATTTGTAATGATTTAAAAGGTATTTCCAAACACAAAAAGAAAGCCACAAAGTTGAATTTAATTCTCAGTAAAAAGGTGTTTTTGGGGCACAATATGGCATATTTTAAAAAATAATCAAAGTTGATTTGGGGGAAAAACTAGGTATTTTAAAATGGAAGATTTGTAACTTTGATACCCCCTATTTTAATTACCTAACACCATGATCAATGAAAGATTAAAAGAGAAAAAAATATACTAATACTAAAATTGAAAAAAAAAATTCAAATTAGTTTATTTAAAATACTAAAATTATATTGATACTAAAAATTGAAAATGAAATTGTTTTGTACTAAGTGTGAAATTTAAAAGTGAACTTTAAAATGTATCAAATAAATTGATATATACATTAAAACATATTTTATTGGCACATCATTTTATTACTCTCTGTTATTTGTAAATTCTTATTTTGGAAGGATCCTTTCTCTCACACTCTTGTATGTAGGCTTCTTAACTCTGTGTCCTCTTTATCCTTATTGCCTATAAAAGGCCTTCCATTTGGTGCTGTTTTCTTAATTCCATACTACTTACATTTAAATTATAACCAATCAATAAAATTCTATTACTATTGTATCTGATTTATTATTTACACACTTGCATAATTTAAGTCAGTATAAGAGATAATAAAATATTCCTTTACCTTCTAAATTGAGAAAAAAAACATTTAAGATAAAAACTAGATACCTTGATTAAAATCCTTGAGTCTTACACCTTCAATGCCATTTGGACTTCAATAAAACTTTCTAGACCATTAAGACCCCTTCACAGAAAATATCTAAAAATATCAAAAAATATCAAAAAATATCAAAAATATCAAAAAATAATAAAATATATATATATATATCAGAAAGTAAAAATAATTAAAAGTTAAATGAAAAAATTTAAAAAAATTTAAAAAAAAACCCCCCAAAAAAATAAAAATAAAATCAGAAAAAAATGAAAAATAAAACAATTAATAAATAAAAAATTGAAGAAAAAATAAAATTAATAAAATAAAAATAAAAATAAAAATAAAAATAAAAATAAAAATAAAAATAAAAATAAAAATAAAAATAAAAATAAAAATAAAAATAAAAATAAAAATAAAAATAAAAATAAAAATAAAAATAAAAATAAAAATAAAAATAAAAATAAAAATAAAAATAAAAATAAAAATAAAAATAAAAATAAAAATAAAAATAAAAATAAAAATAAAAATAAAAATAAAAATAAAAATAAAAATAAAAATAAAAATAAAAATAAAAATAAAAATAAAAATAAAAATAAAAATAAAAATAAAAATAAAAATAAAAATAAAAATAAAAATAAAAATAAAAATAAAAATAAAAATAAAAATAAAAATAAAAATAAAAATAAAAATAAAAATAAAAATAAAAATAAAAATAAAAATAAAAATAAAAATAAAAATAAAAATAAAAATAAAAATAAAAATAAAAATAAAAATAAAAATAAAAATAAAAATAAAAATAAAAATAAAAATAAAAATAAAAATAAAAATAAAAATAAAAATAAAAATAAAAATAAAAATAAAAATAAAAATAAAAATAAAAATAAAAATAAAAATAAAAATAAAAATAAAAATAAAAATAAAAATAAAAATAAAAATAAAAATAAAAATAAAAATAAAAATAAAAATAAAAATAAAAATAAAAATAAAAATAAAAATAAAAATAAAAATAAAAATAAAAATAAAAATAAAAATAAAAATAAAAATAAAAATAAAAATAAAAATAAAAATAAAAATAAAAATAAAAATAAAAATAAAAATAAAAATAAAAATAAAAATAAAAATAAAAATAAAAATAAAAATAAAAATAAAAATAAAAATAAAAATAAAAATAAAAATAAAAATAAAAATAAAAATAAAAATAAAAATAAAAATAAAAATAAAAATAAAAATAAAAATAAAAATAAAAATAAAAATAAAAATAAAAATAAAAATAAAAATAAAAATAAAAATAAAAATAAAAATAAAAATAAAAATAAAAATAAAAATAAAAATAAAAATAAAAATAAAAATAAAAATAAAATAAAAGTGATACCTTTATTTATGCACCATTTAGTATATCTTTTATTATCTCACATACTCTCTTTATTTAGTTTTTTTTTCTCACAACCTTGTATTAGGTGGTGTTAACTCCATGTCTTTATTTCTCACATTTTTGCCTATAAAAGGCCCTCTCTTTTTTTACTTTTCAAACCATTCCTTACTTACTTGCCAAACTTACAATATATAAATTAAATCTGTTATTACTTTATTTTATAACATTAGTACTTTCATCCATGTAGTTCTAAGATATAAATTATACTAATATTTGTAATCACCTCTTATCATATGAGTAAAATAATCAAAAGATTAAAGAAAATACGTACATTGTTTTTTTGGGAGCCCAATAAATCCACTTAAAACCTGGTAGGACCTCCAGATTTATCTTCTAGACCAAGAGACCCACCGAAATAAATAAATTTAAAAAAAATTAAAAAAATCATAATTTTCTGAAAGTTAAAAATTCTTAAAAATCATTAAAATTAAGAAAAAAAATAATAACAATTATTATTATTGTAAAAATTAAATAAATTTAATGTGTATATAAATCTTTAACACCTAAATTGATCTTAATAATTAAAATATTCTTTAAAATAAAAAAAATTGAAATTAGGGGGTATCAATGTTGACCAATCTGCAATTAAATTCATTGCAGATAAAAATGTTTTTACCCTGATTATCTTCTGTAATTTTAATTGCTAGTAATTGGGTTATCAGACCTTTTACATGTCAATTTTCACCTCTATTTGAACTTTTTATCCTCAATTTTTCATAACCAAATTTTGGAAAACACTATGGATGAGCCAGCCTCCCTACCTTGCTGCGCACTCCCATCCTGTCTATTCATTATATTCATTCAAAACCCCTCCCCATTTCATCTGTTTATTTCTTCTCCTTTTTATCTTCAAATATCTCAACATTCCTAATCAACATAGATCTTATTTAAGGCAGCCATCCCCAAGTATTTTCTTTAAATCCCATTAATCCCTCTTTCCCCCACTCATCTGAGAAATCAAAGACCATTCAACTAAAAAAGGTGATCATCTCATACTTATCAACTGGCTGAAAACTAAAACTAATTATGATTCTTGTTTTTGTACTTAGAATTCAACTAAAGTAGGACATCCCCCTGGATCAAACATTAATGGATATCTTCTAATGGCCAATGAATCATGAAATAAGACAAATGGAAGGATTAATATTTTGCCTAAATAAATTTCTGAATGCTTCAAAAACTATCAAGACATATAAAAGAAGGCTAATAATCTTTCATCTTCCACTTGTTTTGGTATTACTAACCTTGATATCAGTAAGTGCATAAACTAAAACTAATTATGATTCTTGTTTTTGTACTTAGAATTCAACTAAAGTAGGACATCCCCCTGGATCAAACATCAATGGATATCTTCTAATGGCCAATGAATTATGAAATAAGAAAAAAGGATGGATTTATCTTTTGACTAAATAAATTTCTGAACGCTTCAAACACTATCAAGCCATATACAAGAAGGCAAATAATCTTTCATCTTCCACTTGTTTTGGTATTGCTGACCTTGATATCAGTAAGTGCATAAACTAAAACTAATTATGAATCTTGTTTTTGTACTGAGAATTCAACTAAATTAGGACATCCCCCTAGATCAAACATCAATGGATATCTTCTAATGGCCAATGAATTATGAAATAAGACAAATGGAATGATTAATCTTTTGCCTAAATAAATAACTGAACGCTTCAAACAATATCAAGCCATATACAAGAAGGCTAATAATCTTTCATCTTCCACTTGTTTTGGTATTACTGACCTTGATATCAGTAAGTTCATCAAAACTATAGACAGTAAACTTTATTCTTTATGTCCTTACTATAAAGAGACAGATTCCATATTTGGAGAGCAAACCAATTTTAACCCTGAAAACATGTTGGATAGATAAGAGGATATCTCTGAACATGATTTTGAAAGAAACCTTTTTCCTTCCACTTCTACTCAAGCCTCCCCTCATTTGACTTCCACTAATCAAGACATCTTTTCAATAGATCCTTATTGCAATATAAACCAACCTGACCTCACTCCAGTAAGTTTTTTTTGCTTGTCTAGATTTTCTATTTTTCTTATTTCTAAAAAAGCTAATGAATGGAATGAGTATCCTCAAGAAAGCTAGTCTGAAGCTTGAATAGGAGAAGAAATTTGAGCTTTCTTCAAAGAGGGATGAGAAAGCACATGGCTTGGAGGAGAAGAAATTTGAGATAAAGAAAGTTGAGAAGGCTCTTGAGTACAATTTTCTATTGGATTAAATGAAACTCAAGTATCAACTTGAAGATTGTTCAAAAAAAAGTTTTCTTGATATAATGTGTTAAAGCTAATAAATCTGTTGAGGAAATTGAATGCTTAATGAAGAATTTTAATAACTAATTTTTTTTATTTCATTCATATCTAATTCCAAAGTCTTTTAGAAAGACTCATTGATAGAATGCATTAAAGCTAATAAATCTGTTAAGTAAATCGACTTCTTAATGATAATGTTTGATGACTAGTTTTTTTATTTTCTCTGTTAATATTTCAATTCAATTGTTTTTGAACTTATTCTTGATAAATTGCATCAAAGCTAATAAATCTGTTGGGGAAATTTACTGCTTAAAGAAAATTTTTGATTACTAATTCTTTTTATTTTATTGTTCATGTTTCATTCCAAATTTTTTTTCAAGTCAAAAAATTTACACATCTTATTTGAAAATTTGGCAATAACCCCCCTGAAACTTACTCTGGAAGGGGGTAAAAATTACTAAATCTTCATTCTATTACATAAATAATTAAGCAAATCAATTTAAAAAGATAATCAACCAAGTAAAGGAATCCCGAATACTATCTGTCATTGATTTCATGAGCAAAGTCAAAGAAAACATATGACAAGAATGGTATTATGAGCTCATTCATAGAATATTATTGAATGTACACCATTATACAGCACAAGGGCTTGATCGTAGAATACTTAACTTGATTGATTATCTTTAATAACTGATAAATTAAACATTTAAGAAAAAAAATAAGAATTTGGAAATCATTTAATAACTGTATTTAGAGCCCCTCCCTCATGTTTTAGTAGCCATGTACCCTTCACCCTTTGCCTTACTTAACTGGTTTATCAAAATTTAGTTGATCTAAAAAGAACATCCAAAATGAGTAAACCTTTTGCAAGATTCCATTCCAGGAGGTGTCTTATTAGTTTGATGATAATCTCTTGAAGAATTCCAGATTGCTTCCATAATCCTGTTTCCTAATCCAAATTCCATGATAGATTTGTGATCTGTAAAATATATTCCATGGTCTTTGATTTTAGCAGGTGAAGGAATCAGTCTTCCATTAATAGGATTGATATAACAGAAAATCCAAAAATTAAGCATATTAGAATCAGTTTTGTCAACATATCTCTGGCTATGAGATTCTCCATAGTTGATAATAACATTAGAATCGAATATATAATCATTACTGAGTTTAACCCATTATATATTTGTCAAATTGGGAAGTCCAGACTTCTTGGCCAGTTTATGATTAGATTAAAATGCACAAATATATAATTTTTTCAAGCAATTGGTCAAGAAATAATTGAGTGATCCTAAGCTTTGGGAGCAAAATCTTAGATAATCATCTGATAGGAGTTTCAGGAGCCTTATTCTCTAATTATGTAATATAAAAACATAAAATAAATTAGGTAATATTTGGAAAAAAAGGCTCAACATTATAGGTCAATATCTCAGGAGCCACTGAACCAAATTCAAATCTGTTTATGGTAAATGAAAGATAGTCTTCAGGAGAGTATTCAGTTAAAAGAAATGTGACTTAAACAAACCTATCCTAATTTTTTACATAAAAAATTAAATAGAAATCTTTAAATTGGGAAAAAAAGGCTCAACTTTAACAGTAAATATCTCAGCAAAAACTGAACCAAATTCAAATCTTTTTGTAGGAAATGAAAGGCAGCTTTCAAAAGAATCTTCAGTAAAAAGGAAAAAAAGATTTGAATATACCTAAACCTAATTCAGAGTCTGATTTTCAAAATTTTACAAAAACATGAAAAGTGGTAATGGAGATTAGAACAAAAGGAGAATAATAAGTTTACTGTTATCCATATAAGAGTCATAAATATATTTAAGTATGAAATTTTTATAGAAGAAATGAGATATCAAATAGGCATGAAAAAAAGGAGATGAAACTTACCTTGATTGAAAAGTAGGAAAAATAGAGTGAGAAAGATTGATGTTGGACTCATGGTGAAATCGAATATAGAGTAAGTTAAATGTGTAAAGAATGAGAAATGAATGTTTTTAATGAAATGAAACCAAAAAAAAGTGAAATAGGGAAAAGGGGGATAATTAACATTCAAAGGAGGGATGAAGAGTTAGGTGATTGAGCTAAAAAAGAAAGTAAAAAGGGGAAGAAAAAAAAGGTTAATTTTACCATAAAAATCAAAAAAACAACTTACAAAAAAAATTAGATACAAAAATGAAAAAAAACATAATAAAAAAACCATAATTAGCAATCAAAAAATCAAAAAAGAATAAAATGACCTACCTGGAGAGATGAGATGAGAAAATAAATAAAAAAATATTGTTTGAGGGATGTTTGAGAAGAGGAGGAAAGGATATGAGGGATGAATGAAAAAAGAAACAGTGAAAAATTATGCAATTGCAGAAAATATGTGATTTCATGTTGAGTTGGTGAATGAAAACAAATGAGACATCCAAAAAAGAGACATTTACTGTAAATTCAAAATAAAAATGAATATGCAAAAAACAAAAATACCAAACCAAGTGAATAAAGAACATTAGCCAAAAATCTGGAGATTATGAAAAAAAAATTATAAGGGTTGTGTTTCAAAATGTTTTAGGGTGATTGGCATAACGACAGAGTGTATGCTGGTGAAAAAAATGTTTTGTGATTCAAGTGAGGGGAGAGCTGGTGCAGTTTTGGGATCATCTTCTTCATAAAGATCATTGAAAAGATATATAAGCTAAAGTGTCTTCCAAACCCAAGGCAGAATCATAGTCAGCAGCTAAAGTTAAAGTGATAGGATTCTTAGCTGAGTGAAGTTTCTTTCTAGTAAAGAGATGCTTTATTATTTTTTGAAGAAAATTTAGGTGAAGAGTGGAAAGTGAGAATTAGCCACAAATATTCAGGATGGGTGTGCAGATAGAAAAAAATTTTATGGGTTAGCCACCAAAATTAAGTAGCATAGAGTGAAGAGACACATAATTATGAGAAAAAAATTTATGTGTTTGCCACCAAAATAAAGTAGCATAGAGTGAAGAGATACATAAGGATGGCATCTGTAATTATATGTCATATGACTTTCTTATAAATCAATCATCGATGTGATGAGTTTGGGATCAGGAATCAGGAATAGAAATTGGGGTATAAGAGGTGGGATAATGTATTATCATGCAATATTTATCTACTAGCGCTGGAAGTAGTGAATAAGAATTATCTGCAATTAATAATAGGGGGTAGAAAAGTTAGAAATTTGTAATTATTTAAAAAATATTTAATAACACAAAAAGAAAACCCAAAATTTTACATTAACTCTCAGTAAAAAGATATTTTTGCCACAAAATATGGCATATTTTACAAAATGATCATTGTTGATTTGGTGGAAAAAAAATAGGTATTTTTAATGGAAGATTTCTAACTTTAATACCCCCTAATTTTTTATCTCAGCAAAAAAATTCCTGATCCCTAATTGTGGATCACTAAAGATTGATACCCCCTATTATCATAAAAACCCTAAAAATCATAAAAATTAATAATTTTAAAATAAATCATTAAAGATCATAAATATTAAAAACTAAAATTTTTAAATCATCTTAAAATCCATGAAAATTATTAAATAAATTTTTTTTCAAATTAGAATAAATTAACAAAATCATTAAACAATAAAATTTACTTAATTGATTGAAAATGTAAAATTTATCATACTTATGAAAATCATAAATGTCACAAGAATAACAAAAAACAAAGTCTGATTAAATTCAAACTGTCAAATTTCCTAATGCAGAGAACCCATTTATTGTCAGCCTGGATATTCCCAGGGCTGAGTAAAAAATACTTATACAATATTTTAAACACATGTAGTACACATGGGAACAATAAATTAAGGTACAAAAGTTGTATACATAAGTGAAATTAATGATTAAATACAATATATGACATTATAACACCTTATATACACATATACATCCACCTTTTTCAAGTCTCATATACTTGATATTAGGTTGGAATATGTCAGGGTAATCTTAAGAACCTTTAAAATAAGGCTACATAACTTTTAAGTAGACTTAAAGCTGTTATTTTCACTGTTTTATGGAAAAACATGAACTTCACTTTAAATCACTTAAAAGTTGAGTATATGTGCTATAACTTTAACAATATCAAAAATGTGCTTTGGAAGATCAATTTGTCTTAATTAGGGCTATTGACTTGGCTACTCAAATGCATAAAAATAACACCTTTCAAATTTGGTGTTTTTTATGCCAGAAATAGCTTCTGTGTACTGGCCACATACTGCCTGCATTTTCCCCATGTGAATAGCTTCATTTTTAGAAAATTTAGAGTTTTCACACTATAATGACCCCACAATGTAATCTCACTATGGGGAAACATGCTAAAATAGGCAGCAGGTACTTATTAAGTGTCCTAATATAATTAAAAGTGCATTGACTTCATTATATGCACTAATTTCATTTATAATATCAAGATTGGTTCAAATATTTCAATACCAAACACTACAGGAAATCTGGAGGTGAACTGCTAGCAGTTCCCTCTATTTGAAACTATCAGGAATCTATCAGGAAACTGTTGGGAAACCATCCTGAAACTTTCAGAAAAAAATTTTTAAATCAGATTGTCACCGGAAGACCTAGGCACAAGGTCAAGAGTGTTCCTGGAAATGAGATGTAGAGAGTTTAGAAACTTCTTTGAAGCACAGAGGAAATTTTCGAGGAAGTGATTTGAAGATGACTCAAAGGAAGAGCTACTGCTTTGAGATATGTTTGATAAGAATTCTAATATAATTTAAAGGTAATATTTATATTCTTAATATCTCACAAAGGGTTGGAAACTCAATAATCAAAGATTTAAGATTTAGAAATGATTACTGAGAAAATAAGGAAATGTACAATAATAACAATTTAACCTGAAGCTTTACCACTACTAACTATATATTCGTTTTATAATTTAATTCTAAAGGAATATTGAACCACAATCCAACCCCTCCTCGCATTGACCTCATACCCATCCATCATTAAGCACAACACAGACCACCAAAATTACACCCGTTACACCTGGAACCTCCTTACTAACATCTGTTAACCCTTTAATCCTCCACTATTCATCCCGTTTATTCTCACTACCCCTTATAATAACCCACAGATACTTAATAAACATTTTAGAAGACTATTACATTAACTATTGCGCTGTGTGTCGCTTATTGAGGAAAAGACTAAAACACACTATTGAGAGATTGACTAATTTAGATTTAAAGTTTAGACTAGTGTGGTTGAATAGTGAGTACACAAAGGAAAGTGGCAGTTGCTATGTAGAATTGTTTTCTGCACTTTGAGTATGGATTTAGATCTCTATATTATTGATTTAATGAGCTGCTTTTGCCTTGAGTGTCACGTGGCACGTGACACAGTTGAAAAAACATTGAAAAAATAAACTGTCACAGATTGAATCCAGAACAATCCCTCCTTGAGCAGAGCTTAGGAACCACATTGAACATCAGTTAATCTCAGGTTTGGAAAAAGGTTGAACAACATCACTTAGCATACCTTAATATTCAAATATTAAACTTGAATATATGTTGTTTGTTTGATATAGATGCATATGCATTTGAATTTGCATGGTGGATACATATTGCATGTTAAAAATTGATGTGAAATGCCTATCCGAAGTGTATGCATGATGACTATGAAGAATAAATATGCATAAAAATATGCATAGTTATTATGCATAAAATACATGCAAATTGAAATGCATAAAAATATGAAAATTGAATATGCATTAAAAATATGCATATTGAATATGCAAAAAAAGGTGCATATATGTATATGAATAAAATATATTAATATGCAAATACATCTGTATAATGAATATGCATATTCATATGCATAAATATGCATTGTGATTGAAATATGCAAAAAAATGATGCTCAATGAGTATATTTTATGCATAAATAGAAATATGCAATATGAATTCATATTGCATATGAATAACACTGGCAAACCAACTTGACCAAAACTCATACTAAACTTTCATTCTGGACTATATAGGTGTGAGGGAAGGAAGAAAAACAGTCTGACAGTAGAAAAATTCTACATGCACTCATTTTGTGGCAGAGCGAATGAGAAGTGCTGAATTATGGTTGGTGCCCATAATTTAGTATGATATCATATATTTATTGAATTGTTTCAATATTGAAAAGACTTTTGGTTGGTTGGTATGGATCTACTTGTGCCAGGGTCTAATCTAATTATTTTAACAATTTCTTAATAATTAATGGGTTTAAATACAAAAACAGGTTGTATTTTTTGTGGGATATTGGATAAGATAAGGTCTTTTGTAAAAAAAACTTATATTGTTCAAAAATATTCCTGAATCAGATGTGGGATAATCACTACAAAAAATTGTAGTACTGTGGGCAATAAAATATATGCACAAGCAGTAAAGGAAGGACTGAGTGCACCCTTTTTGTGCAGTGGGAATCATTAGAGTGGAATTGTGGATGAAAAATATAATTCATTATTACTATTTTATTTAATCAAAAAATTTATAATATTAAAATGAACTATTGATTCATTGGTATTTGACTTTGTGCCTCACTCATATTAATCATTTGATTGATTTTTTTCACCATTATGTTATTAATATTATAAGTATAGCAAAAACACGTTGTAGTTAGACTCTTACAGTTGCCTTGCTGTAAGCAGAATCCAAAGGAATTGGATAAACCAAAGAAAACCCTGTCCTTCTAAGTAAAATAATGGTTGTTCAAATAACTAAGCTCTCTAGTCTACTTGAATTGATTGAAATATATGAAACTCTGATTTATAAACGCTTATTGAGATTTAGAAATAGCAGATGTTGAAAAAGAAATACTGATGACAACAATTAAGGCATACCAGTGAAATATCTGAAAAGATAGACTTATATTTTTTTATAAAAATTTTATTTTAAATGAGTTAACAATAAAACATGTCCCTGAGATGGAGACCTTTCAAATGATACCCTATATGTGATGAAAATATAATTGTTGTGTTGTATTTCAAAAGTGTTATGAAAATATAAATGTTATAAGGGTATTATAATTTTATTTAATTTTGTTGAGTAATGAAAAATATGAATGTGGTTGTTAATTATATTCAAAAAAGACCCTTATTATAAAAAACTAATGAGAAAAAAACATGTAGAAGACTTATATTCACCCCTTTCTATCTGATTCTCCTACTCCAGACCTTTCCAACAATACCATACATGCATAGGATCTACAATAAACTATTGATCTAATAAGCATAATAAATTCTAACCAAATTTTGCCACAATAGCCAAATTTTTCCAAAGTCACCAAAATTTGGCACAGTGTCCAAACTTTGGTACACTGACCAAGCTTTGTTACAGTGACCAAACTTTAAGCCAGTGACCAGACTTTCCCATTGTGAGCAAATTTTGCCATAATGAGCTAACTTTTCCAGAGTGAACTAAATTTGCCACAGTGAGATAATTTTGCCACCATGACCAAACTTAGCCACAATGACACAATTTTTCCAGTACACTTCGCTTTTGCACCGGAAAATCACCAGAGCAAACCGGAGCACACTGGAGAACTGGAGCTCAGTGGCCATTCCATCAGCACACCATATCCACCAATAATACTATAAGTCACTAAATCAAGTAAAAAACTAAGAAAACAGTAAAATATGATAAAAAACCATAAAGACGTAAAAGATAGAGAAAGATCTGGGCTATCCAATGATAATAATTACCTTACAAAATTCCAAATATCCAGCCTTATAATCCAGAAAATTGCTACTAATCTTCAAAAATAAACCTAAGTGGCATACCCAGATGTGGAATGCCACATCCTCCCTCCAATATGGAATGTCCTCATTCCCAACTTTGCATAATTGATTTCCCAAAATCTTGCATCTCTCCCTTCAACCATTATCATCTCCAATCACACTATTAACCCAGTTTCTTCTAAATTAACCTTCAATCTCATCATTTTAAAATGTCCTTTAAAGAACTAGCCTCTCCATTTAAATTATGTGTTTGCTACCAAATACCCTGTCTAATGTCTAATTCTGATCTTCCTTAAAAGAATTTGTTCAAAACAGCTTCCTTATCCAAAGTCCAATATTCTTCAATAGATCCCAGCCTAATTCAGACTTCTCAAGATCCAGATCCTATAATGCCAGTTCCTCCTATAAATTTCACTGAAAAAATGTTTCCTGGCTCAAAATGTAAGAACTATTTTAAAGAAACTCCATCCAATAATCATGAAGATATCCTAAAGAGAAGACTCCTAATGCAAAGTTTTGATAATAATGTCAAACAATTTCAAATAAATTATCTTTTCTAATTATTTTATTTTGATGAACATTGTTTTAGCTGCTCTTCTACAAATTTAATTTGTTTGTCTTCTTCTTTGGCTCTTGATATAAATCATAATAATAATAATAATAATAAAATAAATTTGTGTGATGATTCCACTACTGAGAGCAAGGTTTGAATCCCTTCAGACTCCCATATACCAGTCTTCCATCTATGTCATAGCATGAGAGAGTTGATCTTCCTAATGAGATGAATACACTTGATTCCATTCTAATAGGTCCCCCCACTGAGCCAAATTCTTTGATTCTAATCTTGCCATGAGGTCCACCAAGCTTCCACCAAACAGCCTAACACTGAGGCTTTAAAATAAAACAATAATAAATCCAAATACCACCCTGGCTTCTGATTCGTTCATCACAATTTTCATCCATTTGCTATTCAGAAATCTTTACAAAATACTTTTAGCCAGGATTCCAACATTTGATTTTAATCTTTTAGACCATTTTAAAGTGCTACAAATATCACCTAATTAAACCATTATGCCTTTTTAGCATCATTACCGCCTGAAATTTTATTCTCCTAAAGTTTATAGCACCTAAATCCAACAATGTTTGAGCATCCAGTTTAAAGTCTTGTGGACAGAGATAAATTAATAGATTGAATTGAGTTGACCAAATAGATTTAAATTCCAGTTTAAAGTCTTGGTGGACCAAAATTTTAATCAATTGCCAGTTTAAGGTCATGGTGGACCAGGCTTTAGTAAATATTTAAAGAACTCTCCATAAACTTTCAGTTTAAAGTCTTGAAGGACTAACAGCATCCAAAGGAGAACAAAATTCTTTAAGAAAATCTTGAAAACTATCCAGTTTAAAGTCTTAGAAGACTAAAGATGTTGAATACGAATAAGACTTTAAAGAAAATCTTGAAAATTAGCCAATTTAAAGTCTTGGAGGACTTACAGATCTTGAAATGGGATCCAATTTTTCTCGAGCTTCACTTTACCCTTTTTCCTGTATAAAATATACTATGATAGAAATAACCAAAAAGAAAAATTTAAAATATAAAAAAAATTAAGAAAGAATTTTATATTTATATATTTATTTTATTTTTTAATTTATTAATTTAATTTAATTTATTTTTATTTTTTTATGATAAAAGAAGGAATTTAGAAATAAATTAAAAATATTGATTTCTAATGAAAGTTTAAGAAAGAAAAATATTTGAAAGGAGACTTTAAAAAATTTGAAAATAAAAATTTAAAATTTAATAGATGCCCCCCAGCCAGTTGATGAGCTGTACCCTTGACATCATACCCACATATAAATGCAACTTGATGTGGTTACACAGTTTGAGAATTTAAATATAATAAATAAAATGAAAGTTTTTTTTTTTTTTTTTAGAAAATAGAAATTTTAAATAATGATCACTGGGTGGGCTCCCTCCAATTTGTAAAAATGATTAGAGACCACCAGTGAGCATTACCCTTAACAATAATTTTAAAGATGTAAAATATAAAAGAAATATATTGAAATCACGAAACAAAAACATAAAAGAGAAAATAAAACTAAACAAAATAAAAGAAATCTTGAATCCGGAATTAAGAGTGGTGTCTTTTTGTTTGTTCCAGTTTATAGTCTTAGTGGACTTCCTATAATTCAAAAAACAAAGCCAGGATTCAACTAGAAACAAGGAGAAATTGGTAACAAACATTGTGGGGTAATTGTATATAGAGGAGCCAGCCCATCAATTACCCCCAAACTTGCCATTAATTCAGAAGTTTCCCCTGTAAACACTTCTACCAATAAAAAATTTATCAATCCAAAATATATCTTCTACATAATTTTTGTCGCTTTTAAGAGTTTTAAGAATTTTCAAACAAATTTCTTCATAAATGTTGTAAAATTTTGCTAATGGTTTTGTCTCCCATACCATAGTAAAATGACAGTAATATTTTTAATAAGATAGTAGTTTATCCTCATTCCGGAGTTAAACTTGATTATGAATGATTTTTTTTGTTTAGTTTAAATCATTGTGGAGTATACTTCTGTCCTTGTAGTACCTCTAGGATAGAACCTCTTAACTTGATTGGAAGCTACCCTCTTTTTTAGTACCACTCCATCCAACTCTTCTAAAACATATGAACTGCCAGATACTTGTTCATTGACTTTATACGCTCCATTCCACCTATCTGCAAACATCTTTCCCCATTGGCTCTCCAAACTCCTATTATACACAAAAACCATATCTCCATTTTTCAATTTTTTTAAGTTGATGTGCCAACCTCTCATCCCAATATCTTACTGACTGATTTCGGATCTTCATCATCCACAAATATGCCTTTTCTAAGTAGTCTTCTTTCTTTTCTAGCTGCATCATTCTTGCAAATAATAACTCTTCAGTAGTCTTGACCATGTCCCAGTCAACTCCAAGATATGATTAAGATTCCAAATCAACCAGTAAAACTGCTTTCTGTCCAAAAACAAGTTCATAGGGTGAAAATACGGTTGTCCTTTTGGCAGTAATTTGATCAGCAAATAAAACTAAAGGTAAATAATGCCTCCACTTTTCAGAACTTGACCCACACATTTTGACTAAAGCATCCTTAATAACTTGATGCCCTCTTTCAACCATACCTTCAGCTTCAGGATAATAAGGGGTTGCTACCCTAACCTTTGATCCAATTTTTGATATAGCTTCTCTAAACTCTTTCTCAAACTCAGGACCTCCATCTACCGTTACCAATTTCATAACTCCATATTGATTCACCCAATTTTTCAAAATAAATTCTGCCACATTTTTGGAAGTCAAATTAATAAGAGGCACTGCCTCTACACAGCCAGATAAATCATCTCTGGCTACAATAAAATATTTATACCATCCCTCCTTAATATGAACGGCATCCAAGCTAACCCTTCCAAAGAGAGTATTTTTTCTGGTAGCGTGTCTAGGTTCTTTCAGCCTTAACTAACTTCTTCTTTAACATTCTTTGCATGACTGAACCCACTTTTTAATAGCCATCTTCTTGCCTGGACACCAAAATCAATCAGCAATTCTTCTGAACGTTTCTCCAACATCTCTATGCCCAAGATCTACATGCAGTGACTTTAAACTAACTCTTGCCCTTTCTATTGAGTTAAAATTACTTGAGGATTTGGATACCTACTTTTCATTATTTGTGGACCAGACAAGTAAAATGTAGATGACTTTGTTTTTATAGCCACCCATTCATTATCTTCACAATATTCTGGCCTTTCTAAAGTCAATAAATATTTGACCAACAAAAAATAAAAACAAGTCTGACCCCAGACTTCATCTTGAAAATCAATTAATATAATATCAATGGGCACTTCTCTATCATCAATATCACCAGCACATGAATGAGACAATAAATTTTTGCCACAAATTTTTCTCTTAATCGAGCTATGTTGATTTTCTTCATCTGAACCTTTTGACCTCTTAAAAACTGAATTTTAAAATACCTCTTTCTCTTCTTCACCCTTTTTAACCAAATTTTCTAATTCTCCAACATATACACCCTTCCTTAACCTACTACTATCCCAAACTACTACTCCATCTTCATCTATATACACAACATCTTCTTCTACCTCTTTGTAATCAAATTTATCTACACCAATTTCATCAATTTTATCATCATAAAAATAATTTTCCAGTTTATCCTCTTAGTAGAGGTCATCATCACAATCATCTAAACACAATAGTCCTGCAAGTTTAACCTCATGGGGGAGGTATTGAAAGTCTTCAGCTCCTTTAGTGCTGGCTTTAATCATAGGTATATCTTCATTGAACTCTTTTGAGTATAAATCATCTTCAGTGGGTGGTCTTCTTGAAAACCATCTGGCATAGTAAAAGTTTTGCCAGGCTTATGAACTAAGTCAAAAGAAAATGTTGAATGAATGCTACCAATCTACTCATAGGTGCATTTGGTAAACTTGGGGAATAAATCATTTAAATTAAAGATTTAGCATCCACTTGCAATTCAAAGTGTTGGCCCCACAAAACATTTTGAAGTTTCTTTAAAATTTTTGCCACTCCACACAGTTCCAATTTTGGCTGAGAATATCTTGATTTGACTTCAGTGAATATCACAGATTCATACCTAACTGTCCTAATGTAACCAGCTTTATCCATCTGAGACAAAACTGCCCCAGCAGCAACCTGACTTGAGTCAACTGCTAAATAAATCCTACCAGCATCTTTTCCATAATCTAATTGTGCAGGACTAAATCCTTCCCCACAACCTTCTTCAATCTCTCAAACACCCTTTTACACTCTTCATCCCACTCCCAGTTTACATCCTTTCTTGTAGACCTTCTCAATGGAGCTTCCAATGAAGAAAAGTCCTTGAAAAACATTTGAACATAAACACATATGCCTAAAAACCCCCTAACTTTGGTCATATTCTTGGATCTTGGCCGGGACTAAATTTTATTCACTTTCTTCTTGGACATAATCCTACCCTCTCTACATACCACATGACCTAAAATCTCTAAAGCTGGCACACAACATGAAAATTTTGAATCCAAAATAGTTAAACCAGCATCTTCAATTCTAAACAAGATCCTCTCTAAAGTGATTGCATACTCCCAGATAAATTTTCGTATCCCTGGGTTCTCCTCCAACACTTCATTATCATAATCTGTTGAAGGTCCTTTAATTCCTCCATCTTCAATAAAGATTCCAGAATATTGAGGAATTTCATCTTGAAGAATCCAAGCCATCTGAGCTTGATAAACGGCAACTGAATTTTTTGCTCCTTGAGGTAATCTTGTCAATCGTAATCGTCCTAGTGGTGTATCAAAAGTAGTGAGAGGCTTAGAGTCTGGATGCAACTCTCTCTCATCATATCCCCCCATAATTTCTCCTAAACCATAACACACTCTCCCCTCAAACTCTTCCACAAACTCCTCAGCACTAGGCGGTATACCAGCATCCTTTATTGTAACCCTATTTAATTCCCTGAGATCATGAACTGCTCTAAGTTTGCTATTTGGTTTCTTGATACAAAATACCAGACTAGAATAACTTGATGATGATTGCTCATACAGTCCAGTGTGAATCCATTCTCTGACAACTTTGATATAAGCTTCTTTTAATGCAGCCGGAATTGGGATTGATTTTTTCTGCCACGGTTCAAGACATACCACAGAAATCTTGTAAGGCTCCCCATAGGAATGCTTCAACACACGCTGTGGTCTACCAACATTGGCAGGGGCCTTTGTTGTGTGATTTGGCACTGTTTGTGCATGTCTTAATTGACATCTGTTAAGGAATTTGGTATTTTTCTGGTTTTATTCCGTGGATATTGGGTCTTCAGGTATGTGGGTACTATCATTGGATAGCCCTGGTTTTTCTCTATATTTTATGTCTTGAAGACATTTTTCATATTCTGAGTTTTAAGGGGTCATTTCCTCATTTTTCATTTATAAAAGATTGCTGTTTAATTTTGTTTTTCGTGTTTTACGGGCTAACCTTAAGTCTTAGGGTTAAGTGCTTAGTACCATTGGATAGAGCTAATTTTTCTCTATATTTCATGTCTCAATGTTGTTATAGTGAAATTCCGTGTTTTAAAGGTTTTAGTAGTTGTAGCTAATTTTTCTAAGTAGATTAGTGGTTTTTATTGGTTTTCTGGCTTCAGGGAGGCGGGGCCGCTTCAGGCGGCATCTCCAACTTCGGGCGGCCCGCCCGCCTCTGTTTTAGGAGGTTGGGGAGCGCTCCAGGAGGGTTTTTTATGCAATTTGGCAGGTACAGGCGCCAGATTGGTGGGTGCGCATGGGCTCTTAGTTAGTGGTCTGTGTGTACATAGTGAATAAGACAGTTTGGGCAACCTTAATCATCATACAACCATCCGGAGGTGATCTCATTGTTCCTCACTCAGTTTTCACTGTTTTCTGGCCACAATTGGCTGTGTTTGTTGCAAGTGAGTTCTTCATTTAACTTAACTTTGGCAACTGCTTTCTCTGTTATAGTCTTGCAAGCTATAGCAAGTATTATTGCTGTCTCTGGTGTGGATTTGCAGCCTACATCAAGTATCTTTGCTGTCTCTGGTGTGGACTTTGTTCTACATTTCAGTTCTTTGGTCTGGTAGTCTATCTGGGGACTACTTTCTTGGCTCATCAAGCAGTCAAGTGTGTTAAAAAGGGGCTTTAGCAAAACAGGAACCAACTTACTTTAGCAAGTAAATCTCACTCTATTTTTCTAAAGGGACAGGGGATTTTCTCTCTGGTTTTTCTCCAACTCCCTTGGTCAAGGCCTATAGCTAGTACTATAGGATTGTCTACAACGTCTCACCTCTTCCACAAAAGCAATGGCCTTCTCTTGCTTGACCATCACATCCAACAACAACTTCTTCTCTTCTCAAGACAAACTACCATCAGGTCCAAAATTTAAAACACCTAATCTATCAACAGTGATTCTTGATGTTTCAGAAAATTTGGGCAGTTTCTTCACCAAGGGGCTTTCATAAGGATCTCTTAATAGCTTTGGTCTTCTCAAAGGTGGATTTAATTCAGCTGGTAGCGCTACATTAATAGTCCGGATTTTATTTGTTACCTTTTTATATTCTGCTGCTTCCACATCTACATAAACTTGAGGTGAAATATTTATTTCTGAGTCACCATTAGAAATTTTGTTAAAGGAATTCTCTTCATCATTACAATCAGTATCAAAATAAGCAGATTGATATTATATTTCATTTTTAAATTTAATCTTTTTCCCTTTTCCTTTGTCTAATTTATCAACAAATTTTCCAACACCTTTAATTCCCTTATCCATCATAATATCACCCATAAAAGAAGTTGGCAGTTTATCCTCTTGCTGGAGGACCAGAATCAAATTATCAAAAAGATTATTTTTTTGTGTTTTAATTATACTAAGATTTTTTATAGAATTTTGATGAAATAATTGCAGTTTACCCTCTTGCTGGAGGTCAGAAAATAAACCATTCCAATTTTTATTCAACATAATATTTCCCATCTTCCCTCTTGATCCATTCTTGAATGTGATAGAAAATCTTGACAGAGAAGTGAGACAAACTGAAAATTTGAATACATAATAACAATTTAAAGTATAATTAACAGAAAATAATTGAGAATCCACTTGAATTATCTCAAAGTGAGCTGACCTATTGCAATTTGGGATCTCATCCTGGGGAGAGATTGCAACATTAGAGTGATCAGCCCCTGCTACCCCAAAAAATGAGGGTCTCCAAAATTCCCCTCTAAACATAATTCACCAGAAGCCGTCCTTTTAATATGCCACTTCCTGGTGCAAGTACAACACTGGCACAGAGTAGTGATCCCTGGCCGTTTTTCCCATCCTTCATCTCCAGGAGGTGCCAACCGCATATGTAGCCTCCTAATATCCTCTCCAGTAATCTTCAAACTAATACCCATGCCAGACTGATAGCCAATCCGGGCCTCAAAATCCATCAAAAATGGACCACCAAGAACATTTTTAACTGCCCCTCTGGCCACATAAAATTGAAATTTACCAATAGATCCACCAATACCTAGTTTGAAATGCTCAGCCGTACCCATCAGCTCAGTAGCATGCCATCCAATACCTCTGAGGTTTCCCCCAGTACCAGTTTTAATTGGCAAACCTATAATCATTGCTTTCTCTAAAGAAATCAAATTAATTTTTGACCCTGAATTGACCAAGGCCTTTACCTCTTTACCATTTAGAGTTATCACCAGGTAACCTAGGGGAGCAGAAAAATGTGTTTCAACATCCTCCTCAAACTTCTCAGCATTTTCAAAAATATATTCTACCTCTCCAGCAAAAACCCATTGCCTCATCAGATGCTTCTTTTGCTTCTCTGCAAGCGTCAGACTAATCTTGAATAGCTCTCCTAAAGATAAGGGAATCTGAAGTTGATTCACCCTATTTAAAACGCTTTTCATTGCATTCTCTTGACCAGATACTACTGGCCATTTGTACTGGACTTTAAATTTAATTACCTTGGCCCTGGGCACCTCTTGAGGACCCACATTGCCATCTTCACTACTGATAAACCTTGCTCTGTCACCAGCTTCTTTCTCCAATCCTGATCCATCGCTAGTCCTTCTTACTCCCTCCATTTTGATGGGACCGCTAACACTTAGTCTGGGTAGTTACGCCAAAGGTACGTCCTCCTCAGAATCCAAATCATCATCTGGAATGGGCTCACCATTTAAATCAAATTTTCCCTAACCTGGGGGCCCCATATCAGCCATCACCTTCTGCATTCTATAAATTTTGTCCTTAGAGTAAGTTCTCGACTTGTTAATTTCCTTTCCAGGTTTAGCCTTTAGTTGCCTCTGAATGCTACTTTTAGCTTTAGTAGCTGCTGCTCTTCTAGCAGCATTGACATCATATTTGCCAGTCATACAGTTACCCTCCACTCTAGAAACCATTTCCAGCTCCAAACCACCAAAAGAAGTTTAAAATGTGGCCTTACTGACCTCTTTCTCTTTACCTTTATCAGCTTTACCACCGCTTTTACCATCACCATTTTTGCCACCCTTGGCATTATCATCATCATCCTTCAATTTTTCAAACTGGGATCTTCTTTCAGCTGCCATATTCCTTCTAAAAAATCAGAAGGTGCTTGTCCATCGGTGGGCTTGATGAATGATCCATCAGGAAATTTATAAACCTTTCCATCAAATGAAACTCTCCCAGCATCTAAATCTTTATCTAGAGTAAAACATACTCCAGCTCTGTTCCCCCTCCTATTACAATAGGAGAACACCTTTGGTTCATCATAGGCACCTATAAAACCATTTCCACCATTACCAGAGAAGCTGTTACCATTTCCATTGCCATTAAAATTTTGACGTTCATATCCGCTTGATTGATAAGAAGTAGACATTGACAAAGAAGCGATTGGGGCCTTATTGGCCTTCTTAGTCTCTTGGATAAAAATCTTTAATTGCTTTGTCAAATTGGCCAAGAGATCAACCATTTTATTGTCCACATTGCCCTCAACTTTTGCCACTGGTACTCCCATTTGAGACTTCTTGGCCTCTTGAGCTTTGACCATGATATTTTTGTTTTCAGCCAAAACTTCACTAACCTTGCTGACATCCTGATTACAAGACTCCTGATACTTTTCCAACGCCAATAATTTAAGATGGGCCTGGATATTACCCTTAATAATCTCTAAAGCCGGCAGTTTTTTTTGCCATTGGGTAGTTCCTTCATTTAATTCATTCTTGAGAGATCCTTAAAGACGTCCATTCAAATATCCCTGCTGCAAGCTGACCAGAACAGATCCTTAGCTTGAACTTCATGCACTAATTTGTCCACCAAAATAAGATATTCCACCACTTCATCAAATTGAACACATAGCTTCTTAAAATCAGCCATGGAAGAAACACCACCCTTTGCCTGCCAATCACCAACAATTATATTAAGGTCCAGCATAGTAAACCTAACACCCCATCTATCAACCATAGCCTTAGACAGCTTTACCAAATCCTTATCCTAGAAAGCCTGAACAGCAATGACTTCTTTTTCCACCTCCCTATCAGCAATAAAAAATCTAACCTGCTTCACCATATCCACATGAGGAGTACCATCAACAGCAGCAGCAGCTTCATGCCTACTAATAAACCATTTAAACCCCTCCCCATTAAAATTTGGGCCATCCTAAGAGATGATACTAACTGAAGGAGTGAGAGGAAGAGAAGATACAGAAGCAGTTGCAGAAGACATCCCAAAAAACAAAGAAAGCATTTAAACCGTTAAAAAATAAGCAAGCCTCGTGCAGGCTAATAAAATAAAATCAATTAAAGTTCCAAAGAATAAGCCTCTTGCAGGCTAAGAAAGTCCTAGATCCAAATAAGTCATAGAAAAAGCTAGAAATTTCTAACCCCACGTTGGGTGCCAAATATGTAGGTAGACTCTTACAGTGGCATTGCTGTAAGCAGAATCCAAAGGAGTTGGATAAACCAAAGAAAACCCTGTCCTTCTAAGTAAAATAAGGGTTGTTCAAATAACTAAGCTCTCTAGTCTACTTGAATTGATTGAAATATATGAAACACTGATTTATAAATACTAATTGAGATTTAGAAATAGCAGCTGTTAAAAAAGAAATACTGATGACAACAATTAAGGTGTACCAGTGAAAGATCTGAAAAGATAGACTTATATGTTTTTATATAGATTTTATTTTAAATGAGTTAACAATAAAACAAGTCCCTGAAATGGAGACCTTTCCAATGATACCTTATATGTGATGAAAATATAATTGTTGTGTTGTATTTCAAAAGTGTTATGAAAATATAAATGTTATAAGGGTATTATAATTTTATTTAGTTTTGTTGAGTAATGAAAAATATGAATGTGGTTGTTAATTATATTCAAAAAAGACCCTTATTATCAAAATCTAAAGAGACAAAAACATGTAGAGGACTAAGATTCCCCCCTTTCTATCTGATTCTCCTACTCCAGACCTTTCCAACAATACCCTACATGCATAGGATCTACAATAAACTGTTGATCTAATAAGCATAATAAATTCTAACCAAAGTGTGCCACAATAGCCAAATTTTCCCACAGTTACCAAACTTTGGCACAGTGTCCAAACTTTGGTACAGTAACCAAGCTTTGTTACAGTGACCAAAATTTGGCACAGTGACCAAACTTGGCCTTAATGACAGAATTTTTCCAGTACACTTTGCTTTTGCACTGGAAAATCACCGGAGCAAAATGGAGTGCATTGGAGCAAACTGGAGTGCATCTGAGCGCACCGGAGCACTGGAGCTCAGTGGCCATTACATTAGCATACCATATCCACCAATAATACTATAAGTCACTAAATCAAGTAAAACACTAAGAAAAAAGTAAAATATGATAAAAAGCCATCAAGACATAAAAGATAGAGAAAAATCTGTGCTATCCAATGATAATAATTACCTTTCAAAATTCCAAATATCCAGCCTTATAATCCAGAAAATTGCTACTAATCTTCATAAAGAAACCTAAGTAGCATACCCAGATGTGGAATGCCACATTGTGTGCCAAATGAATACCAGTGTAGTTAGACTCTTACAGTCGCCTTGCTGTAAGCATAATCCAAAGGAGTTGGATAATCAGAGAAAACCCTGTCCCTCTAAATGAATTTGTGAGTTTTTTAGATCAATAAGCTTAAAAGTCTACTTGATAATAATAAAGAATGAAACCCTGTCTTGTTAACTCTTGTTAGGATGTTTGAGCGGTTCCTCTGCGCAAAACAACTGAAATGCAACAATAAAGTTACACCAGAAACAATATTTTAAAAGAAAGAAGTTTTAATGTTATTAGATTTTAAAATTTTTTGAAAACAGATACAATAAATGAGTCCCTGGAGATGAGGCCTTTCTAATTATACCCTATATGTTAATGTTTAAGGGATGTTGAGTAAAATATTTAAAGTGTTATGTAAAATTGTTACTCTATAAGGGTATTATAAATGATTAATTATTTTGTTGACTAAAGAAAAATATGAATAATGGTTGTTAATAATCCCCAAAAAGACTCTCAATATCGAAAAATAAAGAGAAATAAAACCTCTAGAAGACTAAGATTCCCCCTTCTATCTGATTCTCCTACTCCAGACCTTTCCAACAATACCCTACATGCATAGGATCTAAAATAAACTATTGATCTAAAAAGCATAATAAATTATAACCAAATTTTGCCACAATAGCCAAACTTTGCACTGGTGATCAGACTTTTCTACAGTGACCAAAATTTGCACTGGTGATTAGACTTTTCTACAGTGACCAAACTTTACCACAGTGCCCAGACTTTTCTGAAGTGACCAAACTTTGCACTGGTGATCAGACTTTTCTACAGTGAACAAACTTTGCACTGGTGATAAGACTTTCCCATTGTGAGAAAATTTTGCCATAATGAGCTAATTTGGCCAGAGTGAGCTAAATTTGCCACAGTGAGTTAATCTTGTCACCATGACCAAACTTTGCCACAATGACAGAATGTTTCCAGTACACTTTGCTTTTGTACCAGAAACTCACCAGAGCAAACTGAAGCGCACCGGAGCACTGGAGCTCAGTGGCCTTTCCATCAGCACAACATATCCACCAAAAATACTATAAGTCACTAAACCAAGTAAAACACTAAGAAAACAGTAAAATATGATAAAAAATCATCAAGACTTAAAAGATAGAGAAAAATCTGGGCTATCCAATAATAATAATCATTTTCCGAAATTCCAAATATCCAGCCTGATAATCCAGAAAATCGCTACTAATCTTCAAAAATAAACGTAAGTGGCATACTGTCACCGGAGGACCTATGCACAAGGTCGAGGGTGTTCCTGGAAGTGAGATGAGGAGAGTAATTTAGGAACTTCTTTGAAGCACAGAGGAAATGTTTGAGGAAGTGATTCGAAGATGACTCAAAGGAAGAGCTACTGATTTGAGATATGTTCAATAAGAATTCTAATATAATTAAAAGTTAATATTAATATTCTTAAGATCTCACAAAGGGTTGGAAACTCAATAATCAAAGATTTAGTATTTAGAAATGATTACTGAGAAAAAAAGGAAAGATACAATAATAATGATTTAACCTGAAGCTTTTACCACTATTAACTATATATACGTTTTATAATTTAATTCTAAAGAATGTTGAACCAAAACCCAACCCCTTTTATACCCTTTACTCCTCCTCGCATTGACCTCATACCCATCCATTATTCCACACACCACAGACCATAAAAAATACACCCATTACACCTGGACCCTTGTCACTAACATCCTTCAACCCTATAATCCTCCACTAACCATTCCGTCCATGCTCACTACCCCTTTTTATAATCCACAGATGCTTAATAAACCTATTAGCGGACTATTACATTGACTAATGCGCTGTAAGTCGCTTATTGAGGAAAAGACTAACACACACTATTGAGAGATTGACTAATTTAGATTTAGAGTTTAGACTAGCGAGGTTGAATAGTGAGTACACAAAGGAAAGTCGCAGTTGCTATGTAGAATTTCTTTCTGTGCTTTGATTATGGATTTAGACCTCTGTATTATTGATTTAATGAGCTGCTTTTGCCTCGAGTGTCACATGGTGCGTGAAAGATGCCCGGGTATAAAAACGCAAGCTCCTTTGAGCGTGAGACATAATTCCCACACTACTTTCGCTCCCTTCTTACTTTAATTAATTTATAATTTATTATGTTGAATTGTCCTACCCCAACTCCCACGCCTCCACACCCCAAAGCAGATGGTGTAACCATTACCCGGCAGTATTCCCAAGCCTGAACGGCCTGCGAGTCGATGGAGTACTTCTGCATTGAAAGCATGGCAACACAAGGTCCTCACCAGAAATGTGAATTTTTCCACTGGAGACAGGTGGCGTGTGATGCCTTGTCTTAAAATGTGGACATCAAGCATTGATTTACGAAAACAAATATTGGGTAATACCAAAAACCAAAGAGGTGGTCAAAGATATTTGGGACGTATCAATTGGGGATGATCAGTCATTGGGAGAGACTGAGGAGGAAGTTGAAGATACCGTGGCAACCTGGGTAACCCAGGCCACAAGTAAGAAACGAGGGGTCAAAGAAGAGGTAGATAAATTAGTTGAAGAGGATGAGGATGAAGTCCCCATCTCTAGACAGAGGCCAAAGAAGCAGCAGATGGTCATTGAGGATGACGAAGAGGAGAAAGAAGTGGTGGTGGAAGTCACCCCAAAATTATTCCTAGAAGCTGACCCATTATTCAAAGTAAGTCCTTTCTTCTGTTATTTTAAAAATTTTGTTACTGATGATCTTGTTTTTAGGATTCAGATGTCATCGCAGAAGTTACAATTGTGGAAGCTGCGCCATTGCTGCCAGTTGAGACAAATCAACCAGTGGTTGATTTGAGGGAGGACAACGAAGAGACTCTTGACCAGGTATGGTTGAAGAAACCTCGCCAAGGTCGAAAAACTCGATTCATCGAAGATTTAAGCGGTGAAGTCAATAAGATTGTCGATGCTGCCTCCTTCGATGTGGCCAAAGAATTATTGGAAATTGGGGAAGTGGTACCGGTAGGAGAGGAGGAGGTTTTTGAGAAATTCAGGAAGGAAATAAGAGTGGTTTTGGAAAAAATGAAGAGATTGGTTTGAGAGAAAATAAAGGAAAGAATTTGAAATGGAAGGAAAAGGAAAAGAAAGAAAGAGGGAAGGAAAAAAAAGTAGAAAGCAATTTGTGTATTTATTTATTTATTTGTTTTATTTTGTTGTTTTAATTGAAAATATTGATATATATTTTATAAGATTTTGATAAAAGAAAAGAAAAAAGAAAGAAAAGATTTGAACAAAATTTTGTTTTGAATTTTGAAAGAGGGAAATTTTAATGAAAGAAGAAAAGAAAGAATGTTTAATTGAAGGAATTTTAGTTTTTAAGTTTTGAAAAGAAAAAATTTAAGTAAGAAAAATAAATTGTTGATTGAAACAATTTTGTTTAAAGTGAAAATTTAATGAAAGGAAAAATTGTTATTTGTGAAAGTTTATCTATTGAAGTTTTTTAGGAATTTTGGTTATTTGAAAAGAAAGAAGAAAAAATAGTTTTGAAAAAAGAATTTAAAAGAAAGAAGTAATTTGTTTGAAGAATTTTTAAAAGAGAGATTTAAAGGTTGAAGTGAAGTTTGAGAAAGATTGTCGTATTGAGTTTGTGAAAAATTTTGATAGTTCGAAGAAAAAGAAATAAGGGAAAAGAAGAAAAGTTTTAAAAGGAGAAAAGAAAATTTAAAGGAATTTATTGATTTTTAAGATTTTAATTTGATGAATTTTAAGATTTTATCTTTATTCTTTTATTTTATTTTATTTTTAATTTTAAATTTTAATTTAATTTAATTTTTTGTTTATTTTATTTTATTTTATTTTATTTTATTTTATTTTATTTTATTTTATTTATTTTATTTATTTATTTTTTTATTCTTTAAAGAAGGTTGAAAAAAAAACTTTTGAGAAGAAAAAGAAGAAAAGAGAAAAAAAACAGAGTAAGGATTTTAGAAGAGAAGAAGTTTTAGAAATGTTTTAAGAAAAGAAAAGAAAAAAGAAAGAAGAGAAAAAAAATAAAAGAGAGTTCTAAGGTTTTGGTTTTAAAGGATATTTAAGATGAAAAGATTTTAGGAGTTCAGGGGCTTTAGAAACATTGATGGCTGGTTCCCAGGATGTTTTGTCTGAGTCATTGAGGAAGCCTTCCCATTCCACGAGGTATTGAAGTTTCCCCTTGCGCATTCTTGAATCAAGGATACGGCTTACTTCCCACTCTAGATGGTCTTCTACTTTGACTGGTTCCAGAGGAGGTTGGTTCCTGCCAGGGTATATTTCTTGAGCCAGTTCTAGGAGAGATACGTGGAAAACAGGGTAAATAGCCTGCCATTTAGGAGGTAGCTTGAGTCAAAATGCAGTTTTAGAGACTTCGGAGTTGATTTCGAATGGTCCCAAGCGTTTTTCATCCAGCTTCTTTGATGGTCAAGTAGTTCGAATGTTTCGTGAATTGAGTCATACTTTGTCGCCTGGTTTAAAAGAAGGAGCAGATTGTTGATGTTTGTCAGCCTGTTCTTTGTACCTTCAAATTTCTAATTCAAAATTTGATTTAAGTTCTTCTTGGAGTTGTGATATGGTTCAAATATAATGTTCAGCAGGATAACAAGTTCCTATGTGGATAGAGTTGAATCGTGGATGTCTTCTATAAACAGTTTCGAAAGGAGATTGTCATGTCAAAGAATGAGTCGAGTTATTATAAGCAAATTTGGCCAATGGTAACCATGTGGTCCAATCATATTGTTGGTAACTGACATACATTCGAAGGTATTTTTTGAGGATTTGATTGACCCTTTCCATTTGCCCATCGGTTTCAGGATGATAGGCCATGGAGAGATTCCTCGTGATATTGAGTTGTCAACACAATTGAGTCCAGAATGTGGATACAAACAATGAGCCTCTATCTGAAACAATATCATTAGGTAAGCCATGTTTGGAAAATACATATTCTAGAAACAATTTTGACAAATCTTCTGCTGTAGCAGTAGTAGTGGTTTTAATGAAAATATTAGCATACACTATGCTAAGATCATAATTCTTTCACATGTATTATTATTATCTTTTTAAAAAATATTGGAAGTAAATGAGTGATAACTGAAATAAATAATATGGCTTAAAAATAAATCTTGAGCCTATAGAGTAAATTTGGGTTTATGGAAGAAGAAAAATTTTCTTAATAAAAATATGCTTTATTGTTACATTATAATCACAAAATAGAATAATTTCACTCTTATTACACTTATTTATGTTTCTGTCTAATATTAAAATGCTTTAGATGGCAGTTCAAAATCCAAATTGAAACTACTACCTAGAATGATGTCTTGATACTAACATACTTTTTGTAAGTCTTTGGACAGACACTTATGGTGATCTCAATAATATTAAAACTGATTTTAATTGTATGTTTTATCAAATATCTATGTGGTCTAATGTAATAATTGAGATACTACAGTTTAACCTTCTGTTACCAACTTGGCAAGAAAATATCTGTAGATTTTTTTAGACCAAATATCAAATTTTGCTTTCCACAAAATGGGAAAGTGAATATTATGATATGTTAAGTGATATGTTCAAGCTTTGCTCAATCTGTACTCAGCTGAAGATCAAAGTAATCACCAAGCTCCAAGAGATCTGTGATTGAGTTGGGTTGAATCTAGGTCTAACTGATTACCAAATCTTTGTCCAATTGATTTAAATCTGGTTTCACAATTAATTCCCAACAGCTTTCCAACCACTTCCCAACATTTTTAAATGAGGGGTATTGCTAGCAATACCCCCCCAAATTTTCTGTGGTGAAACTTCAAGTTATGAATTCAGATAGTTTAAAAATTTTAAAGAAAATATTTTTTTTCAATTTGAACTTGAAGATAATTTCAACTTACAGCCTTAACTTTTTCTTTTTATACTAAATGAAGATTTAAAACTTTTTCCATTAAAATGAATTTTTATAAAAAGTTATTAACTTAAGTATTGATTCTTAATAAGGAATATAGCTAAGAAGATGCATAAATTCTAACTGTTCAATAAAATTTCAATTATTTTCATTTATCATATTTGCTAATAAATAACATACTTTTTTTAATATTGGTGTTAAAATTAAATTAATAACAAAGCATCAATAAATTATTTCTTTGTATTTTTTCACTTGACTATAATGTTTGCATTTTGTATTGAACATTTGCATGGTCAATACTCTTTTTCTGGAAAAAATAAAGGTACTTCTGTACTTCTATACTCAATTCAAAGCTCAAAAATAAACAATGGAAACATTTCATCCCCGTATTTTAAATATTTTCTTAACTTTACATTAATAAAAACTCAGTTATTCTAATATTAGCCTGTTCTATCAGTATCACTATAAATATATGTTTTCTCTTGTTTCAAACTATAATCTCATATATTGATTCTTCTATAAATAAAATTATGCATAAATAAGTACAAATTCACTTTAATACATAATAGAGTCTGTGAAAAATAGTAGAACTTGAAATTAAAATTTAAAAACTCTCATAGTGCATTATGAAAATCTGTTTAGATTGGGGTGTGTATTCTCGGGTGAACACTATTGATATCTTAAATTATTGAATTAAAGAAAAATAAAGCATTCAGATTACATTTTGAAAGAATAACCTCTGTAGAAAAACTCTTACAGTCGCCTTGCTGTAAGCAGAATCCAAAGGAGTTGGATAATCCCGAAAAAACCCTATCCCTCTAAGTAAACATAAGATTTGATTAACTAAGCTTGAAGATCAACTTGAAGAGTGGAATAGATGAAATACTGATTGAAAAACTTTGAAAGTGATGAAAACCTATATTTAATAAAAATCTAAGTGCAATCAATGATTAAACCCCCAAAACAAATACCTAATACCAGATTACCCTGATACTAGTCACAACAAATACTTATAACAAGCCGCAACACTTGCCCTAGAGACTAAATAGTACAGTAAAGTACTCCAGAAACTACCCTTGGAATGACCTGTTCAAAGGTGCCTTGTTAAAGAACTGCCCCAGGTTTATCCAGTTTCCCACCAAAATTAAAGAGTGTGCTTTATTATATTTTCATTTTATGAATTTTATAAGAAAAGAAATAAATTTGAGTCCCCCAGGATTAGAGCTATCCAATGGTATCCAATATTTTGATATTTTTTATTATAATTTTTTTATATGTTAAATGTTGTTTATTATGAAAAAAGACCCTTAATATCAAAACTAAAAAGACAAAAAAATGTAGAAGACTAATATTCTCCTCCCCTCCTCCTTATTCTCCTGCTCCAGAACTTTCCAACAATACCCTACATGCATAGGATCTACAATAAACTATTGATCTAATAAGCATAATAAATTTCTAACCAAATTTTGCCACAATAGCCAAATTTTTCCACAGTGACAAAACTTTGGCACAGTGACCAACTTTGGTCCAGTGACCAAACTTTGGCACAGTGACAAAACTTTAACCCAGTGACCAGACTTTCCCATTGTGAGAAAATTTTGCCACAATGAGCTCTTTTTTCCATAATGAGCTAATTTTGCCTGATTGAGCTAAATTTGCCACAGTGAGATAATTTTGCCAGAATGACCAAACTTTGCCACAATGACAGAATTTTTCCAGTACACTTTGCTTTTGCACCGGAAAATCACTGGAGCACATCGGAGCACACTGGAGCACTGGAGCTCAGTGGCCATTCCGTCAGCACACCATATCCACCAATAATACTAAAAGTCACTAAATCAAGTAAAACACTAAGAAAACAATAAAATATGATAAAAAACCATCAAGACATAAAAGATAGAGAAAAATCTAAGCTATCCAATGATAATAATCACCTTCCAAAATTCCAAATATCCAGCCTGATAATCTAGAAAATCAGTACTTACCTTTAAAAATAAACCTAAAAGAGCCCCAGAAAATACCCAAAGTTGGAGAATCCTCCCCAAAATACAGTGAAACCATTACCAAATCCATAAAAACATCAAATAAAAATAAAAATACCATCATATAACCTATCCAAAATGCCATAAATCAATCCAAAAATATCCATAATGACTGAATTAACACCCGATAACACCATAATTTCCTTTCAATCAATATTAAATCAAATTTTCACCTAATTGGCCTACCCAGATGTGGAATGCCACACTGCGCAATATGGGGGGTGGACTTGTTAGCAAGTCCACAACCTTGGACTCAAATTCACTATAGATTGAACAAACATTAAGGTATTGACAAAGGAACCATACAATTAGGGATGAACACCACTCAAAAGAACAGTTTTAGGTGGGGTTTCAAGTAGAGTTCAGTATGGTATCAGTATGAGTTTATTCTGAGTTCCATCTGAGTTCTGTCTGAGTTCAGGTTGCGGACTTGCTAGCGAGTCCACTCTCTATATTGTGTAGTGAATATTTCTTAATTTATATTATTTTTCCATTTTTATTTTGTGTTCCTTTTAATTGATGATTTTAAGAACAACAATTCACTGAGTAGAAGTTAATTTCTGTGACTTGATCAAACTACTTTTAAGAATGAAAATGAACCTAAAGAATACTTATGGATTTGACAAAAATTGCTTCAGAATTATGAAAAGTAATTTAGTTACTAAAAATTTATCATAAAATTCTTTTGAAGTTGAGCACATAGTTTATCCTAAAAAAGTCCAAAATTACTTTACTTACTGTATATATCATTTTCTTGCATTTGTAAATTTTATTAAAAAAATAAACTTTACCACTTGAAGAATTTTTTTTAACATTTATAATCTCATTCTTCAATTTTTATTGATTCAAGGATAAAAAGAATGAAGCTGCTTCATCATGTTCACCATTTAAAAATAAAATATTACTGCATCTAAATTTTATGATTTTTTGTCTTTTATACAGAATTTTAGAATATAATATGTGATAGGATCTATGGCTTGATTTTTCAGTTATATAACTCATCTAAATAAGAAACTTATTTCATAAGCTAAAAATTCTGAAAAACAAATTCAGAAATTTTCAGTTTACATGTTCTCTATAAAAAGAAAGAAAGTTTTGGATATAAAAAAATGGATGTTTTCTACATTAAGAAGTCATGAACTATTTTTTAAATTTTTTCAAAAATATGTAGTAATTTCCTAGAATGATTAAAATTTATACTTAAGAAAAAATAATGTATTTTCATGTCTTTTTATTTTTAAATTTTTATTCAGAAAGATCATCTGATTACATTTCATCAAAAAGTATTTTTTATTGAAAATATTTCAAAAGTTCTTATATTCTGATTACCATTCAGCTTTGAATAGGTTTTCATAATTCTTTCAATTAAAACTCACCCATTTTTTGTGAATATTTGAAGCTTATTTCAGGAAGATTTAAGTCTGAGTTCATTCTGAGTTCAGTCTGAGTTCCATCTGAGCTCCATTTAACTTCAAGTTGGGGACTTGCTAGCAAGTCCCCCCCCCCCCCAAATATTGTGTGGTGTTAGATTATTATTAAAAGAGAATTTAGTATCAAAAAAAATTAACTAGCACAGATGGCTTGTGCCCTCAAGCTGGGTTAATTTTAACTTACTGAGAGAAAATGAGGACTCCCAGAACCTTTAACATGTGTTTTGGATAGGGTATACCTGGGCCAGGTGTGAAAAGAAGCTTATTTTGGGTGAGTATAAAAGAATGCCAAATTAATTCAAAAAATAAGTGAAATGGAAGTTAATATTTCTGGCAGTTAATCTATGTAAGTCACTTAATCAGTACCCTGTAAAAGATGTAGAAATAAATAAATGATTGTGGAGGAGGAAGAAAAAGGAGAGTTACTTTATAGAAAAATAGTGCAAAGAAACATGTGTACCAGGTTCACAGGAAGAAAAAAAATAACCTTATATTTTGAAATCTGAGACACACCCATCACTTTCTCCTCTCACTGATCAACCATGTGCAGCCATCAACTGATCATCCCTCCTCAATCAAGCATGACTCAAACTGATTTTGCTCCTGCCCCGCCAACTTCAGCCATTTAGTTTTGTCACCTTCCTATACTTGTTTGTTGGTAATTTTTTTAATCTTTTTATTATCATTTTTGGTTTCCTGATCCTTTTTTTATTGTGTATCATTTTCCCTTGCTCTATATTTGGCTCTCCTCTTCCCATCTCTTACAGTTTATCACCAGTTCCCCTGCCATCCTTGTGTCCACCTGAAGCAGCTGATTGATAATGATAATAATAATAATAATAATAATAATAATAATAATAATAATAATAATAATAATAATAATAATAATAATAAAAATAAAAATAATAAAAATAATAAAAATAATATTAATAATAATAATAATAATCAGTTAATATCTCACAAGAAAAAAATGATAATCTTAAGCTAGCTAAAATTTATGAAAATTCCAGTATATTGACTAATACTTTCACCTTCTTTCCTTCCATCCTCATCAACTGTCTATTAATAAAAAAATTAAAAAAGCATTTAAGACACCATGGAACATGGGTGCAGACTTGCTAGAAAGTCCGCAACCTTGAACCTCAATTCATATCTAATTGAGAAAACATTCACCACACTATATGGGGGGCAGAATTGCTAGCAAGTCTGCAAACTTGAACCTAAAGTCATATCTAATTGAGCACAAATTCAGGGAGTGATGAAAAAATAAGGAATAAAGTGTGAGAATACATTGAACCTCTAATGAATCTGGCTTGATTATTTATTGAAGAGATGTGAGAATTTTTTGAAACAATTTTAAAGCATTATAAACACATTTTTGTAATGGTATGTTGAAATCAGCACTCCCAACAGTTAAGTCAAACTTTAAAACTACAAAATGTTTAAAATAATTTTATGCTTTTTTTGCATGTAAAACTAGACACACCCCAATTTAAACTGAAATGAAGTGATTTTAAATGTTCAAATAATCTTACTTAATTGTTAACATATGGTGAAATTATAAGGCACTATAGTAAATCATTCAAGAAAAATTTTTCTGGGAATTAATATCTTCCATTAATCTTTCCCAGTAAGAATTCAAAAAAAATATATTCTAATTACTCAAAAAGATTCTATTAACCATTATTAATATTTAAAATATCTGAAAAATGTAAAACACTTAAAAAATTAAGGGAATAATTATTTGGTGATAAAATTAAGCTCAAATATAAATATCTATTCTGTTTTCCATTCATTAAATAAAAAAGATATGCATGTAATAGTATTTTTTACAATATAATAACCCTTTATCTTAAAAATATGAGAAAAAAAGTCATTAAATAAAATATCATTAGAAGGAATAGTATAAAAATGGTTTTTTGGATTTCTATTTGCTTTTTTGAGTTGATTCCATTCTTGTTTCCATTCTATATAACATATTTCTCATGTTTTATTATTATTTTATTTTTAGAACACTATTAATTATCTCTCCATTCCTACCTTCTGTCTTACATAAACAATTTTCTTCAATATTATCACCCTGTTAAAAATCTCTTTCCATTTCTCTCAACACAATTATTTCCATGATTTTAAACCCTTTTTTCTGCTATAAAATTCTCTCTGACCCTTTAAAAGCTTCTTTGCTCCTTTCCACTTTTCCCATGCTTATTTATCACTTTTCCAGACCTTTATGTCTGTTATAGGTCATAGAAACCCAGAGGATTGTTTGAGAAGGAAATGAAAAGGGATTTATGAGAGGTCAAGTGTAGAAAAAGGCAAAAGGGTGATGATAAAAGCAGGAGATATGGGTTGAAAAAAAGGGATAGAGGGGGAAGTAAAATGGGTTTAAGTGGCCATCAATAAAATATAGGAGAGAAAAAGGGATCAGAGTGGGTTTTATTGTTGATTATGGGGGAATTGGAAGGAATGGTGAGAAAATTTATCGGACAAGAAACAGGTCAAGATTTTTGGGATAGGGAGTGAAAGAAAAAGGAGGAAAGAAAAGAGAACTGTGAAAGGAAGGTAGCGTAACATTTGTTGAGCAAATATGATCACATATAAAGGTGCTGGTAACAATGAGAAAATTAGAAAATGTGGTTGAGAAAAAATGAAATAACAGTTTATATTAATAAGAGGGTGGATGCTATTGTATCACCAAACATCAGAATTAACCTTCATCTTATATTTCTTACTAAAGAAACAGCTTTATTTATATCATATGAATAATGAGTTATCAAATTAAATTCTTCACCCTTTTATACTAAAGTGGAGACTGGCATTTAAAATTCAATTGAAATTAAATGCAAGTTTAAGGCTTTGTATAGATCTTCAGTATTTTAAGATACATAAGTTTTTACTAGTTATATCAATAATAAAATTTGAATCATCAAAATTAGTGAAATATTGAAATTAATAAGTACATATTAATACATTCCTTCTATCCAATAGATTCATTTTATGACAATAATAATTATACTTAACTTTGAAAAAAAAGTCAAATTTAATTATCTGTAAAATATTTTGAGAGAAAAGAATCTACAATAAAACTCAAAAATCTTAAAGACATTTAGTAACAATTAGAAGAAGGAATTTACATTAAATAAAATATATAATTAAATATTATTCCACATATTAAAAAGTGATTTTTGGGATGAATTTATTGAGTTTTAATCTCCTATAGTGTGCTGATTGTCAGTTACAGATGTTGTTCCCTATCTCCATACAATTCCACTTGAAATGATATACAAGACCTTTTTACATGTTTTAAATTTGAGTTTCAACTTTTAATTTTTATATAATCATCTACAAAAAACTAATTCAATTGATTTTCAATAAATACAAATACATTTTTTAAATATATCGTTTTAATTTTTATCCTTCTATTGCCTAAGTAATTTTTTTTTTTTCAAAAACATTTAGTTAATAGAATCATATCTTTATAAATTTTTTTAAATCTTATAACAAGGTTAATCTCAGTCTTGATGGATCTCTGATTGAGTCCCAATTCAAATCTCATCCTGAGCATTCTTCAAATTAACTTAAACATTAAACATATTTAATGTCTTTCAATCTTTTAAAAAAGTTTTAACAATGAATAAAATGGTATATGCTGTAAATGATAAGCTTGAAATATAAGTACATAAGTAGCTGGGAATAAAAAGACCTATTAGGGGGTGTCAGTTCTGGTAAATCTGCACTTATTTAAGTGCAGATTTCCCACCACACAATATGGGGGGCGGACTTGCTAGCAAGTCCGCAACCTTGGACCCAAACTCACCATAGATTGAACACACATTGAGCTATTGATAAAGGAACCATTCAATCAGGGATGAACACCACTCAGCAGAACAGTTTTAGGTGGGTGTTCAAGTAGAGTTCAGTATGGGTTCAGTATGAGTTCAGTCTGAGTTCCATCTGAGTTCCATCTGAGTTCAGGTTGAGGACTTGCTAGCAAGTCCACCCCCTATATTGCGTAGTGTCCAAAACAAACAAGCCCCAACACTGGTGGATTTCAAAATGAAACAAGTCACTTATTTCACTCAAATCCACACTTTCTCAACCAAAAGTGCTGATTTCACCATAATGTCCCATTTCACCTATTTGTCAGCATCATCCCATTCATACACAGCACTCTGCAGCATAACACTTCATAACTCAAAACATTTTACATCATTTAAATTTCATACCATATAAGAGTCATGCCCTCACTCTCATATTGTGATAAGCTACATCAAGCAATTAATTTCATAGCTCTTGATCTCCTCTTGGACTCTGATTGTGATTCTGATTATGATCTTGAAGAATATTTTCTTTTTTTTATCTAAAATGGCCCGGAAACTTTACCTTCTTCCAAGAAAGCCTCACGTACACCATCAAAACACTTCTTAACCTATCTGTACCCATTTTTAGACAGTTTTTCAGGACTTTTCAGGAGTGTTTCCTTATAATGGTTATTCTTATTTGCATATTGACTTTGATTTTGAATTTTCTGTCATAATCTCTTTGTGTTCCTTCATCATCACAACATGAAGTTGCATAATTTCTGAATCTGCATAGTTTCTCTGTCATTCTTTTTTTCTTTCATCACTTATATCCATTTCCTCCTCTTCTCTTTCATCCCTCAAATAATTTGAAGTCAATTGTTTTCTCAACTCATCTCTCCAGGTAAGTTATTTTTTCATTTTTACTTATATATTTTCTAATTAAATTTTTTTGTTGTTGTTTTTATATAATTTTTTTAGTAAGTGTTTATACTTTGATTTTGAAGGTAAAATTAGTCTTTTTCCTTTTCTCCCTCTTTTTTTTCTTTTTTAGCTCCATCATCCTACTCTTCATCCCTCCTTAGTATGTTCATTATTCCCCCTTTCTCTTATTTCACTTTTTATGGCTCCATGTCATTGAAACACATAAATTGCACATTCTTTAGGCATTTAAATTGCTTCATATTCAATTTACCCCAAATTCTAACATCACTCTTTCTCACTCTATTTTTCCTACCTTTTAATTAAGGTAAGTTTCATCTCCTTTTTTTCATGTCTATATAGTATCTCATTCTTTCTATAAAACTTTAATACTTAAATATCTGTAGGACTCATATCTGGATAACAGTGGACTTATATAACTCCTCCCGTTGTTATTTTAATTATCACTTTTCAAGTTTTTGAAAAATTTTGAAAATAAGACTTGGAGTTAGGGTTGGGTTTACTCAATTCTAATGGCCTTTTAACTGAAGATTCTCCTGAAGGCTATCTTTTATTTCCCATAAACATATTTGAATTTGTTCCAGTGGTTGCTGAGATATTGACCTTTAAAGTTGTGCCTTTCTTTTTCTAATTTGACTTTTTTTATCTTTCATTTATAATATAAAAAAATTAGTTTTAGGTCTATTTAAATCACATGTCTTTTAACTGAAGATTCTTTTGAAGCCTATCTTTCATTTAACACAAACAGGTTTGAATTAGGTTCAGTAGTTGCTGATATTTTTAATTTTGAAGTTGAGCCTGTTTTTCCGAGTTTCACTTATCTTATTTCATGTTTTTATATTGCATAATTAGAGAATAAGGATTCTGAAACTCTTTTTTGATGATTATATAGGCTTTTATCTCTCCTTTCTTGGATCTTTCATCATCAATTTTCAATTTTTTGTGCAATTTTGAAAAGAAGAGTCAGAATTAGGGTTAGGTTTATTTGAATCAACTTTTCTTTTAGCTGAAGATACTTCTGATGCCTATCTTTCATGTCCAGCAAACTGATTTGAATTTGATTCATTGGTTACTGAGATATTTAAATTGAAAGTGTATCCTTTTTTTCAAAGTTTACTTTTATTTATTTCATAATTCATATCATACACCATGGGAAATCTAGGGGTGAATTGCTAGAAATCCCCTCTCTTGAAATTTAGAGTGTCCCTTAATTATGCCAGGTTTATGAATACTTTATAAACATAAGAAAATTAGAGTTAGATTTACATTTATTCTCAGATTGATTATAGACAGAATATCAACTGATTCCAAATTATGCACAAGTTGATCCTCCAGAACTTGATTTTGGTCCTCTGTTGAGCACAAATTCTTCTAACCTAAGCTTATGCATATATAATAATTCAGGATACTTGCTCTATTAAATTTGATAATAAAATAAAATATTGATGTAATTATATAAAAAAAAATTATTATGTAAGATATTAAATTATAAATTTAGGCATCATAGGAGGGCACTTAATAGAACTTAATTATACTATGTGACACCTTAATACTGTATCACGCAGTTTGAAACATTTAAAACAAAATTTGTCATGATGGGCAATGAAATTGCTTGGACAGACACTTTCAAAATTAATACTGACCATAATACACAAGTATGAAACATTGGCATCTATCAAATAAAAGATTTTCCTTCTGATAAATGGATTTTGTTCAGTTACTCCCTGCTAAAAAGTGTCCTTGTGAGGTTTGTCTGACCTTCAGGGGGGTAATTTGGCCACATCAAACTACTTCTATTTCCATGATTGACCAAAACATCATCCTCATTTCCATCTAAAGAGTTGATCTCATCTGAATGTGGCTGATCAAAGGGGTCCACCACAAGTTTAGCCAAAATTTTGGTGAACACTTTTTTGATGGATAGTGACTAACTGGTGCTTTCCGAAATTGTCCACCTGAAGTTAGGCTAAACTTCAGGAGGATAAATTTATTATGAATACCAAATTAACTGAAGAATACTTTTGCCCTAGCTACTCTGAATCATAAAAGTGTCCAACTGAGGTTTAGCCATAATTCAGGTAGACACTTTTGGAAAGGAACAGTCTGATTGATTTAATATCTATATATGGCAATAATTATCAGTTTTTTATCAACATGGAACTAGAATTAATTTAATATGGCCAAAATACAGTTGAAAATTTTTATGAGGATTACTTGATGAAATGAAGAAGACTTGCAATTACTTTCCATCATAAAATTTTCAGACTTAAGTTTATCAAAAATTGTGGTGAAACTTTTGCCAGATCCAGTCATATGGGATCAACTCTCTATATGGCAATGAAAATCAATTTTTAGTCAATCATGGCATTAGAAGTAATTTGATATGGTCAAACTTTCCACCTGATTTTTGGCCAAAAATAAGTTGGAAATGTTTATGAGGAATACTATATTAACTAAAGAAGACTTGCACCCTACTACTGTCCATCATAAAAGTGTCCACCAGAAGAATTCTCAAACTTGTGGTTGACACCTTTCGCCTGGTCCAGCCATATGGGATCAATTCTGCACATGGAAATGAGGATTTAATTTGGTCAATCATGGTACTAGAAGTAATTTGATATAGACAATGTGTCCAACTAAATATTGGAATAAAATCAGTTGAAAACTTCATATAGTTTTTCAAAAAATCAAATTAAGTACAATTTTATTCCTGATGATGCCCATTTTATCCAACACCTCTTCTGAGCCTTGAAAGTAGGCATTTAGCTTGAATTTTTAATTTCATATAAAATCCCTTTTATTCAACCTATTTATTTTTATCCCTTTTTTTCTTTTAGATATCAATTAATTTTATGTAAAACAAATCATTTTTGTAATTTTTTACTTGTATTTAATAAATTTATTAAAGGTTTAACATCACCATGTAAGCATTTGGCACATGTTTTTTTGCTATACTAATAAAAATAATAATATACTGGTGACAAAAAATTGATCAAATGATAAATTATTAATAAAACAGAAAGATCAAATACCAGTGGATATGTTTTAAAAAAATACCAGTTGCACTGAAGAAGAGCTGCACCCTAGATACTCACCATCAAAAAAGTGTCCAGCACAAGTTCGGCCGAGCTTTTACTGGACACTTTTGGTCAGGTGCAGTCATATGAGATCAATTCTCGCTATGGCAATGAAAATAATTATTTGATAAAAAACTTCACTAGAAGTAGTTTTACATAGCCAAACTTTCTACCTAGAGTTCATCCAAACCACAGGTGCACAATTTTTTATCTTTAAAAAAAATCAATTTAGTACAATTTATCCCTGATGGCTCTCATTTGCTTCAACACCTCTACTGACTTTTGATAGTAGGAATATTACTTGGATTTCTTTTTTCATATTTGATCCCTTTAACTTAATTTTTTATTCCTAATATTGCTTTTGGATATCAATTAATAATTTTTAAAATAAACTATTTTCATATTTTTATACATTTATTTAATAATATTATAAATGGCATAACATCACCTGGTATGCATTTGGCACATGAGTTTTTTCTATACTTATAAAATTAATAATATAATGGCGACCAAAAATTAATCAAATGATATTTATGAGTGAGGAACAAAGATAAAATACCAGTAGACATGTTTGTAAGAAATACTAGATGAACTGAAGAAAAATTCTACTCTAGCTACTCTCCATCATAAAAGTGTCCAGCACAAGTTCAGCCAAACTTGTGCTGGACACTTATGGTCAGGTGCAGTCAGATGGGAGCAATTCTCTCTATGGAAATGAAGATAAATTTTTGATAAAAAATTACACTAGAAGTAGTTTGATATGGAAAAATTTTCATGCTGAAGTTTTGGTAAAGCTCAAGTGGATTTTTTTTTATTTTTACAAAAAAGAAAATTTAGTGCAAGTTTAGCCCTGATTGTGCTAATTTGATTAAACATCTCTTTTTTCTGTTTATGGCAGGAATTTAACTTGGATTTTAATTTTCATCTTTGATTTCTTTTATTTTACTTTATTCCTCTCATATTGCTTTTGGATAGAAGTTTATTTTTTGTAAAATAAATTATTTTCATATTTTTTTACCTTTATTTAATAATATTATAAAAGGTGCAACATCACCCAGTATTCATTTGGCACACAAGTTTTTGCTATACTGATAATATTAATAATATAATGGTGACAAAAATTTAAACAATTGATAAATATGAGTGAGGCACAAAGATTGAATAACAGTGGACATGTTTATAAGAAATTCCAGATGATTTAAAATGACTTGCACCCTGGCTACTCCCCATGATAAAAGTGTCCAGCACATGTTTGGCCAAACTTGTGCTGGACACTTTTGGTTGCATGCCGTCAGATGCAATCAATTCTTTTTATGGAAATGAGACTGAATGATCACTCCATAATTGCACTGAAAGTAGTTTTATATGGACAAATTGTCCCCTGGAAGTTTGTCCAAACCTAAGGTAGACAGTTTTTTAATTTGGTAAAAAGTAAATTTGATCCATGTTAATCTATAATGGTGCCCATTTTTTCTGAAGCCTCTAATGGCTCATGATAGCAAAAATTTTACTTAATATCTTTATTTCATGTTTGATCTCTTTAATTTTAATTTTACCCTTTTATTTATCCTTTAGCTTTTAAATATCAATTTTATTTTGGTAAAACTGATAAATTTCACATTTTTTTACATTTATTATATAATATTATTAAAATTGTAAAATCACAAAGTGTACATTCAGTACACATGTTTTTTCTATAGTAAAAACATTAATAATATAATGGTGACTAAAAAATAATAAAATAATAAATATGGATGACACAGAAAGATCAAATACCCATAGCATTTTTAAAATGAATATAAGATTAACTGAAGAAGACTTGCACCCTAGCTACTCTCCATCATAAAAGTGTCTAACACAAGTTCAGCTGAGCTTGTGCTGGACACTTTTGGTTGCATGCAGTCAGATGGGATAAATTTACTCAATGGAAGTTAAAATAAATTTTCACTCAATCATTGCACAAGAAGTAGTTTTATACTGCTATACTATCCTCCTGATTTTTTTGAAAACCTCAGTTGGACACTTTTATTAATTTAAAAAAAATGAAAATATATTCCAAATCTAGAACTGGTGGTGCAATTTTGGTCTGAAAACTCAAATTTTATTTGAATATTTAATTTCATATTTAATCACTTTTATTTTACTTTTTTATTCCTCTTTTTGCTTTCAAATATCAATTTATTTATTGTAAAACTAATACTTTTCATATTTTTTTTACTTTTATTTAATAAGAATATTAAAGATGTAGCATCTCCCAGTATGCATTTGGCTTATAATTTTTTTCAATACTAATATTATAAATAGTATAATGGTGGAAAACAATGAATCAAATGATAAATATGAATGACACAGAAAGATCATATACAAGTGGATTTGTTTATAAGGAATACCTGATGAACTGAAGAAGACCTGCACCCTATATACTCACCATCATAAAAGTGTCCAGCATAAGTTTGGCCAAACTTGTGCTGGACACTTTTGGTTGCATGCAGTCAGATGGGATAAATTTACTCTATGGGAATGAAAATGACATTTTGCTCAATCATTGCACAATAAGTAGTTTGATATTGCCAAAATGTCCTCCTGATTATTTTTCAAAAGGCATCAGGACACTTTCTTTGGTTTAACAAAAAAGAAAATATAGTCCAAGTTTAGCCGTGGTGGTGCACATTTGATCTAACACCTCTACTTGTTATTGATAGTGGGAATTCTCCTTAGATTTTTTTTTCTTATTATATCCCTTTTATTTTACTTTTTTATTGCTCATATTGCTTTGGATATCAATTTTTAATTTTTAAAATAAATAATTTTCATACTCTTATACCTTTATTTAATAATATATGATTAAAGGTGGAACACCACCTGGTATGCATTTTTCACACAAGTTTTTACTATAGTAATAAAGTTAATAATATAATGATGACAAAAAAATAATCAAATGGTAAATTTAAATGACACAGAAAGATCAAATACCAGTGGAAATGTTTATAAGAAATCCCTTTTGAGTTTAAGAAGATTTTCTGAATGCCTACTCTCAATTATAAAAGTGTCCAGCACAAGTTTGGCCGAACTTGTGCTGGACACTTTTGGTTGCATGAAGTCATATGAGATAAATTCTCTCTATGGCAATGAAAATGATATTTCACTCAATTATTGAAGTAAAAAATGTTTAATATTGTAAAATTTTCCCCTGAAAGTCTGTCCAAACCTCAGCTCAAAATTTGTTAGCTATACATAAAAGTAAGTTTAGACCAAGTCTTGACCTAGGGGTCCCCAACTCTCCCAACACCACTTCTGTCTCTTGATAGTAAAATTTTACTTGTATTTTTTATTTCATATTTGATCCCATTTATTTTCATTTTACTTTTCTATTACTCTTTTTAATTTTAAATATCATTTTTTTTAAAAAAAACTAAACATATTCTTATTTTTTTAACTTTATATAATAATATTATTAAAGGTGTAACATCACCAATTTTGCATTTGGCATGCAGGTTTTTGCTATACTAGAAACATTAATAATATATATGGTGACAAAAAATTAATTATAAGATAAATATGAATGATAAAAAAAGTTAAAAAACTAATAGAAATGTGAAAAACAAAAAGCTGATGTACTGAGAAACACTTCCACCCTAGCTACTCTCCATCATAAAAGTGTCCAGCACAAGTTTGGCTGGACTTGTGCTGGACACTTTTGTTCAGGTGCAGTCAGATGGGATCAATTCTCTCTGTGGAAATTAAATTAAAAAAAATGCTAAATAATTACATTAGAAGTAGTTTGGTATGGCTGAATTATCCACCTTGAGTTTTTCCAAACCTCAGGTGAAAAAATTTTTATCTTTAAAAAAAATTAAATTTTATCAAATTTAGCCCTGATGGCACCCATTTGTTTCAACACCTCTACTGGCTCTTGAAGGCAGGAATTTTCCTTGAATTTTTCATTTTCATATTTGATCTCTTTTACTTTACTTTTTATCACTCATGTTACATTTGGATATTAATATATAATTTTGGAAAAAAATCATTTTCATATTTTTTTAACATTTTTTAATAATATTATAAAAGGTGTAATATAACATGGCATGCATTTGGTGCAAAAGTTTCTTCTATACTAATAAAATTAATAATATTCTAATGACAAAAATTTAATCAGATAATAAAATATGAATAACACAGAAAGATCAAATACCAGTTGACATGTTTTAAAAAAATAACAGTTGCACTGAAGAAGACCTGCACCCAAGCTACTCTCCATCATAAAAGTGTTCAGCACAAGTTTGGCCAAACTTGTGCTGGACACTTTTGGTCAGGTGCAGTCAGATGGGATCAATTCTCTCTATGGCAATGAAAAAAATAATTTGATAAGAAAATTCACTAGATGTAGTTTGATATAGCTGAATTATCCACCTAGAGTTCATCCAAACCACAGGTACACAATTTTTTATCTTTAAAAAACAGTCAATTTAGTACAATTTATCCCTGATGGCTCTCATTTGCTTCAACATCTCTACTGGCCTTTGATATTAGGAATAATACTTGTATTTCTTTTTTCATATTTGATCTCTTTAACTTAATTTTTTATTCTTCATATTTCTTTTGGATATCAATTAATAATTTTGAAAATAAATTATTTTAATATTTTTATACATTTATTTAATAATATTATAAAAGGTGTAACATCACTCAGTATGCATTTGGAACACAATTTTTTGCTATACTTATATAATTAATAATATAATTAAGACAAAAAATTAATCAAACAATATGTATGAGTGAGGCACAAAGATAAAATACCAGTAGATATGTTTGTAAGAAATACCAGATGAACTGAAGAAAAATTCTAACCCAGCCACTCTCCATCATAGAAGTGTCCAGCACAAGTTTGGCCAAACTTGTGCTGGACACTTTTGGTCATGTGCAGTCAGATGGGATCAACTCTCTGTATGGAAACAAAAATTTTTTTTGTCAAATTTCACTAGAAGTAGTTTGGTTTAGCTGAATCATCCACCTGCTGTTCTGCCCAATATCAGGTGTATAATTTTTTATCTTTAAAGAAAAGGTCACTTATTACAATTCAGCCCTGATGGCTCCCATTTGCTTTAACACCTCTACTGGCTCTTGATAGCAGGAATTTTACTAGTATTTTTTTCATATTTGAACTCTTTGACTTTTATTTTACTCTTTAATTCCTCTTTTTACTTTTAAATTTCTATTTGATTTTTGTAAAACTAATCCTTTCCATATTTATTTAGGCCTATTTTAAAAAATTATTGAAGGTATAACTTCACATGGTATGTATTTGGCACACAAGTTTTTGCTATACTAATAACATTAATAATATAATGGTGATAAAATATTAATTGGATGATAAATATGAAAGATACAGACTGATCAAATACCAGTAGACATGTTTATGAGAAATACAAGATGAAGGAACTGAAGAAAATTTCGAACCAAGCTACTCTCCATCATAAAAGTGTCCAGCACAAGTTCGGCCGAACTTGTGCTGGACACTTTTGGTCACTTGCAGTCAGATGGGATCAATTCTCTCTATGGCAACAAAAAAACATTTTTTATTAAACTTCACTACTAGTAGTTTTGTTTAGCTGAATCATCCACCTGTCGTTCTTCCCAACCTCAGGTGTATAATTTTTTATCTTTATAAAAAAAGGTCACTTATTAAAATTTTGCCCTGATGGCTCCCATTTGTTTCAACACTTCTACTGGCTCTTGAGAGCAAGAATTTTACTAGTATTTTGTTTTTCATAATTGATCTCTTTGAGATTAATTTTACTTTTTTATTTCTCTTTTTTTTTAATATCTATTTAAATTATTGTAAAGCTAATCATTTTCATATTTTTTTACTTTTATTTCATAATATTATAAAAGGTGTAACATCACCTGGTATACATTTGGCACATGAGTTTTTTCCATACTTATAATATTAATAATTTAATGGTGACAATAAATTAATCAAATGATATATATGAGTGAGGCACAAAGATCAAGTACCAATTGACATGTTTATAAGAAATACCAGATTAACTGAAGAAAAACTCTACCCTAGCTACTCTCCGTCATAAATGTGTCCAGCACAAGTTGGGCCAAACTTGTGCTGGACACTTTTGGTCACATGCAGTCTGGTGTGATCAATTCTCTCTCAATCTTTGCACTAGAAGTTGTTTGATATGGCTAAATGGTTCTGCTGAAGTTTTGTTAAACCTCAGATTGGCACTTTTTTGTTTTTCAAAAAAGCAATTATAGTTCAAGTTTAGTGCCACTGGTAAGTGTTCACCCTAACATGTCTACTTGCTCTTGATGGCAGTAATTTTATTTTAATTTTTTATTTCATATTTGCTTCCTTTAATTTTACCTTTTTATCCCTCATATTGCTTTTGTATATCAATTTATTTTTTGTAAAACAAATCATTTTCGTATTATTTTACCTTTATTTAATAATATTATAAAAGGTGTAACATCACCCGGTATGTGTTGGGCACACGAGTTTTTGCTATACTTATAATATTAATAACATAATGGTGACAAAAAATCAATCAAATGATAAATATGAGTGAGGCACAAAGATCAAATACCAGTGGACATGTTTATAAGAAATACCAGATGAACTGAAGAAAAATTCCACCCTAGCTACTCTCCATCATAAAAGTGTCCAGCACAAGTTTGGCCAAACTTGTGCTGGACACTTTTTGTCACATGCAGTCTGATGTGATCAATTCTCTCTATTGCAATGAAAATGAATTTTTCTTCAATAATTGCACTAGAAGTTGTTTGATATGGCAAAATTGTCATCCTGAAGTTTTGGTAAAGCTCAAGTGGATTTTTTTTTATTTTTACAAAAAAGAAATTATAGTCCAAGTATAGTGCCACTGGTGGGTGTTCACTCCATCATGTCTACTTTCTCTTGATGGCAGGAATTTTACTTTAATTTTTTATTTCATATTTGATCCCTTTAATTTTACCTTTTTATCCCTCATATTGCTTTTGGATATCAATTTATTTTTTGTAAAACAAATCATTTTCATATTTTTTTACCTTTATTTAATAATATTATAAAAGGTGTAACATCACCCGGTACGCGTTGGGCACACGAGTTTTTGCTATACTTATAATATTAATAACATAATGGTGACAAAAAATCAATCAAATGATAAATATGAGTGAGGCACAAAGGTCAAATACCAATTAATCAATAGTTCTTTGTAATATTATAAATTTTTTGATTAAATAAAATGGTAATAATGAATTATATTTTTCATCCACAATTCCACTCTAATGATTCCCACTGCACAAAAAGGGTTCACTCAGTCCTTTCTTTACTGCTTGTGCATATTTTTTATTGCCCACAGTACTACAATTTTTTGTAGTGATTATCCCACATCTGATTCAGGAATATTTTTGAACAATATAAGTTTTTTTTACAAAAGACCTTATCATATCCAATATCCCACAAAAAATACAACCTGTTTTTGTATTAAAACCCATTAATTATTAAGAAATTGTTAAAATAATTAGATTAGACCCTGGCACAGCTAGATCCATACCAACCGACCTAAAGTCTTTTCAATATTGAAAACAATTAAATAAAATTATGATATCATACTAAATTATGGGCACCAACCATAATTCAGCACTTCTCATTTGCTCTGCTACAAAATGAGTGCATGTAGCATTTTTCTAATGTCGGACTGTTTTTCTTCCTTCCCTCACACCTTTAGTCCAGAATGAAAATTTAGTATGAGTTTTGGTCAAGTTGGTTTGCCAGTGTTATCTGTATGCAATATGAATTCATATTGCATATTTCTATTTATGCATAAAATATACTCGTTAAGCATCATTTTTTGCATTTTTCAATCATTATGCATATTTATGGATATGCATATGCATATTCATTATACAGATTTATATGCATATTAATATATTTTATTCGTATACATATATGCACCTTTTTTTGCATATTCAATATGCATATTTTTTATGCATATTCAATATGCATATTTTTATGCATAATCACTATGCATATTTTTATGCATATTTTTTATGCATATTTATTCTTCATAGTCATTATGCATATACTTTAGATAGGCATTTCACATCAATTTTTAACATGCAATAAGTATCCACCATGCAAATTCAAATGCATATGCATCTATATCATACACGCAACATATATTCAAGTTTAATATTTGAATATTGAGGTATGCTAAGTGATGTTGTTCAACCTTTTGCCAAACCTGAGATTAACTGATGTTCAATGTGGTTCCTAAGCTCTGCTCAAGGAGGGATTGTTCTGGATTCAATCTGTGACAGTTTATTTTTTCAATGTTTTTTCATCAGATTTAAAAACATATTTCTGACAGTTTCAGGATGGTTTCCCAACAGTTTCCTGACAAATTCCTGATAGTTTCAAATAGAGGGAACTGCTAGCAGTTCACCCCTAGATTTCCCGTGGTGATAATGTTTACATCATGCATTTATCCTTCCATATTCCTATCATTATCTAGGCTTTTATCTCCCTCTTTTTGGAATTTTCATCATCAGTTTTCAAGTTTCTGTGCAATTTTGAAAATCATAGTCGCTATTAGGGTTAGCTTTATTCAAATCTACTGTCCTGTAAGCTGAAGATACTTCTGAAGCCTATCTTTCATTTACGGAACACTGATTAGAATTTGGTTTAGTGGTTGCTGAGATATTGACCTTTAAAGTTGAGCCTTTTTTTCCTGATTTCATATTTACTTATTTCATAATGCATAACATAATGTTTGCATCATGAATTCATCCTTCAAGATTCATCAAACTACCTTTATCTTTACTTATTTTTCTTCTCTTACTTCAAGGTGTGTTTTTTCTTTTTCTTACTATTTTAATATTTCTAACCCTTCAGTCATTTTTGCTTCTATTATCAGCTCAGTAAAAAGTTAGTACAACAAATCAACAAGGTAAAAAAAATGGTAAAATTAATAAATTTAAAAACCTTTAGATAGATAAAAAAAGTTTGGTGATTTGTAAATTCATCAAATATTTTTTATTCTTTCATAAATTTTTAATAAATAATTCTGATATTTCTATTTACTAAACTAAAGTAATGAGCCAACAACCTTGTGTTTTATAAAAGGTAATCATGATAACATTAAATTTTCTTATGGGGTTCATCTTGCCTATACCAGTGGAAAGTCCCAAACATAGTCTCTATACTTGGTCTGCATTTTGGCTTGAGGAATGTTCATTACTAAAAAACTATTAAATTTAATTTATCTTATTTATTTATTTATTAATTTATGGAATTATTCTAAATTTTGGTGATTTTCACCCCTTACTTCAATAAAATTCAGGGGAGGGTATTGCCAAATTTTCAAATCTGACATGGAAAATTGATGACTTAGAAAATTTGGTGATACCCACCCCTTGCTTCAATAAAATGCAGGGGAAGGTATTGCCAAATTTTTCAAACAGATATAGAATTTTTATGACTTAGCTCTATTTATAAATTCAAATTGTTATTGAGGTGATAAAATTATGTTGGTGATGAGGTTTTTCACAAAGGTGTCACTATTATTTTACCATCTGAAATTCCAAAAGTGCAATATTATAGAGTCCAGTAAGAAAAAATGGTTTTATCAGAATCTCATGATATAACTATTTTTGATAAGATTAAAAGTAACTATTAAACCAAGAACCAAAAAGAATATCCATTTGCTCATAGAGAAGATACATGACATTGATCTTTTTGGAAACAGTAGTTATTCAATTCTCCAAATTATAATCATCAATACCAAAGCCAGTGGAAGTGGAAGCAAAATGAGCCTTTTTATATTTTGATGGATAGCTTTTGAACCTCTTCTTCATTTACTTAGGATTGATGTCAATTCTCCCTTTTGTTTTCTTTTTTATTCATTTGCCAACAACAAAAAGAAATTGACCTTTGATGAAGGTAGACTTCTGATTTGGGGAGTTTGAAAACATAAAAAAAGAAGTAAAAAAACATGCCTGGTTAAAATTTCACAATAAAATGTTTCAAATCTCAGTGAGGGGTGTATGCCAAGGATTGATGAGAGGATTCAGGTCTGAGTGTCACATGTGAAAGGGATGGGTTGGGCAAGGAAGCATTGATCTGGCCAACATATGGTTGTGAGAAAAAATTGGGAAAAAAGTTCTGAATTAAGGTCATAACTGACACCCATTTTAGAAAGAAGTGACTTTTTTGCAAAATTTAAGTTCTGATTTGGTTTGCAATCCACACTTAAGTTAAGTTCAGATTTGCCAGAACAGACACCCCCTATTAAACTCATTTGTAATCAGTTTTTTTAATGATAGCTATAAGAGCCCTATTCATGAAGAAGTATTTTATTTACCCCTATATATATTGATGAACAGCTTATAAGGCTTTAAGGTCTGTACGTAGTTTATATATAATGCATTAGTATATCTATATTCTTTCAACTACATTGAAAAAACCTAGCACATGAAAAAAGTTAATTTTTTTGATAATGTTTCTTAATGAGTTAAAAATTTTCTTTAATTTTCATTATGCCTTTTAAAAAAAATTACTTTACTTCATTTTATTTAATTTAATCTGACTTTTCTTTATTTTATTCTATCATACTATATAATACTTTATTATATTATATTATATTTCATTTCATTTCACTTACTATTTCTCAATTTAATTTAATTTAATTTTTTTTTATTTTTTTTAGTATATTTTATTCCCTTACATATTAATTTAATTTTAATTATCTTATTTTATTTCAAAAGATGATATTACATGTGAAAATAACAGTCTTTTAATTCTCAAAATGAGCTGGTGAACTCTGATTTAAAGCTGTATATCAGAGTACCACATGCATGAAATTGGGTTGTGAACTCTGATCTATGGGTTTACATCAGAGTTCACCAGCTCATTTTGAGAATTCAAAGACTGTTATTTTCACATGTAATATCACCTTTTGAAATAAAATAAGATAATAAAAATTAAAGTAAGATGTAAGGGAGTAAAATATACTAAAATAAAACAAACCATAAATTAAATTAAATTAAATAATTATAATAATAGTAAGTGAAATGAAATGAAATAGAATATAATATAATATAATACAGTATTATACAGTATTATAGAATAAAATAAAACAAAATAATACCAAATAAAAAAAATGAAGTGAAGTAAATACTTTTTAACAGGCATCATAAAAAATAAAGAAAATTTAAAACTCATTAAAAAATATTATCAAAAAAATTAACCTTTTTCACGAGCTAGATTTTTTCAATGTAGTTGAAAGAATATAGATATGCCAATGCATTTTATATAAACTAAGGACATAGCTTGAAACCTTATAAGCTGTTTATCAATCTATATAGGGGTAAATAAAATACTTCATCATGAATAGGTCTCTTATAGCTACCATTTAAAAAAACTGATTACAAATGAGTTTAATAGGTCTTTTTATTCCCAGATACCTATGTTCTTAAATTTAAAGCTTATATTTAAAATATATACCATTTTATTCATTGTTAAAAAAATTTAAAAAAATTAAAGACATTAAATATGTTTAATTTTTAAGTTAATTTAAAGAAAGCTTGGGATGAGATTTGCATCAGGAGTTCAACCAGAAATCCATCAAGACTGAGATTAACCTTGTGATAAGATATTAAAAAATATGTAAAAATATCACCATGCAATATTTGGGGGGGACTTGCTAGCAAGTCCTCAACTTGAAGTCAGATGGAAATAAGATGGAACTCAGACTGAAGTAATACTGAACTTTCACTTGAAGTATCACACTAACAATAATGGATCTATATTTAAAACATAGTGAAAGTGTGAGGATAACTGAATGGAAGCCAGAAAAAATCATTCCATGAGTCTACTCAATGCACAGTATTTGTTTGATGCAACTTATTTAAATAATACTTTTTTAATTTAAGTTGATCAATTATAATCTAACAATAATATCACAATTCTTAAATACAATAATGTTATTCAAAACTTTCAGATTACATATAAAAAAAATCAGTGACTTTTTCTATTACCTACAACTGTTTTTCCAGAATTGAAAAACTGTAATTTTATTATTAACACAATATAAACTGAATTTCTCCATGATGTATTTTTTGAATATCAAGATTTAGCAATGGTATATTTCAATCTATTGAATTTTAATTAAAAAAATAGAATCAACAGAAAACTTAAATTATTTATTATAGATTACAATTAAAAACATGGAAAAATAAAATTTAAAGTATGGTAATTATTTTTGAATCTATTTGACTAAATGAAGAACTTTCATAACTTATTTACACTAATTAAGTTTAAATGAAAAATAGTTGATTATTTATCTTAGAATTAGCACATATCTTTAGGCTTTAGACTCCAATGCATTTTGGGGGCATAGAAAATGCAAGAAAAGGAAAAAAAAATCCTTGAAATATTTTTCTCTTTTTAAAATTCTACCAATTCCTCAGCTACTAAAACAATATATATATTAGGGGGTGTCAGTTCTGGCAAATCGGCACTTAAATTTGACCAAATCCGCACTTATCTAAGTGCGGATTTCCAAAACACACTAGCCCCAATACTGGTGGATTTCAAAAGTGATAAAAGTCACTTATTTCACTCAAATCTGCACTTTCTCAACCAAAAGTGCTGATTTCACCATCAAGTCCCATTTCAATGATTTGTCAGCGTCATCCCATTCATACGCAGCACTCCGCAGCATAACACTTCATAACTCAAAACATTGTACATCATTTACATCTTCATATCATATCATATAAGAGTTATGCCTTCCTCACTTTCAAATCGTGATAAATTACATAAAGCAATGACTTTCATGGCTCTTGAACTGCTCTTGTACTCTGATTCCAATTCTGATTCTGATCTAGAAGAAGATTTTGTCTTTTTATTAAAAATGGCCATGAAACATTTCCTTCTTCCCAGAAAGCCTCAAGTACTTCATACCCCCAATTACACCATCCAAACACTTCTTAACCTATCTACACCCAGTTTTAGACAGCTGCTCAGGACTTCTCAGGAATTTTTCCTTAAATTTCTTGAGCTTATTCAGGATCATCCCATATTTCACAATAATTCTCAAAAAGAACAACAACATCCTTCAATTCAATTGGCCATCACACTATGTCGTTTGGGTTCAAATGGTAATGGAGCTGCTTTGAAACAATTAGAAAATGTCTATTTTTTGATATTCCAAAACAGATTGAAATAGAAGCCAAAAAACACAAGTGTACCCTGATCTTTGCGCAAAGACCAGGGTACACTTCTCAAAATCTATGATACAATTTTTATCAAGACCAATATACAATGGTGGACTCTGATGTTCGGCCAAAGATGAAGTTCCACCTCTTCAAATATCACTGAACACATGGTTGCAGGCAAAAATACCATGGTGTACCCTGATCTTTGGCTGAAGATCAGGGTACTCGTCTTCAAATTTCAAGAAATATTTGAATAAGAAAAAAAACATATGTACCCTGATCTTTGTGTGCAAATAAGGGTACACATCTTCAATTTTCACGCACAATGTGTAGAAAGGAAAAAATACAATGTATGCCTCTGATGAAAGTGTTAGAACAAGGGTCATTTATTTTCAAATTCATGAACAATTTGAATACAGTTCAAACCTCAATTTATTTACAAAAACCATTCTTTTAATGGTTTAAAAGATGAATCATTTAATCAACTCTGCGATCTCATCATAACACTCTATCAAATGGCTTTGGTTCGCTTACCTTTAAGGAATAAGAATTTGTTTGGTGGAATCATGATTGGTATTGGATGGAGACCAGGAGTTGATAAAGGTTTTTCTCCTGGTATGTTAAAAAATTTTCTGGATTTTTTAATATCATTTTACTGAATTTAATTCAAATAGGCATATATTCTTTACTCAGATCTTTATCTAAAGCTGAATTAGATAATGATTTTCGAAAATGGAATACTTTACCTTCATTTAATTCATTTCTTGCTCTTTGACTTAAAAAACTCTGTAATAAAGCTTTTGAAAAAAATCATGAAGTTGCTACGAGACTTGGAATACCAAATTGATGCAACTCTGAATGGGAAGATATTAGCAGTGATTATCTAATTTTTTCAAATTTTATAATCACTCATTCTGGATTTCATAACCGAATTCACATCAACTCAAATGATGCCAATTACCTCACTTATGGAATTTTCACATATATTAATCCTATCACTGGACAACCTATTCCGTTACCTGCAAAAATTAAAGGACATGAATTATATTTCCCAGATCATAGATGTATAATTGATTTTGGATTAAGAAATGGAGTCATTGAAACAGTTTGGAATTTTTCTTACAAAAATCACCAAACCACAAAGGCTCCTCCAGGTTTGGAATCTTGTCAAGACTTCATGCATTTCGGTTGCTCTTTCCAGATCAGTCAAAAGTTAATCCAACAAATAAACAAGTTAAAAAAAGAAGAAAAAGGTAATAAATTTAAAAATTCTTTAGGAAGATCTAAAAAGTATGGGGATTTCTAGAGTCACCAAATATTTAATATTCTTCCATAAATTTTTAATAAATTAATATGATATTTCATTTTATGAAATTAAAGTAATGGGCCAATGACCATGTGTTGTATAAAAGGTAATCATGATAACATTAATTTGTTTCATTGGGTTCCTCTAGCCTATACCTGTGGAAATTCCCAAACCTAGTTTCTAGACTTGATCTGCATTTTGGCATGAGGAATTGTCATTACTTTAAAAGTAGTAAATTTGACATATCTTATTTATATATTAATTAATTTATGTAATTGTATTAAATTTTGATGACTTTCACCCTTTACTTCAATAAAATGCAGGGGAGGGTATTGCCAATTTTTTAAATCTGTCATGTGAAATTGATGACTTAAAAAAATTTGGTTGTACCCACCCCTTGTTTCAATAAAATGAAGGGGAGGGTATTGCCAATTTTTTAAATCTGACATGTAAAATTGATGACTTAGAAAAATTTGGTGGTACCCACCCTATTTTTAAATAAAATTCAAGGGGAGGTATTGCCAAATTTTCAAAAGAGATATTGAATTTTATTGACTTAGAAGTATTTATAAAAGCAAACTTATTGACTTGAAAGTAAAGATAGAAAATTTTTATTATATTTTCAAATTTTTGTCAAAATAAAAGTATAAGCAAATTTATTGACTTGAATGTAAAGATAGAAAAATTGTATGATATTTTAAAAATTTGTCAAAAATAATGTACTATATTCAAGACCTTTTATAAGTCAGCATATAAGAAAATATTACCAAAAAGAAATCAAACAAAATTAAATTAACTAGAAAAACAACTTATCAATTGAAAAGGTCAAGTAATTTTTTAATGTCCTCATAAGATTGGCCATTTTTTACACATTCCATAATGAAACCTTTTTTTTTAAAACTCTCTTGTTTTTCCAATTCACAAGTAGCCATTTCTCTTTGAAATTGGCGGTCTTCTCTTTGAAATTGACAGTCATTTACTCTTTCCATCTGCTCTGCCTCAAATTTTTTTTCTTCCAAATCTAAGGCTTGCTTATCTTTCCTTAGCATATGATCAAACTTCATCTTCTCAAAGTCAAGGGCATTTTTTGCAATAGTTGATTTTGCTGAGAAAATTAAATTGAAATAAATAAATAAATGAGTTAATGATTAAGATATATAGTGAACAAATCTTACTTATATCTTTTTTTTCAAAATAATCCTCAAGGGAGCCAAATGAGCTTGTTGAAGTATTACCACGTTTTTATAGATGGTTCAAGTTCATTTAAGTTGAGGCTCAATGCTTTAGTTTGGAGCTTGAGCAAGAGGCTTCAGGAAGTTCATCTAAAGCAGCTTCTAAAGTGGGATTCACATTTCCAGAATCAAGATTATTTAATGGAGATTGAGTTTGAGTAGGAGGAGACTAGAATGAAAGAGAAATTCAGAGAAGAATTGAAGAAAAAACAAAAAGTAAACATACATTTAAATTTTGGGCCTCTGAGGATTCAGATCTGCTGTGATATAATTGTTCTTCTTGATAGTCGGGATCATATTCAGCTGAACTATGGTTAGAAGGTGGAGGGGATTGATCTCCTTCAAGTAAAGGTGTGTTGGGAGGATTATAGGAAGGTTTGGATCCAGAGGGTATATCCTTAGTAGTATTGTGTAGAAACCAAGGGTTTACATCAAATCGGGAGCCAAAAAGATTATCCATTTCCTCATAGAAAGGACACATGACATTGAGCATTTCAGAAACAGTAGTAATTCAAATCTCCAAATCATCATTGTTAATACCAAAGCCTGTTTCATTTTCAGCATGATGAGCCTTTTTATATTTTGATTGGTAACTCTTAAATCTCTCTTTCATTTTTTTAGGATTGATATTGATTCTCCCCCTTGTTTTCTTCCTTACTTCATTGCCATCAATAAGTAGCCATTAACCTTTGAAGAAGGTGGACGTCCAATACAAGTGGACTTTTCACATCCAAAACATGCTTCAAAATTTGATTTTATTTTAAGGAAATTGATTATGATGAGATAATCATCCTTTTTAAGCTGACCTGAACCTGACTTTGATTTTTCAGGTGTAGGGCTTGCTTTACGAGGAGACTTTTGTGACGAAGCAGTTTTTTGAGTTACCTTTTGAGATTTTGAATGTCTGGGAGGCATTATGAAACTGGAACATAACAAGAAAAAAGACTAAGAGGTAGAAGAAATAAGTAAAAAAGAATGTAAACATGCCTGATCAAAATGTTGAAAATTTCAGGAAGGGGTGTGTGCCAAGGATTGATGGGTAGGTAGCGAGGAAGGTCAGTGTATCACATGTGATAGGGATGATGTGGCCAACATGTGGTTTTGAAAAAAAAATCACAAAAAAAGTGCTGATTTGAGGTCAGAACTGACACGCATTTTTGAAATAAGTGACTTTTTTGCAAAATTTAAGTGCTGATTTGGTTTGAAATCCGCACTTAAGTTAAGTGCGGATTTGCCAGAACCTACACCCCCTATTATATCATGGGTAAATGAAATATCTATATAGATTTTAGAATATCTTTTTTATTGATTTCATAAATATTTTTTGGCATACTTTCAGTTGGTGAAGTGATCTAGAGAACTCAAAAAAAAAATACCACTCAGTGAATTCCTTTCATAAAAAATACAGATAAAATGTGCCTAAAGTTATGAAAATAATTTTTCAGTAAATAGAGGAATATTTCTTAAATATTTTAGCTGAATAGTATAGTATACTTTAATTCTGATATTTGAGATAAAAATACTGTTCATTTGGAGATTCACCTCACAAATTTTACAGTGTTTCCATGTAAGAAGAGGTGCAAAAGATCAAATTTCAAGCTTTTATAAAATTCAAATACTCTACCAAAGAGGTAGAACTGATATTATTCATCATTCCATAATTTTATTTGTAGAAAGACATCTATATAAATTTTTTTTTGTAAGAAAGATACAATAGATAACTTGAACCATGACAATATAAATTGCTACCATTATAAAAATTAAGTTCTGATTAGTATAAATTTATTAAAATACTTTAAAATATATGTAAAAATAATTCAGCTTTTTAATGGAAATTTTAATAATTAAAATTGTAGAGGATCATACTTTTGGTTGGTGAGATAAATAATTTTACAAGATAATTTTACAGCTCTAAAATTGCACCTTCTCCTCATGTTAGAAATATAGGTTAATATTTTTTCAATTCTTTATTTAAAATAAGATAATAAACCCTATAGTTAAAAATAAATTTTCCTATAAATTTAATGAGTCAAGATATTTGCTACTTTCTAAGAAAAATACTATATAAATCCTCTTAAATATTTTAATTATCAAAATTCAACACATGAATTCTTATTTTTTTACTTAAATTAATTTCAACTGAGAGTATTATGAATTTCCCATGAAGATTAAAGCAGAAAAACAAGTTAATAAGTTAACTTTGATTTCAATTTAATTTTTTGAAAAAGATTTTATGTTTATATTTTAAAAACTTGGATTTTTAAGCATTGGAATTGATTTAAACTTAAACAAATAGATCTATATTAAAGAATTTCTTACTAGGAATTATCTGCAATATTTTTATTTAAAAGAGATTTTTTTTCTTTTGTTAAATTATATTGAGTATCAATAGGGGCTCTGAAAACTATTTATAGATATTATAAGAATATAAACATAGCTGTAGAATTTTTTTAAGTCTATCAATTGAAAGCAAAATTATTCTATAATAATTGAAGATAAAATGACAGCTATTTGAAATAATGTTTTTTTTTTAAATTTAAATTTTTATTTATTTATTCCCATAAATTCATATCATGTAGAAAAAATATTTTTGTTAAAAAATATACTTAGCCCTACATTATAATAAATTTTTTTTAATTTTAAGAAATTAAAAGAACTTCTCACAGTCTCCCTAAGTTTGAACCACAGTCATGCATAGGTTGTCATTGAGAGTTCAATCTAAGTTTTATTAAAGCTAAGATATTTAATTTTAAAAAATTGTATTTATTCATTGCAATAAAACATTTTAAGAAATTAAGAGATCTCAGAGAGTTGTTTATTTTACTGATTAAATAATAATACATATATTAAGAAATTTTATACTTTTTCTTTCCCTGAGTGTTTAGTAATTACATTTATTTATTATGGTACATATAGTAATCAGAAATTAAGAAATTAAGAAAAAAATAATAATTTTATCATTATATCTTGTGGTAAATCTTCATTTGAAGCCCATGATTCATGTAGAAGATTTTTTTCACCTCACCAGCAGAACTCACATGTACATTTCAAGATATGTAAGCTCACCTAATGAGGCCTACAAAAATGTTTTATAACTTAATCAAATTTTTTTGGTTAAAATTATTTTCAAAAATACCTATTATTTTTTTAGTCATATATATAATTATCAACCACATTACAAAAAAAAGTTTGAAAGAAAAATTATACTCATATTATATGTGTATTTTTTGTATTATATTACTTCTCATTCTTTATATTAGAATGTATATAAATAATGATCAATACATCTGTATGTTGAGTTAGTGAAAAATTATACAAATCCATACACCATAATTCAAAAAGTAATTTACATTATAAAGTAAATTTACAGCTTTAGTATCCTATTTAAAATGCTAATGTATGTCTAAAACTACTTTGGAGCTAATTGTTTCACCTTATATATTTCATTTCTCAGCTAATATTTTATGGCAGTGAACTCTGTTCTTCACCCAAACAACAGAGTCCATCCTTCTATTTTCACACTCAGTTTGCACCAATCCCCATCTCTTTCAATTCTATCAACACATCCTTGTCTTCCCTCCCCACCCCTTTTGCTACCCTCCCAGCCCCATTGTATGCCATCCTCTTTTGATCCCCATTTCACCCCTCCCAACCCCCCCCAACCCTTTTCTTCATTCAAAATGCCTTTGAAACCCATAATCTTCCTTTCCAACTCTTTCTCAACCTTTTTGCTACCCCATATAACCTTCCTCAACCTCTCTCCAGCCTCCCCAACCCTTGTAGTCCCATTCCTCCTCTTTACCTTGCCTCCACAATCCTTGAGCCCCGATTTCCTCCCTTTTAACTCAGTCCCTATTTCTGTATATAAAAATAAAGTGTTAGGGAGGAGTGGGGAGGTAAGCAAACTGGAAGGAGAGGGGTGGAGAGGGAGAGGAAAATGTGGATAGGAGTTGAAAATGATGAAGAAGGGAGTGAAAATGGTGGAGAGAAAGATGAGGTGAGGAAAAAGGTGGGGTATTCTTGAGAAGGATTAAAAAAAGACAATAAAAGAAGATAGTAATACAAAATAAATATACAAAAAATATTAAATATATTAAATATGTTACAAAGAGTGGGAACATAAATTCCTTGAATCCTAAAAATCCACAAGTCCTATACTGTTATTTTCTTCATTAACTTAAAACAAATAAAAATCTACATTTTAAGGTTTTGAAAATTTTGAAGATAAAGGGAAATAAATTTTAATAAATATTAGTATGAAAATATTTTTTTATTTACTAGTAAAATATAGTATGTCAATTGAATTCAAAAATTATATGTCTAAGTAAAGTCTTTGTAACATCATTTTTAAGATTTTTGCACCTTCTTTAGATATTTTAATGATTTATAATATTCAATATTATATAGTCATAAAATAAGTATATAATTTTTTTAATTCTTGAAAATAATACAATAAATAATATAAATGCACAAAATAATCTTTCATGAATAAATTGACATATTTTAAATTATAGTTTCTACATGTATTGCTGGCCAAAGAAACCTATATAATTATGTCAGATTGTATCTTGCTGAATCTATTCTTTGCTGTTCTTTTTTTATAAATTGGAAAGTAACTGCTTAAAGAGTTCAAAAAATATGTATTTTTCAGAATCATTTGGGTGTGGTCTTCACTGTATTAAAATTTCTTTAAAAAAATCACATTCTTCATATCTTAAGATTTGTTCAAAGTATTATTACCTATGCTTCATTAAGTGTTCAAGTTGTATTCATATTGAGTTCACCGGAATTTCAATATTTTTATCTTGAAGGTTTTATCACCAATTCAATGTGGGCTCAAAAAGATATGAATTAGGGTTCAAGTTTGCAGATTTCTAGCAAGTCGGCCCCCCATATTGGGTGGTGTATGAATCTATCAAATGAGTTTTTTTGAAAAAATAAAAAATTACTTAGTCAATAGAAGGATGAACATTAAAAATATATATCTAAAGAATGTATTTGAATTTATTGAAAATAAATTGAATTTATTTTTTTAAATATTATATAAAAATTAAAAGTAAAACTCAATTTTAAAACATGTAAAAAGGTCTTGCTTGAAATTTCAAGTGGAATTGTAATATGATCAGGAGCAACATCTGTAACTGAATATCAGCACACTATAGGAAATTAAAATTTAATAACTTCATCACAAAACTCATGTTTTAATATGTCGAATAATATTTAATTATATATTTTATTTAATGTAAATTCATTCTTCTAATTGTTACTAAATGTCTTTGAGATTTTGAGTTATATTTTAGGTTTTTTTTCTCAAAATATTTTATAGATAATAAAATTTGACTTATTTTTCATAGATATGTATAATTATTATTGTCATAAAATGAAATTATTGGATAGAAAGAATGTATTACTATGCATTGATCAATTTCAATATTTCATTACTTTTGATTTTTTTAAATTTATTATTGATATAAGTATTAAAACCCTATTAATCATGAATTACTGAAGATCTATACAAAGCCTTAAACTAGAATTTAATTTCAGTTAAATTAAAAATGGAGGTCTCCACTTTAGTAAAACAGGGTGAAAAATTTAAGGCCATAACTTAGTATTCATATGATTGAAATAAAGCTGATTCTAAAGTAAGAAATATAAGATGAAGGTGAATTTTGATGATTGGTAATACAACAGCATCCACACTCTTATTTCAATTTTTCTCAACCACTTTTTCTAATTTTTTTACTATTACTAGAATCTTTATATGTGATCATATTTTCTCAACATATGTTTTTCTACCTTCCTTTCACCTTTCTCTTTTCTCTCCTCCTTTTTATTTCACTATCTATCCCACAAATCCTAACCTGTTTCTTGTCCCATAAATTTTCTCCCCAATCCTTCCAATACCCTTCAAAAAACAATCAAACACATATTGATTCCTTTTTCTCTCCTCTATCATATTGACAGCCACTTTAAATGCATTTTACTTCCCTCTCTACCCCTTTCTTTCAACCCATACCTCCATTTTTTATCATCACTCTTTGCCTTTTTCTACACTTACCCTCTCACCAATCACTTTTAATTTCCTTCTCAAAATAATCCATTTTGTTTTCTATGAGCTATAACAGGGAAAAATGTCTGGGGAAGTGATAAATTGGGATGGAAAGAAGTGGAAAGGGGTAGGGACGCTTTTAAAGGGTCATAGAGAATTTGAAAGCAGAAGAAAGGGTTTAAAATCATAAAAATAATTGTGTTGAGAGAAAAGGAAAGAAATTTTTAACAGTGAGATAATTTTGAAGAAAATTGTTTATGTAAGACAGAAGGTAGGAATGAATAGATATGTAATAGTGTTCTACAAAATAAAATAATAATATAACATGAGAAATATGTTATATAGCATGGAAACAGGAATTGAATCAGCTCAAAAAAACATGTAGAAATAAAACAAACCATTTTTATACTATTCATTCTAATAAATTTTGATTTTATGTCTTTCTTTTTTCATATTTTCAAGATAAAAGATTAATATATTGTAAAAAATACTATTAAATGCATGTCTTTTTTATTTATTGAATAGAAAATGGAATAGATATTTATATTAGAGATTAACTTTATCACAAAAGTTCTTTTTCATTCATTTTTATAAGGGTTTTTCGTTTTTCAGATATTTTAAAATTAATAATGGTTAATAAAATCTTTTTGAATAATTAGAATCAAATTTTTGTTTTATATTCTTACTGGGGAAATTTAATGGAAGATATTAATTCCCAAATTATTTTTCTTGAATGATTTACTATAGCGCATTATAATTATTGAAAATTAAGTAAAATTATTTGAACATTTAATATCACTTTTATTCCAATTTAAATTGGGGTGTGTCTAGTTTTACATGCAACAAAGTATACAATTATTTTTAAAATTTTGTATCTTTCCAGACTTGCTTAGCTGTGGGGGGGCCAATTTAAACATACCATTTAAAAGTTATGCTTTCAATTCTTCAACATTGTTTCAAAATATATTCATGTGTCTTCAATAAATAATCAGGCTAGCTTCATCAGAGGTTTGATATATTTTCACACTTTTTTCTTTATTATTTCATCCCTACCTCAATGTGTGCTCAATCATATATGAATTTAGATTCAAGGTTGCGGACTTGCTAGCAAGTCTGCCCCCCATATTGTGTGGTGGAAGCTAGCTTGATTATTAATTGAAGAAATTTGAACATTTTTTGAAACAAAGTTGAAGCATTAAAAACACAATTTTTTAATGAATTGTTGAAATAAGCCCTCCCCAAAGCTAAGTCAGTCTGAAAAGCTACAAAATGTTTAAAATAATTTTATACTTTGTTGCATGTAAAAATAGACACACCCCAATTTAAATTTAAAGAAAATTGATCTTAATGTTCAAATAAGTTTACTTAATGTTTAATATATGGTGATATTATAAGGCATTATAGTAAATTATTCAAGAAAAATATTTTGGGAATTAATATCTTCTATTAAATTTTCCCAGTAAGAATTCAAAACAAAAATATTTTTCTATTATTCAAAAAGATTTTATTAACAATTATTAATATTTAAAATATCTAAAAAATGTAAAACACTTATAAAAATGAAGGGAATAATATTTTGGTGATAAAATTAAGCTCTAATATAAATATCCATTTTGTTTTTAATTCAATAGATAAAAAAAGATATGCATTTAATAGTATTCTTTAAAATATATTAACCCTTTATCTTAAAAATATCAAAAAATAAAGACATAAAATGAAATTTTATTAGAATGAATTGCATAAAATCGGCTTATTTGATTTCTATTTTTTTAATTTTATTCCATTCCTTTTTATGCTTTATAAAATATTACTCATGTTTTATTGTTATTTCATTTTGTAGAACATTATTACTTACCTCTCAATTCCTACATTCTGTCTTACATAAAATATTTTCTTCAATATTATTCCCCTATTAAAAATTTCTTTTCTTTTCTCTCAATACAATTATTTCCATGGTTCTAAACCCTTTCCTCTGCTATAAAATTCTTTCTGACCCTTTCCACTCCTTCCCATCCCTATTTATCACTTCCCTGTATCTTTATGCCTGTTATAGCTCTTAAAAACCAAGAGGAATTTTTGAGAAGGAAATGAAAAGGAATTGATGAGAGAATAAGTGTAGAAAATGGCAAAGGGTGGTGATAAACATTGGAGATATGGGTTGAAAAAAAGGGGTAGAGAGGGAAGTAAAATTCATTTAAAGTGGCTGTCACAGACAATGCTATAGTACTTGCTATAGACCTTGACCAAGTGAGTTGGAGTAAAACTGGAGAGAAAAACCCCTGTCCCTTTGAGAAATACCAGGTGACAATTATTTTCTACAGCAAATTTGAGACTGTTACAACACCCCTTCCAACACACTTCTTGAGTGATTTACAAGTCAAGACAGTAGCCAATAGCAGACCACTGAGAACCAAAGAGCCAGAAACCTGAAATGCAGAGAAATCAACACCAGAAAACCAAAACACTCTGCACTTGTTTCACAGAAAACAAAAATAATATTTGATGCAAGTTTCAAAGCTACACCAGAGAAACCAGTTGCCAAAGTTGAGTTAAATGAAGAACTAACCTTGCAACAAACACAGCCAATTTAGGCCAAAAAACAGTAAAAACTGAGTGAGAAACAATGATATAATTACCAAATGATTGTATGATAACTAAATTTGCCCCAAACTGTCTTATTCAGTACATACACACAGGCCACCACCTATAAATCCATGCACAGCAACTAATTTGGCGCTTTTGACAGCCAAATTGAATAAAAACCCTCTAGAAACGCTTTCCAGACTTCTATAACCAAGGTGGCCAGACCTCCCTGAATTCAGAAACCACTAAAAACCTCCAATAAAGCCCAAAATACTTAGAAAAATCCACCACAACTACTAAAACCCTTAAAACACAAAATTAGGCTATGAAAGCATTGAGACATAAAATATAGAGCCAAATTATCTCTAGTTAATGGTACTAAGCAATTAAACATAAGAATTAAGGTTAGCCTGTAAAACACAACAAAATTAAACAGCTATCTTTTAGAAATGAATAATGAGTAAATGAACCCTTAAAACTTGGAGTATGAAAAATATCAACAAGACATCAAATATAAAGAAAACCCAAGGCTATCCAATGGTACTACCCACATACCAATAGTCTAAATAATCACTGAATAAAACACAAAATAACACCTAATTCTTCAACCAATGTCAATTAAGACATACAAAAACAAAGCCAAACAGACCAACAAAGGCCTCTGCCAATGTTGGAAGACCACACTTTCAATATAATAGAGGACAGAAAAAGGGATTTGAATGAGTTTGATTTATGATTGGAGGGTATTGGAAGTAGTGAGGAGCAAATTTATGGGACATGAAACAGGTTAAGATTTGTGGGATAGGGAGTAAAATAAAAAGGAGGAAAGAAAAGAGAAAGGTGAAAGGAAGATGTAAAATTTGTTTTTGAGAAAATATGATCACATATAAAGGTGCTGGTAAGAGTGAGAAAATTAGGAAAAATGGTTGAGGAATATTGAAATAAGAGTTTTTAAAAATTAAAGGGTGGATGCTATTGTATCACCAAACATTAGAATTCATCTTCATCTTATATTTCTTACTATAGAAGCAGCTTTATTTCAATCATATGAGTACTAAGTTATGGCCTCAAATTCTTCACCCTGTTATACAAAAGTGGAGACCTCCATTTTTAATTTAACTGAAATTAAATTCTAGTTTAAGGCTTTGTATAGATCTTCAGTAATTCAAAATACATAAGTTTTTACAACTTATACAATAATAAAATTGAAAAAATAAAAAGTGATTAAATATTGATACTGATCAATACATAGTAATTCATTCCTTCTTTCCAATAATTTCATTTCATGAAAATAATAATTATACTTATCTTTTAAAAATCAGTCAAATTTTATTATCTATAAAATATTTTTAGAAAAAAAACCAACAATAAAGCTCAAAAATCTCCAAGACATTTAGTAACAATTAGAAGAAGGCATTTACATTAAACAAAATATATAATTAAATATTATTCCACATATTAAAACATGAGTTTCGGGATAGAGTTATTGAATTTTAATCTCTTATAGTGTGCTGATTGTCAGTTACAGATGTTTTTCTAATCTCCATAAAATCCCACTTGAAATTTCATACAAGACCTTTTTACATGTTTTAAATTGGAGCTTCAACTTTTAATTTTTATGTAATTATCTAAAAAAAAATAATTAAATTTATTTTCAATAAATTCAAATAATTTTTTTAAATATATTGTTTTTATGTTCATCCTTCTATTGCCAAAGTAAATTTTATTTTCAAAAACATTCATTTGATAGAATCATATCTTTACCAATTTTTAATATCTTATCACAAGGTTAATCTCAGTCTTTATGGATCTCTGGTTGAACTCCTGATGCAAATCTCATTCTGAGCTTTCTTCAAATTAACTTAAAAATTAAACATATTGAATGTCTTTTAATTTTTTTTAAATTTTTTAAAAATGGATAAAATGGTATATGCTTTAAATGATAAGCTTTAAATTTAAAAATATAGATATCTGGGAATAAAAAGACCTATTAAACTCATTTGTAATCAGTTTTTTAAATGATAGCTTTAAGAGCCTTATTCATGACAAAGAATTTTATTTACCCCTATATATATTGATAAACAGCTTATAAGGCTTTAGGGTATGTCTTTAGTTTATATATAATGCATTGATATATCTATATTCTTTCAACTACATTTAAAAAATCTAGCTCATGAAAAAAGTTTATTTTTTTGATATTACTTCTTAATGAGTTTTGAATTTTCTTTAATTTTTATGATGCCTGTTAAAAAGTATTTACTTCACTTCATTTTATTTTATTAGATCTTTTTTTGCTTTATTTTATTCTATAATACTGTAAAATACTGTATTATATTTTCTTATATTTCTTTTCTTTTCTTTTACTATTATTCTAATTATTTAATTTAATTTAATTTTTATTTTTTTATTTTAGTATATTTTATTCCTTTACATCTTAATTTAATTTTTATTATCTTATTTTATTTCAAAAGGTGATATTACATGTGCAAATAAAAGTCTTTTAATTCTCAAAATGCGCTGGTGAACTCTTATGTAAACCCATATATCAGAGTTCACAACCCATTTTCATGCATGTGACCTCTGATCTACAGCTTTACATCAGATTTTACCAACCATTTTTATGCATGTGTACTAAGATCTACGGCCATGCATCAGAGTATCACATCCAATTTTTTGCCTGTGAACTCTGATCTAAGGCCATACATCAGAGTTCCTCAGCCAATTTCAACCAACTTACTACTTCTAAATGGCTATACAACAGCATCCAATAAATTCAATAAAATGAATTACATGACACTAAGACTTATTATAATTTAATTGAATATAAAATAGACAGATATATGGGTATAATAGCTAGAATTAAAAAAAGATAAATACAAATGGTATAAAATTAGGTAAAACAAAATAAATTGTTATTATATATTTTGAAAATGAATGTAATAAAGTGCAATAAAATAAAATAAAATTATATAAGACATAACCAAATACAACTCAATATATGAAGATACAAAAGAATACAATACAACTTAATTTAATATAATTTGAGTTAATGAATTTAATTTTATGGGTGCATTATAATATAATAAAATATAATATAATAAAATCAATTTATACTGAATTTTTCTTTTAATATTTTATTCAATATAAATTTTAGCATTTATACACATTTTATTTTTTGTCTGCATATTCATTATTTCATTGCATATAAATATTCATAATAAATTTTGCTTATGAATATTCAATATGAATTTTCATATGCATATTCACTTTAAATTATTATGCATATTTTTTTTGATGAATATTCAAAATTATTTTCATTATATATATGAATTATCATTTTACATTTACATGCAGAGTACCACTCACCAACTGAATAATCAATTTCACTTTTTGTGACTCAAAATAATGTTACATGAATAAAAAATATCAAAAAGTGAATCAAAAAAAATTCAATTTATAATATTTCTCTGTAATGCATAGTGTTGTAAATTCTGGTAAGATATTTCAAAAAATATTAAATATTTAAATATGATTTTTAATATGTTTCAGTGTATTTTAAATAGGGGGTATCAAAGTTAAAAATGTTTCATTTCAAAATACCTCTTTTTTCCACCTAATCAACCATGAATATTTTTTAAAATATGCCATATTGTTCCCCAAAAACACTTTTTTACTGAGAATCAATGTCAAGTTTGTGGCTTTCTTTTTCTGTTGTGAAATACCTTTTAAATAATTAAAAAATTCTAACTTTGATACCCCCTAATAAGTACTAAATTAAATTAAAAATATCACCTGAATAATTGAAGGTTTTAAATGAGTTTTAAGCTCCATCTCGAAGTATAATTTAATATACTGAGTCAAAATTATGTGCATAAGGTGTACAGTGTTTAGAATGATTACTGAAACTTTTTTCATTCAAAAGTTAAGATTAGCTCATTTCACTCTCATTATGATACCACAAAAGATTCAGCTAGGTTTGTATAATAGTTCAAGTTGGTTTTCAAGAACATTTCAGTATGAGTTCCATCAAAATTCAGTCTGAGTTCCATCTGAGTTTTATCTGACTTCAAGTTGAGAACTTGCTAGCAAGTCCTCCCCATATATTGTGTGATGAGATCCCCATCCAACAAACAAAAAAAGTACTGATTGTAATACTAATAAACAAACCTCATCAACCAACTTTTGCATAAGCAAATTTTCCCTCCCCAGAGGAAACAATTTCTTAAACACTTCATAAGAATTCCCAGAAACTAGTTTAAAAGTCCTCTCAATCACTTCATCTTTCCTTAAATCTAAAACATTGATTAATTTGGTTATTAATTAAGTTGCTTTTTCTAATTCATCTCGCCTTTCTATTAGGTGGTCTCATTGCTCATTGAACTAAAAATAAAAAAGAGTGGATGTATGATTATGGTATAATTAAATTTTTTAATTTAAAATGTCAGAAATATTAAACTGACTTTTTGATATTGTCCAAACGCTTTCATATTAACATGAGAAAGTTTCTTAATAAATTCATTCACTTTCTGAAGTTTTTTAACTGACTAATCCCCCCCCAAAAAAACACACACACAAACAAATTTTTAAATCTATAATCCAGTCCTTGCACTCCATATGTGAAGATAAAATAAATAAATAAACTACCCCATTTCTCAGTATTCTGACCACTATACTTGCTATAAGCTTCCTCTGGTGAAATTCCTAACCCTCTGATATTCATGTTATACATAATGGACAAGAAAATGACATCAATATGTTTGTTGGGGTTAGAAAAACATCAGGGAGAAGCTAATTTTTGATGTATCATTAGAAAATAAAGCTAGAATATTGATTTCCAAATGGTAAAAAGTAAGCTTTAAATACCACACCACTCAACTTTGTTTTATTACTATTGGAGGTACAGAAGTGTTGAATTCAGTGAAAACTTCCGCTTCTTGTTGACAAATCTATTGTGGTTTTCTGCTCACAGCGGACTAATATCACAACTCAAGAGGTCTTTAGCTCCTTCCCATCCCACTCTCCTTTCTGACTGAGAGTGAGCTATCCTTTGACCTTTGTTCTCTCTTTCCTTTAATGTTCCTCTCCCTCCACAGTGAAAAACTATCTCAAGGCTTCTGGTTCTTACCTAAACCGCTTCAACATCAACACTTCTTATCTTCCAGCACAGAATAATCAATCTGTCAACATTGGTCTTTGGACTGTCCATAGGTATCTGCTACTTCTCTCTCTCACTCTCACTATCTCTCCTCCTCCACAGCTGACTCCATCTATCTTCTTCTCTCATCCAGAGAATTCCATTCTTCCTCATACAACCATTTATCCATCTGGTACTTTGACAAGAAAAACAATCCTGTTTCCTCCTTCAAAGCTGCCTTATCCTCCAATATTAAACTTCCTAATGAAAAAATCCTTCTTTTCCTCAAAAATTAAGTCTTAAAACACACTCTCTTTCCTTATCTTCTTCTTCTGCTTAATCTCCTTTCTTCTCTCTTTCAGGCTGCTTTGCTATCAAGACTCAGGCATCCTTGTATACTCAAAGTTGTCAAACCTTTAGAAGAAATAAGGTATTCTTTTCAATCATTCAATAACCCTCACTCACTCACTCACTCATAGAGCTCAACTCATCTTTTCCACCAAACATCTCACCTCTTGTTTGTGTGACCCTATCAACTGCTCTCATTCTCAAGCTTTCACTTCTAAAGTCACATTAGATAAAATTGAAGTAAGGTAAATCATCCTCTTGAATCTAATCCTTCTCAATTAGCTCATAACTCATCCCATTGATCATCTCTCTCTTGTGGTAGATTCAAAATGGGCTCTTAAAAATTGGTAAAGGAGTTCAATTTCTTCATGATTCAACAAAACCTGCTCATGGTAACCTCACCCCCAAGGCAATCATCATCAATTCCAAGTTGATACATCTTTTTTTCATCCATCACACTATGATATCACTCTTTCATTTCTTTTGGTTTAGGGTGACTGGAAAATTTCCTGCTTTGTTCTTGATCAGTATCTCACCCAATCTGATGGTCACGTCACTCATTGGACTTTTCCTAATTATGATTCCAGATTACCTGAGCATTTACAGAGAAACTTTGACTACATGGCACCCAATTATGCACTTGATGAACAATTATCTGTCAGTAACAATATGTATTCTCTGGGTTTCCTTATTCATCACATCCATTCAAGGACTGGCCCTCCATTTTCCAATCACAACAATCTTGATAATCTATGCCATCACATGGGTGAACTAGGCATCTTCCAAGCTGCTTGGTCAAGGCTATCTGATGAAGTTCAAGGTTTGGTTCTGCTTTTTTCAACCTTTAAAAAATATAATAAAAATCATGATATCTCCCTTCCACACACACAAACACACATACAATATTCATCATATCTGTGCCATTATTTACTTTTTCTTTAACCGAGGTTCTCTCTGAGCTCATGACTGAATATCCATCTTCAAGATTGACTGCTGCTGAATTTTCAGAATATCACTATTTTGCCTGTAACATTTTGGTTTCAACTCTTGCTTTTCTAGATTGTGATTCTTTCAACTCAAAGAAAGAAAAAGAGCACTGTCAATTCATGAAGGTCCTTATTTAGATCTTGCCCCAATTTTCTAATAAATTGGCCCACCAAAATATTCTTCCATGTCTCCTTGAAGAAACTCAGAAACATTCACTGATACCATTAATATTGCTCAAAAAATGGATTCCGTAAAATTTTTCCCTTGAAAAAAGAATGGCTGGTGGATATCACTGATGGCTATACATATACATTGACATATTATAATCAGTATTTGTTTTGTGAACATCTATCGCCACATTTGATACCTTTATTTATCATTTGGGATCCAAAAAAAAACCATTTATCTTGAACATTGATTTATTAAACAAATCATATTAAATTAGATTGAATATTTTTGATCAATATTTTCTTATTAATAGCAAAATTTAGTATGCAAAAAAATAAATATAGATCATTATCAAAGTTGGCATTAATAGTTATTTGAATGGAAGAAATAATCTGTGTGATAAAAAGTAAGAGAACCAAACTGGAAACAACTATGGTGCTTACAACTGATGAATTGAATGAACTATACAATGTATGTGACAGTTTCACTGAGGAAGTACACAGTTTTTTCCAACTGTGCATTCTGTTCATCTTAAAACTCAAAGGAAATTTGGTTCTATAAGCACAAAAAATGTTGAAAAATTAAAAATTAATGGTAAAAAAATCAGTAAAAAGTTTTAGTTGAAAGGAAATTACTCATTGAATATGGCTCTGAAAAACAAGATTTGTTTCCAGTTTGCTATTAAGGTTAAACTCAATTCTAAATAGAAAGAATTTTAAAAAAAGAAGTTGGAATGAAGTTAAAAAAACAAAAAAAGAAGTTTTAAGTGGGAAGAAAAGAGGGAGAGGGAGTGAGTAGATTAGCAAAGCAGAGAAGGGGGGGAAAGTTAGCATAGGAGCAAGAGAGGTTTCAGATTAGTAAAAGAGAGACAGAGAAAGAAGACAGAAAAAAACGAACAGATGGAGCAAAAAATTACAAGCAGAAGAAGAAAAGAAAAAGAAGAGTCAAAAATAAAAAAGGGAGAATGGAAAGAAGCAAGTGAATGCACAAATAAATGTTTATGGGAAAGTGAAAGGGAATGAGATCAACCATGGTCACTACAGGGTATTGAACAGAATCACAACCAGGGCTCAAACAAGGACCAAAAAACAATCAGAAATCTAGTTCACTGGTTTTTTCTCCTGTGTAGAGGGCTACAGTTGGATATTCAATATCATGTTGCATGTTGCATAGATATGTTGGGCAAGAGAAATGTACATTTGCCTTTATAAATTTTGACTTTTGACTATTACATGGGGGGACAAAAATGATGTAACATTTAATCGATGATGATTTTTCAGTGATGTCACATGCCACATGACACTTGAGGCAAAAGCAGCTCATTAAATCAATAATACAGAGGTCTAAATCCATACTCAAAGCGCAGAAAGCAATTCTACATAGAAACTGCGACTTTCCTTTTTGTACTCACTATTCAACCGCGCTAGTCTAAACTCTAAATCTAAATTAGTCAATCTTTCAATAGTGTGTCTTAGTCTTTTCCTCAATAAGTGACACACAGCGCAATAGTCAATGTAATAGTCGGCTAAAAGGTTTATTAAATATCTGGGGGTTATTAAAAGGGGTAGTGAGCATGGATGGGATGGTTAGTGGAGGATTAAAAGGTTAACGGATGTTAGTGAGGAGGGTCCAGGTGTAACGGGTGTATTTTGGTGGTCTGTGGTGTGCGAAATAATGGATGGGTATGAGGTCAATGCGAGGAGGAGTAATGGATATAAAAGGGGTTGGATTTTGGTTCGACATTCTTTAGAATTAAATTATAAAATGTATATATAGTTAATAGTGGTAAATCTTCAGGTTAAATCATTATTATTGTATCTTTCCTTATTTGCTCAGTAATCATTTCTAAATCCTAAATCTTTGATTATTGAGTTTCCAACCCTTTGTGAGATCTTAAAAATCTTAATATTACCTTTAAATTATATTAGAATTCTTTTCAAACATATCTCAAAGAAGTAGCTCTTCCTTCAAGTCATCTTTGAATCACTTCCTCAAACATTTCCTCTGTGCTTTGAAGAAGTTTCTAAACTTCCCTCCTCATCTCACTTCCAGGAACACCCTCGACCTTGTGCATAGATTGTCCGGTGACAGTTTAATTTAATTCTCCATAGTTCTCACTCTTTGGCACTACTATGTCCTTTTTTCAGGGGTTTTAAATTCTTTAAATGGCACCTGTTCAACGTACTCCTCCAACAGGCGCTACTACTAGGGCTCATGCCAGAGCCAGGCCAACAGCTACATGGCCTGTTTCCCGCACTCACTCCTTGAAACCTCTCGACCTTAGGGAACGGGGACATTCCGTCCAATCTGTAGAAGACATCCCCCAGGATTTTGATGATTCTAGCAAGGAAGAAGAAGGAGAGGATACGATGCATGAGGCACCATCCGCCCCTGCTACTCACCATTCTGGTAAACCTTTGGAACCTGGACCATCTAATTTGCTGGAGGACTTCATGAGACTTTTCATGAAAACCCTTTCCAATCCAAAGTCTTTGGAGGGATCTAAATTCAAAACTTTTTCCATGAAATCTCCTGATAAATTTGATGGAGAACATCCAGACAGATTGCGGCCCATCTTGCAAACCTGCAAGCTCCTGTTCCATAATGACCCTCGAACCTTCAATAACGACCAATCAAAGGTTGTTTACGCTTCTTCATTCCTAGCCGGAAAAGCAGAAAGATGGTTTGAACCTTATCTTCTCATGCTCTCTTTGACAGAAACCCACTTACTTATTAATAACTGGGAAAAGTTTGAAGACCAACTCTTTACGTTGTTCAGTGACCCTAATGAAACTGACAACGCAGAAATTGAACTTGATTTCCTTTTCATGAGTGATAATGGTAAAGCCTCTGAATATATTTTGAACTTCAGAGCACTTCAAACTCAAGTAGGTTGGAATGATGCTGCCCTCAAGTATCATTTCAAAAAAGGACTTCCTTTGAGTATTCTGGATCAATTAAATCTTCATGGTCAGAAGATGACTACTTTAACGGATTTAATGGATTGAACCCTCAAACTCAACGGCGTTTACCAAGGACGACTACAACATTGCCAATACGCCAACAAATCTCAAGGCCTAAATTTTAAATTGGGACCTTCTTCACACCCATGGACAACTCAATCCTCCTCGACTCAATCCAAACTCAATAAGGGAAAGGACAAACCTCAACCAAAAGTCTCGAACCCAGGCAATATCAGTAAGGTACTGGACCCAAAAGGGGAACTTAAAGAAGCTGAGAGGAAGAGGTGAGCAGATAATGGGTTATGTATGTATTGTGGCGGTAAGCACAAGCTAGAAGATTGTGTAAAATTGAAGGAAAGAGAAGGCACTAGTTCAAGGTCAAAAAACTAGTAGATAGTTTACTTTTATGCAAAGCAAACTATCTTATCTCTCCCAGTGCACAGAACCTCCAGGTCTTAAGGACTGGAGTTGCCCTAAACCGCTTGAGATTCATTCTTTTCAAGGAGGATACCCCCTTCAGTTGTCTTATAGACTCTGGAGCTTCATTTTCTTTTGTCAGTTTATCTTTTTCCAAGAAGTTAAAGCTGACATTCACAGATATCTATCGAACTCCAATATATTTGGTCAAATCAAAGGAACCCAAATATTGGGTAAGTAAGAAAGTTTTATGGGTTTTCAACTTTCTGAACTTCCCCCCTTCGAGTGGGAATTATCAGTCTTGGAAGCCCCAAGAATGGACGATACCATCCTTGGCCATGACTTTTTAACGCATTGGAATCCTGAAATTGATTGGTCACGGGGATTGATCACCCCACGCACCAAGTATATTTCTAATTCTTCAATGCAGGTAAATAGGGAGCTAAAAAACCTGCCTGACAATTTCCTGCTAGAGGACAAATCTCTGCCAGATGACTTGCAAGCATCTGATGTTTCTCTAAATGAGAAATCGGCTAACTCTTCTAGCTCAATCACTTCAATCGAAGAGGGTTTAAATTTCCTTGAAGTTTTTGAATTATGCTCTCTCAATTCTGGTCTTCCCTCGATAGATTCTCTCGAAGATGATGAGGACGACCAAATCAATGTTGAAGCCATTAAATCAACTCTACCCAAAATCTATCATGATTTCCTTGATGTTTTCTCAATCCGCAAGGCTGATAAGTTACCACCTCATCGACCCTATGACCATCAAATAGAGTTAATAGGTCCAGTACCTCTGGCAGGTCCTGTCTATTCTTTGTCAAAGGACGAATCTCAAGTTCTTCGAGACTACATTGCAGAGAATGTAGCCAAAGTTTTCATAAGAGCCAGTAAATCTCCAACCGGCTCCCCTAGGTTGTGTGTTGACTATAGAAATCTCAACACAGTCACTAAGAAGAATTCATATCCTGTTCCTCCTATGTCATTACTTCTTACCCTTTTCAATGGTGCTAATTTCTTTTCTAAAATTGATCTTAGAGGCGCTTACAATCTGATTTGCATTGCAGAAGGTCATGAACCACTGACTGCAATGCGCACTAGATTTGGTAGTTTTGAATATTTAGTTATGCCTTTTGGATTGTGTAACACACCTTCAACTTTTCAAACTTTTGTCAATGACATCTTTCAAGATGTTGTCGAAAAATTTGTTGTCGTCTATTTAGATGATATTTTAATTTTCTCGAAGGCACTAGATGAACATATTCATCATGTTCAACAGGTTCTAAATTGACTTTGAGATCACAGTCTCTACACCAAGCACAATAAATGTGAATTCCATCTTAAATCAATCAATTTTTTGGGTTTTACGTTATCCACTGATGGTTTAGGCATGGATGAAAAAAAGGTCCAAAAAGTCCTAGAATGGCCTGAGCCCAAAACAGTTAAATCCCTCCAAGGATTTTTGGGTTTTGCAAATTTCTATAGAAGATTTATTAAAGATTACTCTAAAACTATTTCAAATCTTACTTCTCTTCTTAGAAAAGATATTCCTTTTTTTTTACTTCTACAGCATGAATGGAATTCAAAGCATTGAAGACTGCATTTACCACAGCTCCAATTCTTCAACACTTTGATCCTTCTGCTTCGAAAATCCTCGAGACAGATGCGAGCAATTATGCTATTGCAGGGGTCATTTCTCAATTCAATCCTGAAACAAATTTTTTCATCCTATTGCTTTTGAATCAGGCAAACTCATTGCAGCAGAATTAAATTACAAAATTCATGACAAGGAGCTTTTAGCTATTATCCATTGTCTTAAAAAATGGCGCTCTTTTCTTCTCAGCCTAGATAGTCCTTTTCAAATCCTGACTGACCATAATGCTTTTAAATACTTTATGTCTTCCAAAGTTTTAACCAGGAGTCAAGCCAGGTGGGCTGAATTTTTTTCTGAATTTCCTTTTTCTATTTCCTATCACCCAGGTAAGAACTGCATTGTCCCAGATATCCTGTCACGTCAGGACAATGTTTACCCACAGCGGGGGGACGCATTTGCTGACAAGAACCCAGCAAATGTGGAATCAATTTTCAGAGAATCATTGTTAACAACTCATCAACTTAATTCGATGACAATTAAATATTTATGAGATCCACTATCCAACATCCTTGAAGCTCAGTTGAAGGACAATTATTGTTTAGGGTTAAAAGACAAAATACTCTCAAAGCAAGGGGCCAAAAGATTTAGTGTTGAATCAGGTCTATTAGTTTTCGAAGGTAGAGTAGTCATACCCAACAACAATGAAATAAAATTATGGATTTTCAATAGTTGACATGATTCTCCATTAGCTGGTCATTTTGGGGTTGATAAAACCTACCAGTTAATTGCGAGGGATCTCTTCTGGCCAGGAATGACCAGAGAAATAAAGGCCTATATAGGATCTTGTTATGAATGTAATAGGAATAAGGCTCCCCGTTACCAGAAGCCTGGGTTGCTTCAACAGCTTCCTATTCCCTCTAAACCTTTGGAATCTTTATTGATAGATTTTATTTCTCAACTTTCTCTCTCTAATAATTTTGATGCTATATTAGTAATAGTAGATAGATTTTCAAAGATGTCTATTTTCATTAAAACCACTACTACTGCTACAGCAGAAGATTTGTCAAAAAAATTTCTAGAATATGTATTTTCCAAACATGGCTTACCTAATGATATTGTTTCAGATAGAGGCCTGTTGTTTGTATCCACATTCTGGACTCAATTGTGTCAACAACTCAATATCACAAGGAATCTCTCCACGGCCTATCATCCTGAAACCAATGGGAAAACAGAAAGGGTAAACCAAATCATCGAACAATACCTTCGAATGTATGTCAGTTACCAACAAGACAATTGGACCACATGGTTACCATTGGCCGAATTTGCTTATAATAACTCGACTCATTCTTTGACACAACAATCTCCTTTCAAAACTGTTTATGGAAGACATCCATGATTCAACTCAATCCATGTAGGAACTAGTCATCCTGCTGAACATTATCTTCGAACCATATCAGGACTCCAAGAAGAACTTAAATCATATTTGGAATTAGCGATTCAAAGGTACAAGGAACAGGCCGACAAACATCAACAATCTGCTCCTTCTTTTAAACCAGGCGACAAAGTATGACTCAATTCACGAAACATTTGAACTACTCGACCATCAAAGAAGCTGGATGAAAAATGCATGGGACCATTCGAAATCAACTCTGAAGTCTCTAAAACTGCATTTCGACTCAAGCTACCTCCTAAATGACAGGCTATTCACCATGTTTTCCACGTATCTCTCCTGGAACTGGCTCAAGAAACATACCCGGGCAGGAACCAACCTCCTCCGGAACTGGTGAAAGTAGAAGACCATCTAGAGTGGTAAGTAAGCCGTATCCTTGATTCAAGAATGCACAAGGGGAAACTTCAATACCTCGTGGAATGGGAAGGCTTCCTCAATGACTCAGAAAAAACATCCTGGGAACCAGCCATCAATGTTTCTAACGCCCCTGAACTCCTAAAATCTTTTCATCTTAAATATTCTTTAAAACCAAAACCTTAGTTTTCTCTTTTATTCTTTTTTCTTTTTTCTCTTTTTCTTTTTTCTTTTCTTAAAATTCTAAAACTCCTTCTCTTCTAAAATCCTTACTCTGTTTTTTTTTCTTTTCTTCTTTCTTCTTCTCAAAAGTTTTTTTTCAACCTTTTTTAAAAATAAATTAATTAATTAAATAAATAAAATAAAATAAAATAAACTAAAATTAAAATAAATTAAAAGTTAAAATTAAAAAATAAAATAAAATAAAATAATAAAAATAAAATCTTAAAAATTAATAAATTCCTTTAAATTTTCTTTTCTCTTTTCAAACTTTCCTCTTTTTCCCTTATTTCTTTTTTTTCGAACTATCAAAATTTTTTCACGAACTCAATACAACAATCTTTCTCAAACTTTAACCAACCTTTTAAATCTCTCTTTTAAAATTCTTTGAACAAATTACTTCTTTCTTTCAAATTCTTTTTAAAAACTATTTTTTCTTCTATCTCTCATTAAATTTTCATTTCAAACAAAAAAATTTTCAATCCACTATTTTTTTTTCTTTCTTACTTAAATCTTTCTTTTTTCAAAACTTAAAACTAAAATTCCTTCAGTTAAACATTCTTTCTTTTCTTCTTTCAAAATTTAAAACAAAATTTTTATTCAAATCTTTTCTTTCTTCCTTTTTTTCTTTTCTTTTCTCAAAATCTTATAAAATATATATCAACATTTTCAATTAAAACAAAAAAATAAAACAAATAAATAAATAAATATACAAATTGCTTTCTACTTTTTTCCTTCCCTCTTTCTTCCTTTTCTTTTCCTTCCATTTCAAATTTTCTCCTGTATTTTCTCTCGAACCAATTTCTTCATTTTTTACAAAACCACGCTTATCTCCTTCCTGCGTTTCTCAAATACGTCCTCCTCTCCTACCGGTACCACTTCCCCAATTTCTAGTAATTCTTTGGCCACGTCAAAGGAGGCAGCATTGACAATCTTATTGACCTCACCGCTTAAATATTTAATGAATCGAGTTTGTCAACCTTACCAAGGTTTCTTCGACCATACCTGGTCAAGAGTCTCTTTGTTGTCCTCCCTTGAATCAACCACTGGTTGATTTTCCTCAACTGGCAGCGATGGCGCAGCTTTCACAATTGAAACTTTGGCGATGACATCTGAATTCTAAAACATAGGTCATTAGTTACAAAAATTTTTTAAAAGAAGAACAGACTTACTTCAAACAATGGGTCAGCTTCTAAGAATAACTTCAGGATGATTTCCGTCGTCACTTCCTTCTCCACTTCGTCATCCTCGATGACCATCCGCCGCTTCTTCAGCGTCTGTCTTGAAATAGGGATTTCATCCTCATCCTCTTCAACTAATTCATCTACCTCTTCTTTGACCCCTTGTTTCTTACTTGTGGCCTGGGTTACCCAGGTCGCCATGGCATCTTCAACCTCCTCCTCAGTCTCTCCCACTGACTGATCATCCCCAATCGATACGTCCCAAATATCTTCGACCACCTCTTTGGTCTTCTGTATTACCCAATATTTGGTTTTCATAAATCGACGCTTGATGTCTGCGTTTTTCAATAAGGCATCACACGCCACCTGACTCAAGCGGCAAAACTCACATTTCTGGCGAGGGCCTCGTGTTGCCGTGCTTTCAATGCAGAAGTACTCCATTGATTTGCAGGCTGTGCAGGCTTGAGAATACTGCCAGGTAATGATTCCACCATCTGCTTTAGGGTGTGGAGGCGTGGGAGTTGTCACGCGCCATGTGACACTCGAGGCGAAATCAGCTCATTAAATCAATAATATCGAGTCCTAAATCTATACTTGAAGCGCAGGAAGCAATTCTCCATAGCAACTGCAATTTTCCTTTGTGTACTTACTATTTAACTGCGCTAGCCTAAAACTCTAAATCTAAATTAGTCAATCTCCCAATAGGGTACCTTAGTCCTTTTCAATAAGTGACGCACAGCGCTAGGTTCAATGAAATAGTACAGTAGTAGTTTTCATTAAAGTTTTGTTAATTAATTAAAAAGGGGTAAATTGAGCATGGACGGATATTTAGCGAAGAGGGTCTAAGTGTATGTTAGTAATGGTGCGATGGAAGGGAGGTCAATGCGAGGAGGAACAAAGGATATAAAAGGGGTTGGGTATTTGGTTCGATATTCCTTAGAATTAAATTATAAAATCGTATTTACATTAATAGTGGTAAATCCTTAAAGTTAAAATCATTGTTATTGTATCTTTCTTTTATTTTCTCAATATTCATTTCTAAATACTAAATCTTTGATTATTGAGTTTCCAACCCTTCATGAGATTTTAAGAATTACTATTACCTTTGACACCTAGTCTATAATTCTTCTCAAACGAACCTTGAACCTGTAGCTATTACTTCAAGTGACCTTCAAATCATTTCCTCGAATCATTCCTCTGTGCTTCGAAGAAGTTTCTAAATCCCTCATCTCACTTTCAGGAACATCCTCGACCTTGTGCGTAGGTCGTCCAGTGACAGTATAATTTAATTCTCCGTAGTTCTCATTCTTTGCACTACTACGTCCTTTTAGGTGTTTCTAAAATTTTAAATGGCACCTGTTCAACGCACTCCTCCTACGGGCGCTACTACTAGAGCTCGGGCTAGAGGCAGGCCAACAGCCACAAGGTCTGTTTCCCACACTCACTCTTTGGAACCACTCGACCTTAGGGAGCGGAAACATTCAGTTTAATCTGTAGAAGACATCCCACAAGATTTTGAGGATTCTAGTGATGAAGAAGAAGGAGAGGATACAATGCACGAGGCACCATCCGCCCCTGCCAATCACCCTTCTGGCCAATACTCCGAACCTGGACCATCTAACTCTCTGGAAGATTTCATGAGACTTTTCATGAAAACCCTTTCAAATCCAATGTCTTCAGAGAGATCTAAGTTCAAAACTCCTTCTATGAAATCTCCTGACAAATTTGACGGAGATCACCCCGACAGATTGCGACCCTTCTTGCAAACCTGCAAGCTACTGTTCCATAATGACCCTCAAACCTTTAACAGCGACCGATCAAAGGTTGTTTACGCTTCTTCATTCCTAGCCGGGAAAGCAGCAAGATGGTTTGAACCTTATCTACTCATGCTTTCTTCGACAGAAACCCACTTACTTATCAATAATTGGGAAAAGTTTGAGGACCAACTTTTTAGGTTGTTTGGGGACCCTAATGAAACGGACAACACCGAAATTGAACTTGATTTTCTTTGCATGAGTGATAATGGTAAAGCCTCTGAATATATCTCGAACTTCAGAGCACTTCAAACTCGAGTAGGTTGGAATGATGCTGCCCTTAAGTATCATTTCAAGAAAGTACTTCGTTCGAGGATTCTAGATCAATTAAATCTTCAGGGTCAGAAGATGACTACTTTAACGGATTTAATGGATCAAACCCTCAAACTTGACGGCGTTTATCAAGGACGACTTCAACATCGTCGATATGCCAACAAATCTCAAGGCCTAAATTTTAAATCGGGACCTTCTTCACACCCACGACCAAATCAATCCTCCTCGACTCAATCCAAACACAATAAGGGAAAGGATAAACCTCGACCAAAAGGCTCGACCCCAGGCAATATCAGCAAAGTACTGGATCCTAAAGGGGAACTTAAAGAAGCTGAGAGGAAGAGACGAGCAGATAATGGGTTATGTATGTATTGTGGGGGTAAGCACAAGTTGGAAGACTGTGTAAAGTTGAAGGAAAGAGAAGGTACTAGTTCGAAGTCAAAAAACTAGTAGATAGTTTACTTGTGTGCAAAGCAAACTATCTTATCTCTCCCAGTGCACAGAACCTCCATGTCTTAAGGACTGGAGTTGCCTTAAACCGCTTGAGATTCATTCTTTTTAAGGAGGATATCCCCTTCAGTTGTCTTATAGACTCTGGAGCTTCAATTTCTTTTGTTAGTTTATCTTTTGCCGAGAAGCTTCAACTAACATTTACAGATATCAATCGAACTCCAATCTATTTGGTCAAATCAGAGGAACCCAAATATTGGGTAAGTAAGAAAGTTTTATGGGTTTTCAACTTTCAGAACTTTCCCCCCTTCGAGTGGGAATTATCAGTCTTGGACGCCCCAAGGATGGAAGATACCATTCTTGGCCATGACTTTTTAACGCATTGGAATCCCAAAATTGATTGGACTAGGGGATTGATCACCCCACGCTCTAAGTATATTTCTGATTCTTCAATGCAGGTCAATAGGGAGTTAAACAACCCGCCTGACAACGTCCTGCTAGAGGACAAGTATCTGCCAGATCACTTGCAAGCATCTGATCCTTCTTTAAATGAGCAATTGGCTAACCTTTCTAGCTTGATGACTTCACTCAAAGAGGATTTAAATTGCCTCAAAATAATCGAATTCTGCTCTCTCAATACAGGTATCCCCTCGACAGATTCTCTCGAAGATGAAGAGGACGACCAAATCAACGTTGAAGCCATCAAATCAACTCTACCGGAAATCTACCACAATTTCCTCGATGTTTTCTCAATCCGCAAGGCCGATAAGTTACCACCTCATCGACCCTACGACCATCAAATAGAGTTAATAGGCCCAGTACCTCAGGCAGGTCCTGTCTATTCTTTATCGAAGGACAAATCTCAAGTTCTTCGAGACTACATTGCAGAGAATGTAGCCAAAGGTTTCATCAGAGCCAGTAAATCTCCAACCGGCTCCCCTGTCTTCTTTGTAAAAAAGAAGGACGGTAGTCTTAGGTTGTGTGTTGACTATAGAAAGCTCAACACAGTCACGAAGAAGAATGCATATCCTGTTCCTCCTATGTCATTACTTCTTACCCTTTTCAATGGTGCTAATTTCTTTTCTAAAATTGATCTTAGAGGCGCTTACAATCTTATTCGCATTGCGGAAGGTCATGAACCACTGACTGCAATGCGCACTAGATTTGGTAGTTTTGAATATTTAGTTATGCCTGTTGGATTATGTAACGCACCTTCAACTTTTCAAACTTTTGTTAATGATATCTTTCAAGATGTTGTTGAACAATTTGTAGTCGTCTATTTAGATGATATTTTAATATTCTCAAAAACACTGGATGAACATATTCATCATGTTCAACAGGTCCTAAATCGTCTTCGAGATCATGGTCTCTACGCCAAGCATAATAAATGTGAATTCCACCTCAAATCAATTGATTTTTTGGGTTTTACGTTGTCCACTGACGGTTTAGTCATGGATGACAAAAAAGTCCAGAAAGTCCTGGAATGGCCTGAGCCCAAAAACATTAAATCACTCCAAGGATTTTTGGGTTTTGCAAACTTCTATAGAAGATTTATTAAAGATTACTCTAAAACTATTTCCAATCTTACTTCTCTTCTTAGAAAAGATATTCCTTTTGTTTTTACTTCTACAGCACGAAAGGAATTCGAAGCACTAAAAAGGGCGTTCACCACAGCCCCAATTCTTCGACATTTTGATCCTTCTGCCTCGACAATAGTTGAGACAGATGCGAGCGATTATGCTATTGCAGGGGTCATCTCCCAATTAAATCCTGAAACAAATTTGTTTCATCCTGTTGCTTTTGAGTCACGCAAACTCATAGCCGCAGAATTAAATTATGAAATTCATGACAAAGAGCTTTCAGCTATTATCCATTGTCTTAAAAAATGGCGTTCTTTTCTTCTCAGCCTAGATAGTCCTTTTCAAATTTTAACAGATCATAATGCTTTGAAATACTTCATGTCTTCTAAAGTGTTAACCAGGCGTCAAGCCAGGTGGGCTGAATTTTTGTCTGAATTTTCTTTCTCTATTTCCTATCGCCCAGGAAAAAACTGCATTGTCCCAGATATCTTGTCACGTCGGGACGACGTTTACCCACAGCGGGGGGACGCATTTGCTGACAAGAACCCAGCAAATGTGCAATCAATCTTCAACAAATCAATGTTAACAACTCATCAACTTAATTCGATGACAATTCAATCTTTTCGAAATCCACTATCCAACATCCTCGAAGCTCAGTCGAAGGACGAATATTGTTTAGGGTTAAAAGACAAAATACTCTCGAAGCAAGGGGCCAAAAGATTTAGTATTGAATCAGGTCTATTAGTCTTTGAAGGTAGAGTAGTCATACCCGACAACAATGAGATAAAATTATGGATTTTCAACAGTTGACATGATTCTCCATTAGCTGGTCATTTTGGGGTTGATAAAACCTACCAGTTAATAGCGAGGGATTTCTTCTGGCCAGGTATGACCAGGGAAATCAAGGCCTATATAAAAGCTTGTTACAAATGTAATAGGACTAAGGCTCCCCGTCACCGGAAGCATGGGTTGCTTCAACCACTTCCTATTCCCTCTAAACCTTGGGAATCTTTATCGATGGATTTCATTTCTCAACTTCCTATTTCTAATGATTTTGATGCTATATTAGTAATAGTAGATAGATTTTCAAAAATGTCTATTTTTATTAAAACCACTACTACTGCTACAGCAGAAGATTTGTCAAAATTGTTTCTAGAATATGTATTTTCTAAAAACGGCTTACCGAATGATATTATTTCAGATAGAGGCTCATTGTTTGTATCCACATTCTGGACCCAACTGTGTTGACAACTCAATATCACAAGGAATCTCTCCACGGCCTATCACCCTGAAACCAATGGTCAAACAGAAAGAGTTAACCAAATCCTCGAACAATATCTTCGAATGTATGTCAGTTACCAGCAAGACGATTGGACCACATGGTTACCATTGGCCGAATTTGCTTATAATAACTCGACTCATTCTTTGACACAACAATCTCCCTTCAAAACCATTTATGGACGACATCCTTGATTCAACTCTATCCACATAGGAACTTGTCATCCTGCTGAACATTATCTTTGAACCATATCACAACTCCAAGAAGAACTTAAATCAAATTTTGAATTAGAAATTTGAAGGTACAAAGAACAGGCTGACAAACATCAACAATCTGCTCCTTCTTTTAAACCAGGCGACAAAGTATGACTCAATTCACGAAACATTCGAACTACTCGACCATCAAAGAAGCTGGATGAAAAATGCTTGGGACCATTCGAAATCAACTCCGAAGTCTCTAAAACTGCATTTTGACTCAAGCTACCTCCTAAATGGCAGGCTATTTACCCTGTTTTCCACGTATCTCTCCTAGAACTGGCTCAAGAAATATACCCGGGCAGGAACCAACCTCCTCTGGAACTGGTGAAAGTAGAAGACCATCTAGAGTGGTAAGTAAGCCGTATCCTTGATTCAAGAATGCGCAAGGGGAAACTTCAATACCTCGTGGAATGGGAAGGCTTCCTCAATGACTCAGACAAAACATCCTGGGAACCAGCCATCAATGTTTCTAACACTCCTGAACTCCTAAAATCTTTTCATTTGAAATATCCTTTAAAACCAAAACCTTAAAATTTCTTTATTTTAAATTTTCTTTTCTTTTTCTTTCTTTCTTTAAAATCTAAAACACCTCTTAAATTTCTTAGCCTTGTTTTCTTTTTTCTCTCTTCTTTTTTCTTTCTTCTCCTTCTATAAAATTTCCTCCAAAACCAACTAAAATTAAAATAAAAATTAAAATAAAATAAAATAAAATAAAATAAATAATAAAATAAAATAAAAAAAATAAAATAAATAGAATAAACATAAATAATAAAATAAAATAAAAAACTCTCAAATCTCTCTAAATATTTTCTTTCTTTTCTTTTTCAATTCTTTAAATACATTCTTTTCTTAAATTTAAGATTCTCTTCAAAAATTTCTCTTCCACAAATTTATTCTCTCTTTTAAAAACTTTCTTTCCTTTGAATCATCAAATCTTGTACGACACGACCATTTCCTCAAACTTAACTTCAACCTCTAAATCTCCCTATAACAATTCTTTGAAACAAATAATTCTTCTTTTCAAATTCTCTTAAATTCTAAATTCTGTTTTTTTCTTTTCTTTCTTCTTCCTCTCTTTTCAACTAAAATTTCTTAAAAAAAAAAAAAAAAAAAAAAAAAAAAAAAAAAAAACATATATTTTTCTTTCATTAAATCCTCAATTTAACAAACTCATCTCAATCACAAAACCGTTTCTTTTTTGTTCTCTTTCTTTTCTTACATAAAAATTTCCATTTAAAAACATTAAAAATTCCTTCAATTAAACAACCTTTTTTCTTTCTTTAAATTTCTTCTTTCAAATTCTAAAATTTTTATTTAAAAACTTCTTTTTTTTCTTTTTCTCTCTCTCTCAAATCTTATAAAATTAATAATATTCACCTACAATAAAAAAATAAAATAAAATAAATAAAAAACTAAAATACAATTTTTTTCTACTTCTTTACATCTCCTTTTCATTTCAAATCTTTTCTTTTAATTTCTCTTGAACCAATCTTTTCATTTTCTCCAAAACTACCCTTATCTCCTTCCTGCATTTCTCAAATACCTCCTCCTCTCCTACCGGAACCACCTCTCCCATCTCCAAGAGCTCCTCTGCCACGTTGAAGGAAGCAGTGTCGATAATTGTGTCAACCTCCCCACATAGTTCTTCCGCAAACCTTACTCGTCGACCTTGACGAGGTTTCTTCGACCACACCTGGTCCAGGGTGTCTTCGGGCTCTTCAACTACTTCCGTGGCCGGAGGGTTTGCCTCAGTTGGTATAATCGGCGCAGGCTCCCCAATCGGCTCTTCAAGGTTATTCGATGTCTAAAACAAAAACTCATCAGTAACTTCATCCTTAAAATAAACAATTAAAACTTAACTCGATGATGGGGTCAGGCTCTAAAAATAACCTTGGCGCCACTTCAACCTCTACCTCTCTCTCTTCCTCGTCATCCTCGATGACCACCCGTCGTTTCTTGGGTGCCCGCCCTGGAACAGGGACTTCATCTTCATCTTCCTCCACCAACTCGTCGACCTCTTCCTTGACACCTCGCTTCGAACTTGTGGCCTGGGTTACCCAGGTTGAGATCTCATTGTTTAATTCCTTATCATTTTCCCCCACTGATTGTTCATCTTCAATCAAGACATCCCAAATGTCTTCAACCACCTCTTTGGTTTTAGGAATTACCCAAAACTTAGTCTTGGTAAATCACTTTTCAATTTCCGCGTTCTTTGTCAACGCATCGCACGCCACTCTCCGCCAACGACAAAACTCACATTTCTGGCGAGGGCCTCGAGTCACCGTACTTTCGACACAGAAATACTCCATGCTTTCACAAGCCATGCAAGTCTGTGAAAACTTTCGTGTGATCATTCCCCCATCCGCTTTAGGGTGTGGAGGCGTAGGTGTGGGAGTGGGGCAGTTCATTATAAAAAAGAGTAATTAAGAAGTGAGGGAAAAAATTATTAGAAAAAGGGAAACTAGTGTGGGAAGATGGCTCAAGCTCAACGGAGTTTGCAATTTTTATACCCGGGCATCTGTCACGCGCCACGTGACACTCGAGGCGAAATCAGCTCATTAAATCAATAATATCGAGTCCTAAATCTATACTCGAAGCGCAGGAAGCAATTCTCCATAGCAACTGCGATTTTCCTTTGTGTACTTACTATTTAACTGCGCTAGCCTAAAACTCTAAATCTAAATTAGTCAATCTCCCAATAGGGTACCTTAGTCCTTTTCAATAAGCGACGCACAGTGCTAGGCTCAATGAAATAGTACAGTAGTAGTTTTCATTAAAGTTTTGTTAATTAATTAAAAAGGGGTAAATTGAGCATGGACGGATATTTAGCGAAGAGGGTCTAAGTGTATGTTAGTAATGGTGCGATGGAAGGGAGGTCAATGCGAGGAGGAACAAAGGATATAAAAGGGGTTGGGTATTTGGTTCGATATTCCTTAGAATTAAATTATAAAATCGTATTTACATTAATAGTGGTAAATCCTTAAAGTTAAAATCATTGTTATTGTATCTTTCTTTTATTTTCTCAATATTCATTTCTAAATCCTAAATCTTTGATTATTGAGTTTCCAACCCTTCGTGAGATTTTAAGAATTACTATTACCTTTGAAACTAGTCTATAATTCTTCTCAAACGAACCTCAAACCTGTAGCTATTACTTCAAGTGACCTTCGAATCATTTCCTCGAATCATTCCTCTGTGCTTCGAAGAAGTTTCTAAATCCCTCATCTCACTTTCAGGAACATCCTCGACCTTGTGCGTAGGTCATCCGGTGACAGGTGTTGGGGTAGGACAAGTCGACATAATAAAGTAAAATAATTAAAAGCAATAAGGGAGAGAAAGTAGTGTGGGAAAGTATGTCTCACCCTCAACGGAGCTTGTGTTTTATACCTGGGAATCTGTCACAGGCCATGTGACACTCGAGACAAAAGCAGCTCATTAAATCAATAATATAGAGGTCTAAATCCATACTTGAAGCGCAGAAAGCAATTCTACATAGCAACTGTGACTTTCCTTTGTGTACTCACTATTCAACTGCGCTAGTCTAAACTCTAAATCTAAATTAGTCAATCTCTCAATAGTGTGTCTTAGTCTTTTCTTCAATAAGCAACACACAGCGCAATAGTCAATGTAATAGTCGACTAAAAGGTTTATTAAATATCTGGGGGTTATTAAAAGGGGTAGTGAGCATGGATGGGATGGTTAGTGGAGGATTAAAAGATTAACGGATGTTAGTGAGGAGGGTCCAGGTGTAACGGGTGTATTTTGGTGGTCTGTGGTGTGCAAAATAATGGATGGGTATGGGGTCAATGCGAGGAGGAGTAATGGATATAAAAGGGGTTGGATTTTGGTTCGACATTCTTTAGAATTAAATTATAAAATGTATATATAGTTATTAGTGGTAAAGCTTCAGGTTAAATCATTATTATTGTATCTTTCCTTATTTGCTCAGTAATCATTTCTAAATCCTAAATCTTTGATTATTGAGTTTCCAACCCTTTGTGAGATCTTAAAAATCTTAATATTACCTTTAAATTATATTAGAATTCTTCTCAAACATATCTCAAAGCAGTAGCTCTTCCTTCAATTCATCTTCAAATCACTTCCTCGAACATTTCCTCTGTGCTTTGAAGAAGTTTCTAAACTACCCTCCTCATCTCACTTCCAGGAACACCCTCGACCTTGTGCATAGATCGTCTGGTGACAAGTGAGCAGGGGGGTTGATGCAAGTTGCCCCTATCTGTCATTGAACATGTAGATCATAAATGCAGCAAACAATGGGTTTCTTATCATAAATTGATTATCTCATGTTTTTTTACAGAAAAAAGCCTTTCTTTTTTCAAACACCTAAGGTAATAATGTTTTTTTGTTGAAACATTTTGGAGTGAGCATGACATAGTTCAGTTTTTGCTGCACTTCATTCATTTAACAAATTATACTGGGGAGTGTTCAAATCTCATGAAGAAGAACTATTTGTGCAATTTTACATGTCCAATAATCATGTAGCTTATTGTGTGTTAGTCTATTTTGACTTTTGACTAATACATGGGGGGACAAAAATGATGTAACAATTAATTGTTGATGATTTTTCAGTGAGAGGCTTGGCTGATGTGAGTTTCCCCTATCTGTCATTGAACATGTAAATCATAAATGCAGAAAATGATGGGTTTCTTAACATACATTGATTATCTCATGTTTTGTCATAGAAAACAGCCATTTTTTTTTCTAAACACCTAAGGGAATAGCATTTTTTTGTTGAAAAATTTTGAAGTGAGCATGACATAGTTCAGTTTTTGCTGCACTCCATTTGTTTAACAAAGTATGCTGGGGAATTTTCAAATCTCACGAACCAGAACTATTTGTGCAATTTTGAATGTCCAATAATCATGTAGCTTATGGTATGTTAGTCTATTGTTTTTTAGGTATATACTTTGCTGTTATATTTGAGTTTTATTTTCTTACTAAAGGTGGTTTAGGAATGTGCAGAGGAGAGATGAGAATTGTTCAAGATAAAGAGATGGATGATGTAGAGCAAAAAAGTATTGACAGAAAGAGGTAAGATGGATGAAGGGTGGTGAAATGAGAGGGAGAAAGACAGAGGCATTGTTGGGGGAGTGAGGGTAGGATATTAGGGAAGTCAAGAAGAGCAGAAGGGAGTATAGAAAAACTAAAATAGAAAAAACTTGCCATGGATGAGATAAGAGGGGGAAAGGCACCTGAAGAAAGGTTGCCAATGTCAGAAAAAAAAATGTGAGCACAACCAGGGTCACTCTTATTGTGTTGAAATTGGGTTAGTTCATAGAACAGACCCAGAAGTGTTCCCTGTGACCAAAAACTGAACTTCACATCTAGTTCATACTTTTTTTCCCCTGTGAAAAGTTCTCAAAAGCACAATATGGTCATCTTCTACTTCTTAATGATTGCCTAGTAGTATGGACATCAAAGCTTCAACTTACTGTTAGAGATTCCTCAATGTTTGCTGAATATGTTGCTCTCAGTGGTGGTATGAAGGATGCTATTTTATATCAAATCTGCTCAAGGATCTCTTTCCTAAATTCCCACCTGTCAAGCTTCACTGTGACAACAAAGGGGCAGTTTCCAATGCAAAGAACAACCCTGGTAACAAATGTACTGGGCATATTGTTAGATGTCATTATTTAGTGAATGAGCAACTCTTCCTCAAGAAAGCATCTCTGGAGTGGGTCCCTACTTCTCAAATGCATGCTGATATTCTCACTAAATCACTGGGCCCAACTCTCACTTTTCATAGGAGTAAGGAAGTGTGTGTGTGTGGTAAATAAATGATAATAATAATAATAATAAAAATAAATATAAACATAGAAAAAAAAACTCTACCACTAATGAATATTTATTTATTTTAGCTTATTTTACTGTGAGACTGGAAGAACATGGTTAAAGGTTTTGGAGTTGGTAATAATGATTGGATAACAGTTGGCTGGGGAGGATCAAAGAACTGGAGATGGATACTTGGAAATAACTAAGTGGGGGGGATGTTGAGTAGTTAGGCTTATGTACTTAGTTATTGTGAGTAAAACCTGTTGCAGCGGCATCCAGGTTCTCCGGTTCTTTCCGGAGTCCTGAGTGCTGATACCGTGCAACAGTTGTAGATATACTGTTGCGGCGGTACCTCTTCCGGAGTCCAGTTGGCTGATACCGTGCAACAGACACTGCTACCATAAATGCAACAAGTATGGGAAGGTGTTTCCAACTCAAATTACAGCTAATACTGGAAAGCTTGCGGTTGTCTTGCCTCTAATCCCCCGCCAATGACATAGATCAGCTGACCTAAACTCATGATTTGGGAGGGGAATGGGATGCAAGACAACCGCAAGCTTTCCAGGATTAGCTGTATCTGGTTAACTTTATTAGCTTTTGTACGATAATGACACAACACCCAAAAATTAGCTGATTTTTAAATTCTAATTTCCGCTAACAAATTTAATTTTAACACGACACTTGTCGATACTATAAATACTGGTTTGTAATATCTGAATTGGCTTGAAACTCTCAAACAGATTTACTGAAAACTCTTTAACTTTGACACCTCCTATTGCTATCTTTATCCTTCATGTCCCCGTGCTGGTTGAGATTGTACAATTTTTGTTCGAAAAAAGATAGAGTATGTAGCATTCTGAATACTTGGTTTGACTTAGACATCTTTCTATATGAAAATTTTTGAACACACGTGTTTGATTTTAGACATTAAATACATGCAGAAAATGTAAGAAAGATTGTATCTTTTTTATAAAAATTTCAAAATACTTATACAAAAAACTTGACATTTTACAAAATATTGGTGTTCGCATGTTAATTACGCTGTCGAATGTGAGGTACGGTGTTAAAAAAATAATCAAAACGTTTAGCAGAAAGCCGCAAGTTTCTTCACATTGACTGCGTTTAAGGAGCAAAATTTGTATGAACGGTGAGTGGTGAAATGCCTACGTGATCATATCCATGTGAAACATTTTTATTTTTCCTCAATTTTGAAAATATACTGAATTCAGAAACGAAACACTTTCAAAGTAGTTTCTTTGTGAAGGACTGCTGTCTTTATAAAGGTGGTTTTGACCACAGAAAAAAAATCAATCCTCCAATATTTCTCAGTATAACATCACCTATTGAGAAAAACTTGAAGTTATTTATAGAACGAAGAAAATGAATTTTAATTTTTCGAGCAGAAGAAGGCTTTTACTTTTATACGTTATCTTATTTACAGGCTTCTTATGCGTAAAAGGCTTAACTAAATCTGGGCACATAGCTTCCATGGCTGAAAACCCAGCCAGCGACATAAGCCATGGTATGTCAAAAACTGGAAAAGTAAAAGAGAGTTTTTCTGGCTTTGTAAAATCAGGAATAAAAGGAGCTAAAGTTGCTTTTAATAAAGCTGAAAGTGAGTTTATATTTTCATCCAAAGTTATAAAAATTGATGCGATAATAAAGCTTAACTTTACACACCACTATAAAGAACAAAGTGTAAAACTGAAAGGTTTATCCAAAAGTTCTTATGCATATGTTAAAAGAAAAGGGGGAAGACTATTTTCAAAAATATCTCCTAGGCGTGATTGATCACTATTTAAAAGGGCCTATAGTAAGTTTAAATTATTGAGATATTTTTCAAACCCCTAAATTTAACCTTTAACCCTTTCAAACGTATCAAAACCTTAAAGATGATCCCAAATGATATATGTCATCAATATTCTTGATGGCTATCTGAATTGTATCCACGGCCAGCCGATTTATCGGTCCCTCCTTAGGACCTCTATAAGGAGAGTTAATCATATATATATATATTTAAAATCTCGATTAGTTAAAGAATAGGTTATATTGATTGGCCATTTTTGAAAAATCTATAAATGCAAAGTGCCACGATGTTTTGAAATTGATTCAACTGGTGTCTGTTATTCTTACAGTATTTTAATATTTCTTTACTTCATAAAATAGTTTAAATCACTCAGAGAAACTCTAAGAAAAAAATTTAGCATATCATTGGCTGAAAAACTCCCAAAATCTATTTTATTATTCATTAACGAGATCTGAGACCCTAAATCTTACATTCATACTAGATTATTTACTGTGTGCCTCAATACTTACCTGTTTATACTGTGATAATCCAATCGTATAGTTAGTATGGATATCAAGGAATAAGGGGCTCTAAGAGTTTAAACTATCATTACAAAAAATAAATAAATTGATATTTAGCTAAGGCTGAAGTATAAAAAGTGAACTAAACATAATAATGGACTGGAGAGTTGAGTAAAACACTATGTATCTTCAAGCAACTGGCATCAATCAGATGTGACCTTAATGTATGCTTCACAAGTTTAGGATTAAGCATTTCTCAAATTTTCCATTTCATTTTAACTTAATCAATTTTCTCTTGTAATTTTTTTTTAGTGGAAGAGTAAAAAAACGCCTTATAAAAACTATGAAAAGGGAGACTTTTATGAAGCAGGAAAGAAGAAAATGAACAATAAAGGGTTGAAAATAAACCAAACCATCATGTACTAATTGAAATTCCCTTCCTCTAACCTGAATTTCTCTTCAGGAAAAAAAATGTGTGGATGGCTGAGGCTTTGAAATATTCTCGAGATTAAATGATATGCAGTTTTACTGATGTAAAGCAAAAAGCATAAATTTCTGGGTGGTTCAAAAATCTAGATTCAAAATGTGGTTGGAAATGATTTAAAAGAGAAAATATGACTTCCAACGCAAAATGAACTAGAGTTCGAATGAAATTCTAACTTATACATGAATTGAATATCATATGATACAACTAAAACGTTTTTAAATGATAATGAGCAGTATAAATAGAAATCACTAAAATTCTTAGTCTAATGTATCCATACTATAAAAATCGCATTATAAGAATATTTGAAGGCTTTCAATAGTATAACTGAGGTTTATTAATAAATATCTTGAATGTCTGTGCCCTTAACATCTACCAATTCAGACTTTACTGGTATTTTCAAGCCAAAAGAATGCCGTGTGATCTTGAAGTATAATATCCTCAAGGGTGTTCAAATAAACATTTAAAAACTAAAATTTAGTTAATAAAATTCACGATAATTAAAATGTGATTAGCCAACTCAAGCGTAAAACAATTGCAAACGGTTTATGGCGAAAATCAAAGGAAAAACCATGACTTACAACTTCCGGCAATCGGTCCATCAGTGATTCCACTGTCTTTCAAAAACTTTTGTAAGTCAAATTTTAGTCTAGCTCCACCAGCTGTCATTTGGGATGAGACAGATTTATATTTAGATGGGATCCTGAAATTTGCTGGTTGAGCATATACCAGTATAACATATCGATGGCTACCTGTTCCTTTTGGAGGAGAAGGAGGCATATAGGCGGCGTGGACCTACAAAAAGAATGGTAAAATAAATTTATGACATTTCGAAAGCATAATTTTTGGCGCAAAAAAAAAGAAAAAAATCTCAACTGAAGAAGGTCCAGCCTTGAGAGTACTGTCTCTTTGGAGTTCAAGATCAGCTTCAAGCCAATGAAGATAGTTGGCATTTATATTGTGAGGGGCTGGTTTCGGCGCGTCTGGATCGATCATGAGCAAAAGATAACGGCTACGTTGGTTGATATCTTTTACGGCAAAAGTCATGCCAACATGTGGCAAAGTTTTAACTTTGAAAAGGGGCATTTGTTGAGCTCCTCCAACAATGATGTTCTTGTATTGAACATAGAGTGCTGCCGAAGGATTAAAAGCGGGAAGAACCTACATATATTTCATTAATTGTAAACTCCAAGACTATATTGTAAAGAGCCCTTGGAACACTAACTTGTAAAACCAAACGGCTCCCAAGAAAAGCCTTTTGCATCAAGCATGCATCGTTGGCAGCGTCACCGCTAAGATTACAAACATCTACTTTAGTTTTACTTATTTGGGGTGTTCGGCGATCGTGGGACTGTCGAGTTTTAAAGTTGGTAGTTGACCTCTTATTGACAATAATGGTTTGTTGCTGATTAGCTAAAACATCCTTAGCCAGGAATACCACTGGGTGCTGTACAACAGGATTTAGGCTGGGCAAACCTTGAAGGGATGAAGGGTTTAACGCGTTTTGAGCAGGAGAAGAATTCACAAGAGTACACTTGAAAACTTGATTGAAAATTTGGAAGTCAGGAAAGGTAACTCATATAATAAATTCATGATGTCTTACACGATCCAGCAACAGGAGACCCCCATTGTGAATTTGCAGTTGGTAAATGAGGATCGACCTTCAACAAATTCCCAGACAAGTTTTGATATAACGGAATTATATTTTGAGAGAAAGAAAATTTCAATGGCTGCTTGTAAATCAAAATAATGAACCGATGCAGGTTTGGAGTGTGTATAGGATTAGGACTCCTGTAAGGAATGAGGGGCTAAATCAAAAACATCATATTAGACTTTGATCAAATTTCCCTGAAAAGGTTAGCACTTTTCAATTACCTTAACAGCAGAAGTTAGTGCGCCATCTCGCTCAGACCTGATCAAGTCCGACTGAAGCCAATAGATAGCACCTTTGCTAGAGCTTTGAGAACCACTGAGCTGATCCCCGTCAAACATGATTGCCATATATTTTTGAGAGCTCCCAAGAGACTGGATTGCAAAGGATATACTTAATTTAGGCTGACTAGCAACGCGGCTTGGTGCCAACTGTTGAGCCCCTCCGACAACAATGTTTGAGTACTGAGCATACAAAGCGGCAAATGGATCAAAAGAAGTGATAATCTTTTCACCGAGTAAAATTTTGGAGTGCAAGATACAATTCATCAACCAAGAGTGTAGTGGCTTAAAAAAATAAAATTAACCATACCTTTGGGGAAATTGAGCTCCCTTCAAAAGCTCGTTTCATCAAGCAAGCGTCATAGGCGCTATCATCGTTATCCAGGTTGCACACATCAAAATCTGATGCTATGGCTGCAGTGCCAACGAAAAAGAAGGGATAGAGCACACTAACTAAACAAAAACCTACCACACCTATTTTCATTTTATTCAAAAATTGGATTTAAAATTATAAATATAAATGTTAATGCAAATCAAGGTTTCTTTTTTCACGCTAAAGAGTGAAGTTAACTTTTTCCGATGTTATCTACAGAGGCAAGATTTAAAGTATTTATATTCGAACGTTAGTGACATGTTTTTATTCCGTCGCATTTCAAAATTTCTCTGGTCTTATACAGCTAATTGGGAAAACCTTGCTCTTTTTTTGCCCCTCATCCCCCGCCAAAAGCGGTTTAAACTCATGTTTTTGGCGGGAAGTGGAAGGCAAAAACACAGCAAGTTTTTCCCAAATAGCTGTAATTATCTTCATTCAATTGAGCCTGGGCAAGTCTAGGTGCCGTTCGGCCACTTTTTTGGCCATTCAAAAGATAATTTCGATTAATTCATAGCGCTGCGATGCTGGGTTTATATAAAAATACTAGCATATTATGTGCGTCCTTATGGAAAGGTTTATAATTGACATGAAGTAGGTGGAATCAGATCAAATTGGAGCCACTACGGCATTCACCAGAAACTGCGCGCAAACAACAGAGGATATCAAATTCACAAGGAACAATGGCTTCAACATGATTTTTTTTTTCTCAGCTTAAACCTCAGATGCCAATAGAGTTTCTCACGCTCAATTACTAATCCTTCTTAGCTCACCAGAAAAAAATGTTGGGATCTGATGCACAGCGTGTAAAAAGGCTTAGGTTAGCGAAAATACACATCTGGTTGGCTTATCTGGAGTTGCACATTTTGGCCAAATTAACACATTAAAGCTAATTTTTATTTTTAAAGGTGGGGCTTATTGGCGGGCAAATGGTGGATAATGATAATCACTTAATTAAATTACTTATTTCACTGTTACTCCGATTTTATATACATAGTGAGACTGCGCCGTAGTGGAGACCTAAAAGGGTTTTCAAGGTTTTCATGAGAGGTCTAGATACTTGCAATTAAGATTCTTGTGTCGATTTGGCCAAGGATTGCAGCCGCAGGTAAGCCAACCAGATGTACATTTTTGCTAATCCACGACTTTTTGCACGCTGTAATGGCAGGCGCCAATCCCTATCTCTGGTTTAACTCATACCACAAGAAAGTGTTACGGACCTAGATCCTTATGTACTTAGCTATCAACTATATCTACCTGGAGACATGTCATCACTGGTTCCTCCGGTTCTATCCGGAGTCTAGCTGATGCCGTGTCAACAGGTTATGGGCTGTCCCGCATGGTAGTTCAGCAGCACCACTTTGTAATGAAGTAAAAGCCGAATCCACCAGCTTCTTGAGTCCAACAACTTATCGCTGGTTTATCAAACATTTCCCCTTCCCTTTGATGCCAGATACGGGTGTCATCTCGGGTCTTAGCCGACTCTTTCCTGCTCGCTTTGTGGCCAGAAACAGCCGCGGATTCCTCTTAATCTTTTATACGCCAAAATTCCCTTTCCCTTGGCCTTAACGGGCTACAATTCTCAAAACCCATCTCGATAAAGACTTATTCTCATTACATCTCAATTTCGTTACATGTTGACCCCAACAGGCAACATTCCCTATCCCTTTTGCATCTCAATTCTCTAAAATCTACACCATAACAAGAGCAAGACTGGAAAATCTCAACTTTGCACCTTTTAAACTTCCAATTTTGCTCAATCTTCACTTTTCATGCCGACTGTCTCAAATCTCATCAGCCGCTTTTCTTTCCTTACTCTTCAAATCCATTCTCCCTGGTGCTTTAGTTTTTTCTTCTATTTTCATAAAGTACTTTGTGGTATGGTGCTATTTTGATGGGGGGGATGTATTTACTTTATTCATTTTACTTTTCTTTACTCTCGTTAAATACATCTAACTATTGTGCTAGCTTACTTTAGATTTTAGATATTTTGTTACTTTTAAGTTTTTCTCTTGTTTTCTTCTTCTGCACTCTCATTAAATTAGTTCTTTATTTTTTTTTCTTTGTTGCTAGTGAGTTCTATTCATGTATAGTTATCCTGATATAGGTTGATAGCGAAGTGGGGGGGATGTTACGGACCTAGATCCTTATGTACTTAGCTATCAACTATATCTACCTGGAGACATGTCATCACTGGTTCCTCCGGTTCTATCCGGAGTCTAGCTGATGCCGTGTCAACAGAAAGTCATCGACGTTTTATATTACACGTTGTGATGGTGCATCAGGAACAGAACTCCGAGAAGAATCGGAGTTAGTCAGACACGCCCATCACAGTCTATATACAGATACCATGTGGTAGCTAAGTTATCCTATTTCTATGCACATAACAGCCCCCTACTTCGCTGCCAGCATGATTGAAAGATAGGAAAGGGAAAAAAATTGGTAAAAAGAAAAAAGGAAAAGAAGAAATAGAAATAAAGAGAAAAGCTAAGTCACTCCTAAATGATGTCATTTTTCAACTGTTAAGATAGGTCCCACATTCTTTGTTAACATATCAGCATACTGCTCAGAACCAGTAACCCAATCCAAGATGATATTTGTCAGCCTAGATATCCCTAGGACTGAGTATTTCTGATGCTTAAAATAAGATAACCTTAAGTAAATTAAGCTTATACCTTAAAAATAAGGTTAAAATAATAATATATATTATTATATTATATATATATATATATAATTATTATTCTATTATATAACTTATAGTAGTTTAAATAGCTTATCCATAGCCTAATAATACTTATTAAGGTGTTAATGGAGTCATAATATACTTGTCTTAAGTGATATGAAGTAATTATTGACATACATAAGCTTATATGTATACATAAATCTCATATTCAGTGAAATATGCAGTATATTATGTATATTTAGGTATATAAGTGGGTTTTAGCCCCTTAATGGCTTATAACCTTTGTTTTTCTGCTTATTTTAGGTCATATGGACGAAATCAGTGGACTCACAACGCCTACAGAAGCATAGACACCTATATCAGGCGCATACACTCAGTTTGGACAACTAAATTTACTTCCTTGGATGGTTATTCACGGATTTATGGGTTGGAAGGACATTTCTGGGTTAATGTGGATGCTTGGGGATGTTATTGGGGGCTTGGACATTTTATTTGTTTCCTTTATATGCTTTTTGTTTCATTAAATCTCTTTTTGATTGTTTATTTTACCTGTTTCTTTATGGTATCCGCTTTTATCTGGATTTTCTATTTATGGTATAGATCTGTGTTATCATTAATAGTGATGGAGGGTCCTTACTGGAGGTCTGGGTGTTGAATCTGCTTGAAGTGGACGCCATGGGGAGGTGATGGGCCCTCACAGTGCTGTAATTGCTAGGGATAGCAGTGACATCATCTGGATTGAAGGTCTGTGCACTCCAGTGGATTTGGGTATAAGTAAGGAGGGATTTTGACAGTTATTTATCATCATTCAACTACTACAATTCAAACAAACACTACTATACAATTATTAGCATTCAGAAATATATTATAAAAGCCATTATAAATTGATATTATCTTTATATAAGCTATAATTATACTTTATTCACCTATTTTCCACCACTAGCACGCATTTAAATCCAAGTATTGTGAGTTTTATTTGACTATAACTATTTTATTAGTCTTCCCCTGAGGTTTAATCACTAAATCATTTATCAATAAGTAGTAGGACCATAAATAAACACTATTATATCATACTTATATACTAGACTATACTGACAATATTCTTGTATAATTGTTCATTGACAAGGAAGAAGTACTGGTCTGAATGTTGGGTTTGCTTGTTTGCCGGATTGTTCTTTGCAGAGGCAATAGTGCTCTCATTGTCACATTTGAGATTTACACTAGATATTGGGCCACAAATGTCAGAGAGTAGGATTCTAATCCAGATACTATCCTTAGTTGCCTGACACATAGTGATACATTCCGCAAAACAAGTAGAGTCAGCAACAGTTGCCTGTCTTTTAGAAGACCAGAGGATTGGGCAGCTGTTGAGATAGATGACATGGTCACTAGTTGAGCGTGCCCATTCACCACCCCATGAGGCATCAGAATATGTACTTAATTGGGGAGTGGACATCTTATCAGGGTATAAGCGGAGTTTCAGGTTTTTGGTTAATTCTAAGTATTGTAGGAGACAACAAAAGGCTTTCCAATGATGATCAAGAGATTTTGAGGAGAATCTAGCAAGGAAATTCACTGCAAAAGACATATCTGGGCATGTAGCTATTTCAATGTAATTGAGGCTGCCAATAATCAATAAGTATTCTATAGCTTGGACAACTGCATCATCCGATTTAGCTGAATCAAGTATCAGGTCAAATGGAAGTGGTGTTTTCAACTTTGAATGAGATGGATTATGATCAGTTAAAATTTTATCAATCAGTCTGAAACAATCCAATTCAAAACCTTGCTTTACTCTCTTAACACCCATTCCAACAATATTATCCAAACCATCAGTCCATCTCACCTCAAGCCCCCCATTCAGCCCACTTTTCAATTTCCTTAATATCTCTTCACTACTCCCTTTCACCACCCCATCATCTACGTGAAACCAAACAATACCAGTAGACTCTTTGTTGTTTAATATATAAAGACCTGTGTCATATTGACTGGCATGGAATCAAGGTGACTTGAGTTTTTTGGCGACATGTAGCCACCAACATCAAGCTTCTTGTTTTGTTCCCTAAAGAGCCTTGTGAAGCTTCAGGATAATTTCAAGAATTTTGAATTGTCATACCAGGAGGAGCTTCAATCCAGAGATTTTCATCTATATTGCTGTGTAAATATGCCACTGTAAAATCAAAAGCACCCTCCATCCATACATAGCAGCTAGGGTAAGTAAGATGTGTTGAGAAGCAAATGTTGCAATTGGAGCAAAAGTGACTTTGTAATCTACACCAAAAAATTGTTTGAATCATTTTGCAACAAAGTGTGTCTTATACTTCAAAAGAGATCCAGACATAGAGTTTTTAATAGAGAAAACCCATTTGCCTTTCAAAGGAATAATTACTGGGGGTAAAGGTTCCTCAGACCAAACATTCATTCTGGACATATTGTCCATCTCTTGATTGAATGCTTTTTTCCATTCATCAGCTTGTGAAGATGTCATAGCCTGTTTGAAAGTATTTGGGATAGGGATTGGTGATTGTGTAGTAGCTATCTGCATAGATTCAATATAAAGATCTTAAGAGTCAATTATCTTTTCAGCTGTGAAATTGCCAAATGAAAGAGAATCGAGGATGGATTCTAAAGATCCTTTTGAGATATCCAAGGTATTATGCTGAGCAATGAAGTTGGTTTCTTTATTTACTTGAGGGAACTTGGCCATAGCTGATTCAAAGATATGGCCACTACCTTCATGCCAAAAGATCCACCCATAGTTATTTTGTGAGTTACCTACTACCCAGCATTCAATGGCACAATTGTCTAGTTTGGTCCTGATCTCTTTGTGGAAATGAACAAAGGCAGTTTCACCACACATACACAAATTATTAAAATTTGGTTTCATATCAAAAATCATTTGAAGGGGAGTTGTGTCAGTGACTTTGCTATTTGAGAAAAAATTATGGATAAAAGAAGCCCATTTATAGGCATGACCTCAAAAACATTTGGGAAGACCACTGGCAAGGAGGGAGGTATGGGAAATATCACCTATGGTTTTGTTAAATCTTTCCGCTGTGCCATTTGGTTCTGGGTGATATGGAATTGTCACCTCATGAACAGTTCCAATTGAGGATAAATACAATTTCATTTCTGTGCCGTGCAATTCACCACCATTGGTTCATAAGAGTAGGAGTTTCTTGCCAGTGACAGTGGTTAATTGGTTGTGAAAGATACAGAAGGCATCCATTGCATCACTTTTATTGTCAGCCTAGGTATATCCAGGACTGAGTAATTCTTTTCTTTAAAATAAGATAAGCTTAATTACATTAAGCTTATTACTTAAAAATAAGGTTAAAATACTTATATATATGGTTTTAATACATATATATATACGTATTACACTATTATATGACTTATAGTAGTTTAAATAGCCTATCCATAGCCTAATAATACTTATTAAGGTGTTAATGGAGTCATAATATACTCATCTTAAGTGATATTAAGTAATTATAGACATACATAAGCTTATATGTATACATAAACCTCATATTCAGTGAAATATGTAGTTATATTATGTATATTTAGGTCTATAAGTGGGTTTAACCTCTTAATAGCCTATAACCTTTATTTTTCTGCTTATTTTAGGCCATATGGACATATTTAATGGACTAACAATGCCTACACAAGCATATACACCTATTTCAGGCGCATATATCCAGTTTGGACAACTTAATCTGCTTCCTTGGATGGATTTTCACAGATTTATGGGTTGGGATATGATTACTGGGTTAATATCGATTCTTGGGGATGTTATTGGGAGCTTGGACAGTTAATTTGATTCCTTTATGTGCTTTGGGTTTCATTTTATCTTCTTTGGATGAGTTATTTTACCTGTTTCTTTATGGTATCCACTTTTATCAGTTTATTCTATTTATGGTATGGGTCTGTGGTATCATTAATTGTGATGGAGGGTCCTTACTGGAGGTCTGGGTGTTGAAACTTCCTGAAGTGGAAAACATGGGGAGGTGATGGGCCCTCACAGTGCTTTAATTTCCAGGGATATCAGTGACATCATCTGGATTGAAGGTCTGTGCACTCCAGTGGATTTTGGTATAAGTAAGGGAGGATTTTGACGGGTTATAGACATCACTTACTTACTACACATTAAAAAAACACTAAAATACAATTATTATCATATATAAATATATTATAAGGCATTTATAAATTGATATTATCTTTATATAAGTTATAACTATATTTTATTATTCTATTTTCCACCACTAGCATGCATAAAATCCAAGTATTGTGAGTTTAAATTGAGAATAACTATTTTATTAGTCTTCTCCTGAGGTTTAATCACTAAATCATTTATTAATAAGTAGTTGGACCATTAATATTTACTATTAAATCATACTTATATACTAGCATAAACTGACATTTATGTTTCAGCATGAAAACATCTCCATAAGTAGAGTATGACTCACAGAATAGAGCAGCATATTTACACCCACCAATGGCCTCATCCTTAATTGGATCAATTAAATCACCAACAATGACGGATAAAATTGATTTCAGATCAAGCTCACATTAAGTGGTTGTTTTCCTGGTACTTTTTGCTACCATACAATCAGCAAATTCAATTTTTTCTTTTGGACACTCAGCCTGCAAACCAATACTGAGATCCAGATTAATGAGAGCTCTCAAAACCCAGTCCCTTGTATGTCCAAGCCAATGGTTCCAATCAAGCAAGGAGCCTGGAGAAGCATAGGGGAAATGAATTGATTCTGAGTTAACATTGTAAATAAAGAGACTGGAGAAGTCAATATTATTGGAGGCAATGGGGACTATAGGATAGGATGATGAATAATTTTTATTTGAAATAGGGGGTTTAAAACTGTTGATTGTATTTACAGTCCACCTTCTGGCCGCAGTATCACTCTCACCACACAATAAATCAGACCCATAATAAGTAAGAAGAAAATGCCCATCCTTTGACATGTTGAAATTGATACCAGCTTTAACCAGGTAAAAAAGAGAAACAAGCATAGATCTGGCCTGAGGACAAAAGAAAAAATTTTTAAGACAGTTTTACACCCTAGACCTTTAAGCATAATTTTTCCTATGCCAGTAATAAAAGACAGATTGCCATTAGTTTCAACTTTGACAGGGATGTGAGGGGAGATAGGTTGGTAATTGGACAATATAATCACATCACCAGTAACATTATGAGTGGCTAAAGAGTCGAGAATAGCGGTGGAGGGGGATTTTCTTTCCCATTCTACACTGTTTAATTCTTGGTGGCTAATTGAATTAGCTAGAGCATCCATCAAAGAAGAGTCCAAATTGACAATTTGGTCATCAACATCTTCAAATTCCAATTATATTGTGCCCTTTTTATCACCAGTTGGCTTATGGGATTCTTGAAGATTAGTGATTTGTACTTGCGAATTGAAGTACATTTTGAGGGAGGCATTGTAAAAGGGTGAAAAAACATTATACGGACAGTCAGGTTTCATGTGCTTTATAGCCCCACAGTCAAAAAATATTCATTTTTAATTAGAAGGATGGTAAGATTCAAATGCTAGAAGACAGTTGGGGTTGGGATGGACACAAAAGGCACAGAGCTCAATATTAGAAATATTAGGGGAGGAAGTTGCTTGTCAGAGGTGATTGAGGTTAGCTTCCATGTTTAACATCTATGCAAGGTAGTCATCATGCAACATCTGAAAATCATTTTCTAGAGCTTCTATAGCCCAGCTGACATTTTTTGAAAGTTCAGCAGCAGATAAGGGAAGGACTCGTGACATGATTACTTTAATGGAGTTGTTGGTGAATTTGAAGCCGGTTCTTATGATTGCATCAAGATATTGTTGGAAAATCTCCTAGTGTTAGCAACTGAAATGAAGGGTTGTGAGGGAATTGAAAGGAGAGTTTTGAGGAAGGACAGCCTTGATGTGTGTGTTGAGCAATTATACTTTTTGAAGAGGAGAAGGTAGGCTTCATGGAATAAGGAAGAATGAGGGATAAGCCATTTAAGTTGAATGTCAATTGTATTGGAGAGTATGGACTTGGCCAATGAGTTGACAAGGTCATCAGTAGCATTGACATTATTATTCAGGGCATAGGAGCAGGTGCCAATGTAATTGATCATGACATCCTGTATATGCCCCTCCCAAGCATGCCAATTGGATCCATCAAAGAAAAGTTTTTAAACATTGATGGTAGATTTAGAAATTGAACTAATTTCTTTCCTTTGGCATTCAACATCTTCAAGTGAAATTTTGAGAGAAAGATGGTCAGAGGACTTGGACCTGGCACTTGAAGCCATGTTAAGGTGTGGTGGGTGGTCAGGGAAAAGAGAAAGAAGAATTTCAGTGGGGGGGTGAGATGGTTGTGGGGTTTGATTTCCAGATTAGTTAACTGATTCAGCAGTTATGGAACAAGCACGAGATCTGGTTTGGGGGCCAGACATAAAAGGTGGGAAAAAATTGTATGGGAATAAAGGGGAACAGTAGGGAATATAAAATGGGGATAAAGGGGAACAATGGAGAATAAAGTGAGGAAAATGTTAATAGAAAGTATGAATTAAATTTCCACCTTGGCGTAATTGCTTGCAAGTTTAACATTAGGCAATGCCCTGAATGGGATTCGAGTCTTGGTAGTAATACATTTTTTATTTAATGATGAGTGCAAGAGGGTCCAATAACCTGTGATGGTGCATCAGTAACAGAACTCTAAGAAGAATCATTTGCATTACTTTACCTGTGATGGTGCATTTTGGTAATCCAAAATTGGCTGGGGCCTTTGTTGTGTAGTTTGGTACAGTTTGGTGATGTCTTAAATGGCATTAAATTCTGCTTATGGTGTTTTTCTGGGTTCACAGGCTGAATATTCAAGCTATGGGGACAAAGCTTTTATCATTGAATAGCCCTGTGTTTTTTCAGCCTAGGTATCCCCAGGACAGAGTATTTTTATTCTTAATATAATATAAACTTAATTACATTAAGCTTAAAAGTAAAAATTATGATTATAATAATTATATATCTGGTTAATATGCCTATATATATATATATTTATTACACTATTAAATGACTTATATAAGTTTAAATAGCTTATAGATAGCCCTATAATACTTATTAAGGTTCTAATGGGGTAATAATTTACTTATCTTAAGTGATCTTAAGTAATTATAGACATACATAAGCTTATATGTATGCATAAACCTCATATTCAGTGAAATATGTAGTTATATTATGTATATATAGGTCTATAAGCAGGTTTTATCCTCTAAATAGCCTATAAAATTTATTTTTCTGCTTATTTTAGGTCATATGGACATATTCAATGGACTCAAAAGGCCTACCCAAGCATATAAACCTTTTTCAGGCGCATATATTCAGTTTGGACAACTTAATCTGCTTCCTTTGATGGATTTTCACGGATTTATGGGTTGGGATATGAATACTGTGTTAATATGGATGCTTGGGGAGGTTATTGGGGAGTCGAAAAGTTGATTTGGTTCCTTTATATGCTTTGGGTTTCATTCAATACTCTTTGGATGAGTTATTTTACTTGTTTCTTTATAGTATCCACTTATATCTGTTTTCTCTATTTATAGTATGGGTTTATCATATCATTAATTGTGATAGAGGGTCCTTACTGGAGGTCTAGGTGTTGAAACTGCTTAAATTGGAAGAAATGGGGAGGTGTGGGCCCTCACAGTGCCGTAATTGCCGGGGATAGCAGTGACATCATCTGGATTGAAGGTCTGTGCACTCCATTGGATTTTGGTATAAGTAAGGGAGGATTTGACGGGTTATTGGACATCAATTACTTACTAAAGTGCAAATAAACATTATAACACAATTATTATCATATAGAAATTTATTTTAAAGCATTTATAAATTGATATTAACTTTAAATTAGCTATAACTATATTTTAATAGCCTATTTTCCACCTCTAGAACGCACCAATCCAAATGTTGTGAGTTAATATTGAGAATAACTACTTTATTAGTCTTCCCCTGAGGTTTAATCACTAAATAATTTATAAATAAATAGTTTAACCATTAATATTTACTATTAAATCATACTTAGATACTAGCATACACTGACAGTTTTTCTCTACATCTTATGTTTTGATGGTATTTTTATATTCTAAGTTTTAAGGGATCTTTTGGTCACTTTTCATTTTTTACTTCAACTGTTTAATTTTGTTTTTTGTGTTTTCTGGGCTAACCTGAAGTCTTAGGTTTAATTGCTTAGTACCACTAAATATCCCTGATTTTTGTCTATGTTATATGTCTTGTCAATTTTTTAGCATATCTTACAGTTTAAGGTGTTTTTTTGTTGTTTTCTGGTTTTTTGATTGTTTTTAGTGGTTTTCTGGCTTCAGGGGGCCTGGCCACCTTCAGGAGGGATGTCCAAAATTGGGCCACCTACCCGCCTCTACTGTAGCATGCTGGGGAGTGCTTCTAGAGGATTTTTATGCAATTTAGCTTGCAGAAGCGCCAAATTAGTTGCTGTAGCATAGATTTTTAGATGGGGGTCTGTATGTACATTCTGAATAAGACAGTTGGAGGCAACTTTAATTATAATACAACCATATGGTAATTATTTCAATGCTTCTTACTCTGTTTTCACTTTTTTTTGGCCACAATTGGATGTGTTTGTTGCAAGGTGAGTTCTTCATTTAACTCTACTTTGGAAACTGTTTTCTCTGGTGTAGCTTTGCAACCTGAATCAAGTATCATTACTTTTTTCTGTGCAAAAAGTACACAGTGTTTTAGTTTTCTGGTGTGGATAATTCTGCATTTCAGGTTTTTTTTGGTCTGTGGTCAATCTAGGCTACTGTCTTGACTTGTTAAGCAGTCAAGTAGTGTGTTGGAAGGGGTATAGTAACAGTCTCTAATTTGCTGTAGCAAATAAATCTCACCTGATATTTCTCAAAGGGACAGGGGTTTCTCTCTCCAGGTTTACTCCAACTCCCTTGGTCAAGGTTTATAGCTAGTACTATAGGATTGTCTACATTTCTTGCACCCAACATGGGGGTGAGGATTTGTTAGCTTTTTGGATTTTCTGTTATTTTTGGACTCTCTTCTGTGGTTGGAAATTGGTTTTCTGGAATCAATTTGACCTTGGCTTCTGGACCCTCTTTATCTAGTGGTAGTAGTGGCACTGTTGGTGCTTCTGAGGATGGTAATCCTCCTTTTTCTGTTAGGCCTTCTGATAGGATCAAGTCCAGGAAGGGGCCTATGTTTATGGTGGAGGATGTGAAGTTATTTCTGGAGCTGTTTGAGGCTTCTGGGAATGTGGATGGGGCTTCTCACTTGGACATGGTGAAGCAAGTCATCTTCTACATTGGTAACAGGGCTCTGGTGAAGAGGTTGCTTCTATGTAGGCTTATAGGAGGAAATATTGGAAGAAGTTGTGTCTGAAAATGACAGACAGGTGGGAATCCAGGTACTATATGGTGGATCTCAATATGATTGCGAGTGAATGGCAATCCTATGAAGGTGTGGACAACCTCCATACTTATAGGAAGTTTCTGGCTCAGTTGAAGCAAGTGGTGGATTATTTGGTGGATATGCAGAAGTTGGAGAGTACTGACTCTGCAAGGGATATTTTCTGGTCTTTTCTGGACAGGAATGTTAGGATTGATGTGTTAAAGGAGTTGGCAAGGAAGGATAAGATGAAGATTCTTCCTAATGGAAATAAGAAATTGCCTGCTCATTCTGTGGTGAAGGAGTTTGTGGAGGGTCATCTGAAGCTTTTGGCAGTGGATTCTTGCCAAGAAGCTAGCACCAATTATGTTAGAAAGGTCAGTGAAGCTTTTGCTGAATATCTGGAGGAATATAGGAAGAAGGGAAGTGTGAACAAGAGGAAGGCACCTGAGATGCCTTAAGATGTTGACCCTGTGGTGGAAAAGTTGGCTTATCTGAAAAAAAAGCTACACATTTTTGTTCAGGAGGCTCCAAAGGCCAATAAGGCTCTTTCTCAGCCTAGAGATCTTGAAAGGAGGGTTTTTAGGAGTGATCCTTGGTTTTGATCTTATTGCAGCAGGAAGGGCCGCAAGTCCAATGATTGTTGGGAACTGAATAGGGATGTGTCAGAAGGGAAGGTGGAATTTGATGGGAAAGTGTTCAAGTTCACAGATGGTTTATTTGTGAAGCCTAATGATGGTCAGGCTCCAGTGGACTTGGTGAGGAGGAGACATAATGTCAACTTAAGGAGGCCAAGATTTGAAGAGTTGCCTAATGAGGCTTCTTCTTCTGGTAAAGGTGGAAATGATGGCAAGGGCAAGGGAAAGGAGGCTAATAGAGTCTTATTTACATCTTCCTTTGGTGGTTTGGAGTTGTATTCTTGTGGTGGACAGTTAAGTAGGGAATGCTTGGCTGGAGTTTATGATGTGGAAGCAGGAAATGTGGGAAGGCCTAAGAGAAGTTCTCAGGCCCAACCAAAGCCTATGGCTTCAAAGGTAGATCCTAAGCTGAGTGAAGCTAGGAAGAAGTACAAAAAAGAGGGGCTGTATAAAATACAGAAGGGTGTGGCAGATATTTGCCCCCCTAGTTTTGGAGAATTGGACATGAATGGTGAGCCAATGTCTATGGATGTTGATTCTGACTCTGAGGAGGATGTTCCTTTGGCTTCATTTCCAAAGCCTGCTGGAGTTAGAGGTTCTGGTGAGGGATCTGGTTTGATTCCTGTTGATGGTAAATCTGTCGGTGGTTCTGGTCTACAAGAATCTTCTAGGACCATGGTAGTGAAGCAAAGAGCTCACTTTGAGAGGCCAGTGGTTTCTGGCCAAGATAATGTTATGGACTCTGTCTTGGAAAGGATGAATCAGGGTGAGGTTTCCCCTTAATTATGGGGAGTTCTATGGAATCAGTCCTGGGTTGGCTGATAGGCAGAGAAAGTTGTTGACCAGGAGAAGGGTTTCTTCTGGGGAGGTAGAATACATTTGTTATTCTGCTGAAATATTTGGTGAGGGGTTGGAAACTCATTTTTCTGCACTTCTGGGTTATTTCAATGTCACTCTGGATGGAAGGGAGGCTAGGGCATTGGTGGATTCAGGTTCTCAGACACCACGCAATATTTGGGGGGGACTTGCTAGCAAGTCCTCAACTTGAAGTCAGATGGAACTCAGACTGAACTCAGACTGAACTGATACTCAAATGAGACTGAAATCTGCTTGACATTATCCTGAACTCTGTGCCAATACTTAATGGATCTTCTGTGAAAGTATAATGAATGTCTGAATAGAGAATTGCATGATATTTTGTGCTTGAAACAAGTAAAAGTTGAATGATTTTTTTTAAAGATGATTAGTCAAAATTGAAAGCCATCCTTTTAGACTGAATTATAATGTTCGGCTTTAAAATATGGGAGACTGATAATGTAGGCTTTTTAGTATTATTTGGCTTCTCTCATTTTAAGGATATAATCATTTTTTCAAATTGATAATACATAATGAGTGGCTTGGTTATTCAAGATTATTTTTGGGATTTTCAGAAGTCTTGGGATCTCTTAAAACCTAACTTTTTTTTAATCAACACATTTTTGTCATATATTATCTGACAAAACAAAAAATGTAAGAAAGATATCTAAAAATTTTACTCAAAGTGTAATTTCATGTGAAATTTTCACTACTCTTATAACATACATTGGTTCCTTGTAGAAAAATCATTGAACTTCATTTTAACTAAAAGAATCTGTATGTACATAATTTTTTGGACTTTTAAGAAGATACTTATCAATATTTTGAGTTATGGTATGGGTTCAGTTAAAAACCTATTCAAGGTAACCATAAATTGACTTCAAAATTCTGACAAAAATTATTGTGTTATTATATACATTTTACTGATCATTTCCATGCAGTCACTGGGCTCCTGGCAAACATGATCTGCATATTCATGCAATATGTCTAAATATTGATTAATTGGATTGTGCAACTTCTAAACCATTTATATTCATTTTTGCTCCTTCTCATATCTCCACAAAATGAGTTCCTTGAAATGTCTTGGTCAATTTATGGTTTCATTTGAACCAACACCATCATATATGATATTACAATTATCAAAAAACCAAACGGAAAAGGCAATGCTTCAGGGAGGTAGAAAAAGAGTTCATATTCTTTCTATGTTAGACACAAAGACTCTTAAAATTATTGGAGATCTTTCGGAAAAGCAAAGTGAACAAATTGGACCGCTTCTTGGAGAAATTGGCGACTGTTCTCATCGGTTGAACTTTGAATCTGTGATGCAGCCGCAGCATAAAGCCTATTTTCAGAGCTACATAGTCAAACAGCAAAATGAAACATTGCAGCTGTGGTGCACTTTATTTGGAATCGAAAGGCATCTTAATGAAATAAAACAAAAATTTTATCTTGCTGGAATAAGTATACTTGAAATCGATGATTACGACAGCAAAACATTTTACAATATTGCTTCTTATTGGTCAGAAATTGACTCATTTAGGATTGGACGAAATTCAATAACTCAAAATCAAATACTAGGAATAAAAACAGCATTAAAAACGCACCAACTTCAAGCAGTCAACTTTATGATTGATAACGAAAAATTTATGAAAGATAAACTGGATAAGCTTTGGGAGCATGATGATAATAAATGGCTTCACAGTGTGTACCATCCTCGAAAACGAAATTATGAAAATATTGAACAACACTTTGGTGGATATGGGTCAATACTTGCAGATGACATGGGTTTAGGAAAAACACTATCGACACTTGCTCTGATAAGTGCAACACAAGAGCAAGCAATAAAATTTCAACAAAGATTGGAGCTTTTTGGTAAAAAACTAAGTTTTGCCACACTAATTATATGCCCATTATCTGTACTCTCGAACTGGGAAAATGAAATAAATCTTCATTTCAACCCTCGATCTCTTCCATACCATGTATTTCATGGTCAGATTTGTGATAATTTACGAGAAGAAAAGCTCCAGCGAACTGCGATTGTACTTACCACTTATGAAACAGTCAGCCCTTCGACAATAACTAAGCAAATGGAAAAAAAGTTATCACTGATAAGTAACATTATATGGTATCGAATTGTTCTGGATGAAGCACAGTAAGTTATATATGTAACTTGACACAAAAAATGATGTTAGGAGATTTAACAAGAAACAATAATTTATTATAGCTACATCAAAAATCCTCTAGCCAAAAGGACACAGAAGATTTTTAGTTTACTTTCCAAGCATCGACTATGTTTGACAGGAACACCATTACAAAACTCACCAGAAGATCTGCAGAGTTTAATCACTTTTCTTCAATTGGATGGATGGGATGAGGAGTCTCTTTGGAGAGAACAAATTACACCGAAACTGAAAGTTGGTTCACTGCAGGCAGTCAAAACTATCAACCACCTTATGAAGGTAGTCTGCTTATGGAGAACGAAGGATGTTGTGCTAAATCTCCCTAAAAATGTTGAAGAAGGTATATTAGTGAGATTCGGAAGACACTGGCAAAAAAGACTGGACAAACTACAGGAAGAATTTTACAAGCAATTTGGTCCAAATCATGATCAAAAACAAACTTGGGATAATAGTGAATTTCTACAGCAACTAAAGGTTTTACAACTATTTTGCAACCATCCAATGTATGAATTTAGAAAAGATGAACGGCCTGATAGGTATACATGGAGAGATTCGGCTAAGATATTACATCTCATTGAGCATGTGATGGAGTTTGTGCAAGGGCAAAGAGGCATAAAGGAGCCCAAAGCAGTCATCTTTTCAGAATATGTGGACTTTTTAGAAATGTAAGTGACTAACTTAACACTTTTTGATGAAGGAAAATTAAAGGAGTGATTATTTTCAAAAGGATTTCGAAATCCCTAAAAGAGTATAACATTGGCTTTACAATGTATGTAGGTGATTTGAGTCGGAGGGCCCGAGATGAAAGTCTAAACAGGTTTAAAAACGATATCAATTGCTTTGTTCTTCTTGGCTCCATTAAGTCAGCAGGGATAGGTATTGATTTAAAATGTGCACAAAATGTTTACATAATGGTATTTTAGCATATAATTTTCACTTAATACAAGAAATTCAACTGGGAACACTTATTAATTGAATGTTTTATTATTGTGAATTTGTGCAGGAGCCAAGCTGGAATCCATCAATAGAATCCCAAGCTATTGATCGGCTTTTTCGAATGAATCAAAAAAACAAGGTCCATGTCATTAAATATTTTGTGAGAAAGAGTATTGAATTCAGTATGTACAACATTCAAAAAAAAAGGAGAAGTTAACTATGTATGTAAAATAAATTTTATATTGATGAAAAAATGAAAACTAATTATTTAAAATTTTTATTTTCAAGGCTCAGTGTACCAAATAGTGGAGATGAACCATTTCAGCTTAAAAAGATGGTTCTTGATGAATATCTGAATGAGTTGAAGAAGTTGGAGCAGTCAGTTGAAGAAGATTATTGATGTTTATTGGGTTGGAAATTTTCAACATTCTTTTTTCTTGATTATTGAGAGTAGCTAAATAATTATTATCATAGCAGTCAAGAGGTAAAGATCGAGGTACTGATTCCTGTCGAAGCCTAGAAGGTGGTAATGATACAGAATGTATCCTTTGTATCGAAACAAGATCTTTTAGTGGCAATGATGATGTTTTTGATTTTTGACTCATTTCATGGGACTTAAGATCGATATTTTGTGCTAGAATTGAAAATTCATCTGATCTCCATGATAGCGATACTTTACTTATTGACCCATCTTCATTGATTTCTGAGTCAGAGCAGCATTTGACCTTAGTAAACAAATCTTTTGCTGTTGAACATATAGGAAGGGTCTTGAGAAAGTTTGTACGATGAACAGAGAGCTTCAAGAGATTATCAGCAAAGAACTCGAAAAAATATGAAAGATGTTAGACTGACTTTTTTACGTATCCTAGACCGAGACTTTTGAGCTTTTTTTTTCTCCAAATGGTCTGGAGAATAGTGTCCAAGTCTAAGCATATTCTGTTGTCCAAGGAACCATCGATGGAGAACACCCATTTGATTAGCAAAGAAAATTGTGTTTGGATCAATAGGGTATGAAGCAAAAGCCATCATTCGGAAAGCATTGTCCCAATGTTTGATAATAAGTTGAGCAAAGCACTGATTCCAGTGAGAGTGCCATTCCAGATTCCAAGCAAAATTACGACCTGGAAAGTTTGATGATTCAAGATCATTGAGAAATGCTTCATAATATGAATGAGGAATCGTTTCTGTCACAACACTAGAGCCTGAAGCTAAACAAATCTGTACAGGGGATGTAATAGATTCATGTGTAATTAATGAGCATTTAAAAATCTGGTGATTTGTAGGAAAGAGTTTCCAAGATGTTGAAGTAGGAGATATTTGCATAAGAGTTCTACAAAAACTATGGATGCAGCGACAAAAAGGAGAATTAGAAGGAGGAAGAATTTCGGAAAATATTTTATTTATTTGACGATAGTTTCTGGGAGGTTTTCCAGCAGGAAAGTAAGACCAATAATCAGGCATAATTTATAAAGAATTATGTATAATAAATGTTACAGTATGGAGGGGAGTCTAAGAGCGGAAATTATCTATCTTATATGATAGCTCCAACAGTGACATGAAGATATTACAAAGAGGTTGCTAAAAACAACGAATATACACTCAGGAATAAGCCATAAAAACAATAGATCAAAAGGAATATAAATTAAAAAACTGAGTGTATTACATGAGATGAGTACTCATACATCGGAGGAAAGCATGGTTATCAAAGGAGTGTACTGAGAAAAAAAATATCGATCATTTTAATATGTAGCAGTAATGAGCATTCCCTGAAAGGGAAGTATAAAAACGAACAACATTAAGTAAATATAATTTACAAAATGACATTTTTCTGAAATAAATAATATTCTTTGTCTAAAAAATTCCACTCATAATTAAGATAGCAATTGAACAACCGGATGATAAAGAGATATCAAATATGCATGTACAAAACATATACTTGAAAAGAGTTAGTTGAAATTGTTTACATGAATTTTTTTTAAAAGACAAGGGCTTTATCTTTGCAAAAGGTAAGTAATTGAAAGATGTTTATGGGAATATTTCTGAATTAATGCTTCTGAATGAACCAAAAAAACATCGGGCTATTAATTGCAATTGTCAAACCTAATGCAAGAGGTGAATTTTATCATTCACCCATAAAATAGTGCTTACGAAAGAATATTCAGAAAAAATTTAAAGGATATCTAGAGGGTAATTTCTCTATATGCTAATTCTAGGTCTGGATGGAACTAGCTCCTATGATGAAAATGATAATTCTGTTGTAGAATTAGAAGGCCATTATTTTAGTAATGGCAAAGTAAATAAAGTCATTTATGTAGCATTTGTTCAATTTTTTATTCCCACAGACCTAAAAAAAAACATAAAGTTAGTCACCTCACATGATGCCCCAAATCAATGAGGTGTACTCTATTTTTCGGCCGTAAAATAGAGTTCCCACCCAAGAATTGGAAGGAAAACTCATAAGATAAAAAAAAGTAATTATCAATGAACGTAAGTAATATCTCATAATAGAACTATTTTATATAATTTCATCAATAATGTCAAGATTATAATGAGTTTCAAAATACATTAATTTACAGTTGTTTTAGAGGTTGAGCAAAATTTAATCACTAATACCAACTCAAAAAACATGGGTTAACTCATATCAGCTGCTTCCTCCCAGAAATTTCATCAATATATTTTCAGTAGGTAAGATGCAAGAAAAATTGAATATATTTGAAAAAAGGAGATAAGAGTAAAATGGGTAAAGGAATAAAATATATACAATCAATTAGGAACAAAAAAGATTTGTGTTATTTTTCATATATTATTAATTTCAATATTTTATTACAAAAGGAATATAAATCCTTGAAATGATTTTTTCAATGATGATTATTATTATGTGATGGATTGATTATTCATTGAAACCTGTGCAAAACTAAAAATGTATGATTTTGGTACCATTTTAAGATATTAATATTTCTATAAATGATAATTCAATAAATTATTATAATAAATAAAATTATCTAACCATTATAAATTAAGATTAATAACACCAGATATCAAATAGTTTTGTTTTCATGGTAGAGATAGATGAATCCTTTCAAGTACTTAGAGGTGAAAATTTATTTTTTGATTAATCTCTTGATAAAAGTACATTCAAACATGGAAATAAATTGGATAGTTTACTCTAATTTTTTGCATAAAATTTGTATTCATATTAGCAAGTATGCGAATGCAAATAATAATTATTTAGAAAATCTAGGACAAACAAATTAGTTTCAACGTTGGTTTTTGAAATTGCCCTCCCAAACTTCAAATTCATTTTCCCAATTCTGAATATCCCTCATCAATGCCATTTCAGCCAAAAATTCGTGAATGTACAACATTAGGTTGTGCATTCAAGGTTCATCTAACGCCACTTGGAACCTACCGAACAGGAGTTATATATAAAACTGCAAAGTCTTACAAGAATCATCAAACCGAATGTGCAAAGAAAATTAATACAGACTGTATTAAAGATTCTATGTTGGAGGGAAATTCTGGCAGTTCATCTCAGGTATTTTCATTTTTTAAAATTGACAAAGGTTATATGTGGAGAGAATGTTTAGAGAATAAAATCTAAAACATTTATTTTTTAGTTACCGAATTCTTTAACTCCAAAGTTAACTGGCACTATTCTTGGCCAGTGTAGCATGGTAGCTGAGGAGAAGTATAGTCGATCAGTAATGTTACAGGCAGCGAATCTTTATTCATCGAATAAACTCAGCTTAAGAGGATGTGAATCTTTCCTAAAAAACCAAATAAAAATTTGAAAATTCTTGGTGATGATTGCTCATTGAACGTTGATGGAATCATTAAAAAAATTCCCCAGTCACTCAAAACGGTATTTCATCGTCTTAAACTCAACCCGACACTTGTCACCAGGACATGCTGTGCTAAATGTTTTGCTCTTTATGAATTTGATCTGGATGATCATCCTTCTATTAAAACATGCACTCAAGTATTCATGTCATCATTGAAAAAATATGTGAAACAGTTACCAGAAAAAGAAAAGTCTCCGCAGTGTAATGAAGATCTTTACACTAAATCTTACAAAGAAAAAAAAAATCATTTACAAGCCAAAAAAAATATTTCTATATAATGTGTTTGTTGATTGGATTTCGATGAAATTGAAGCAGATAGATTTTGATGAAGGGACTCAAAAGTGCAAATCTTTTAGAAGATCAGATTTTAATGTAATGGATGACATCTGGGAAGGGGAGATTTGGAAGAATTTCCCTGAAGATTCAAATGCTTCAGAGGATGGCTATTCTGCTTTTGCTTCGACTCCTGGCAATTTTGTGTTCAGCTTATACGTGGACTGGTTCCGGCCTGGAGGTAATCGGATTGGAAGTCATCAGAAATCAGTTGGGTTAATTATGCTTATTTGTATGAGCTTACCACCATCTGAACGATATTGCGATGAAAATTTATTTCTATTCTCGATAATACCAGGTCCAAATGAGCCAACGAGTGAACAATTTTACCATCTTTTGAAGCCTTTAGTTGATGAATTCAAAGTACTTTGGGAAGGCATATGGGTCAGCTCCACACATTCTCATCCAGAAGGTGAAAAAATCCGAGCTGCAATCTTCCCATTAATTGCAGATATTCCAGCACTTCGGAAAGTAGCAGGCTTTGCTGGCCACTCAGCAACACGATTTTGTTCTTTCTGTTTATTATCAATTAATGAAAATGATGAGTACGATGTGAATAAATTTCCTTGTCGGACCCATTAAGAACACATGAAACATGCGAAAGAATGGAAAAATGCAACAACACATTGGGAACAAGAAAAAATTGTTTTAGAGCATGGTGTCCGCTGGAGTGCTTTGAATGAATTGAGCTACTGGAGACCGATAGAATATTGTGCTTTAAATATGATGCATTGCCATATGCTGGGTAATCTTAAGGATCACAGCAGGATGTTTTTACGAATTGAAGATGCAGCGATCGACCTTGAAAAGAAGTTGAAGAAGGCAGAGAATTGGAATATTAAAGATTTGGATGATTCAGTTTATCCAGAGAAAGATGTAAGAAGTTCTCGAAAGCGGCAGTATGAATCCAATCAAGAAAATAAGCTGGAATTCTTGTCATCCAGGAGTGGTAGTATGCAACCTTTAACTGAGTTAAATCTTAAAATGATAGCGAGTGAAAAGGGTGTTAATGTAAGGAAGCGTCAAAAAACCGATAGTTATTTCCTCAGATCCCAATCTCAGTCAAACTCTTCAAGCATCTTTTTTGATCACTCGAGTGGTATCCCAGTTAGTTCAAGTTATAATTTGCGGAGTGGAACTAAAGGCGAATCATCAAAAATAGCTAGTGAAGACTATTCTGAGGGGTCGCACGTGACAGCTAAGGGAAATGAAAATGCTTTGAGTAAAGAAGTAAAAGATTCTGCAGACTTTTTAGACCCTAGATTAACGGGAGATGAATTGCTAGTGGTAAGGAAGGTTATTCAGCAGACAATAACTCCTTCTTGGTTTACACGGGTACCGAAAAAATTGGGATCAAAAACTGGAGGTTCACTAAAGGCAGCTGAGTGGCATGTACTGTATACTGTCTACTATCCACTTGCATTGATACCACTTTGGTTTCAGCAAAGTTCATCACAGGGATGCTCAACAGGCTTAGAATTACCGTCCAGAGAATCAATACTACTAAAATCATTGACGACTTTGATTTCGATTACGAACTTTCTAACCCTGAAGAAAATATCAAAAGATGAGGTGAAAGATTTAGAAAAACTTCTTTTTGAATACCGTCAATGTCTTCAGAGTGGATGGAAACATCAAAGGATAAAGCCAAACCTCCACCTAACTCAGCATTTCCCTGATGTGATAAAACGATTTGGGCCACCTGCTTATACTGCCACATGGGCAGCTGAAAGAATAAATGGTAAACTTTCAAGTATTTCAAATAATCATCATTCTTGTATGTCAAAATAAAATTTTTCATTGAATATTTAACAATTATTAATATCATATTTTGTATGTAAGATGAGATACCAAAAACGATTCTCAAGTATTGGCATGTCAAGACAGTTCTAATGCAGTATGAAAAAGAAGAAAACATGGAGCTAAAAAAAGATGAAAAAATGACGAAAGATTTGGATAGTGTGAAAGAGTGCATTACGCTGGATGAAGCAATTTTTCAAAAATGGGCAAAAGCACGAATCGGAAAAGATAGTTTAAGACGGCATTTGTCATTATCAGAGATCAAAGTTGAAAGAGTGGTGCAAGTACTCAGAAGCTTTGTGTTAAAAGGAAAACGATTTATGACGAAATCTAAGCATGAAGGTAACTCAACAATCGAATTCAAATATTGTGATGATTGGAGTTTTGGTCAGATTGATATGTTATTCACATCAAAAGAGGACAAGGGAGAGGTTTGGGCGATTGTTAGTCCTTTCAAAGAAATCCTGCCTAGCGAAACACACAAGGATCCTTATGAGAGTCATACTCTTCTAAATAGCAGAGTACTCAGGGATTCTAAGGCCGCCGCTATTGTTGTAAGTGAAAAGTCGATAATAGGACATGCAGCTATCCTGAAACATCAGCGAGGAACTTTTGGTATGAAAGAAAAGATTATCACGGCTGTTGGGTTGAGGTCCATTGTAAGTCAAAACTAATTACTCTGAATAGAAGCAGTTTGAGTTAATTTTGATCCTTTGGCATTTGAAAGGAGTGGTAATGCAAGCAAAGTGATGAATGGCACAATTTTGGGTGGAGAATGGGAGAATAAAGATTTTTTTGATTGAGCAATGCCTTAACAACGTGATATAAAAAAATAGTTGCATAATTCCAAACATCACTCAGAATTATGAGATATCAAACATGAATTTGGTAGGAATTCGACAGAGATAAAAAAATTTAGAAAAAGTAATAAGTAAGGTGGGAAGTATAAATAATACTCATTTCAGTTTAGGAAGGCAATTTTCAAGCCCAATTCCAAAACTCTTTATAAATTTTTCTCTGATTAATTAACAACACTTTTAAAAAAATTATTGTAAAGGATTAAAATATGGACAAAGATTTTGATATGAGTAAGACATTGTTATCTACTAAATCATTCTGCCAAGTTAATAATTTGATATTTCTAATTTGACTTCAATTTCCCAAAAAATAGGTCAATTGTTAAATTCTATTATTGATAATGGAACTATGGATATGGATGTGGAATACAAGAATTCAGAAGATAATGATGGTAACAGTAACCCCCACGCTGGTCCTTCTACATCTACATCTAACGACCAAAGGCAGAAAAATACTCCGCATCAAAATCGAGAGGAACAGACAAATCAAAATGGGGCTGCTAAGAATGCTGAATTTGTTGCCGGGTTACTGAATGATTTCCTGCCCAAGAATACTGAACAAAATCCAGATGAACCTGAATTTTCTAGTTGAGTACTTGAAATTATTTTGATAAATGCAAATGTACTTTTAATGACTGATTTAATTTTTTTCCCTGTTTTGTAGGCACTTTTGATCCAAAGCTACGAAATAATATTAAGGAGCAAAAAAGGAAAGCGGCTGAGAGAAGAACAGCAGAGGGTCGTCAAGAAAAAGTCATAAAATCCATCTCGAAAGCAAGAAATGCACCCAGAAGTTCTGAAACAATCAGCCGAAATATTCATCACTTCTTAAGAGTGTGCCTGGGTGGCCCGACACAACTGAATCACTATCCAGAAAGCCCAACTGAAGAGGAGGTTAAAAATTGGCTTAATTGGACTCAGAACAAAAAGAATCTACCTCGACAGGCAATTGAAAAGGTTTTCTCAATTCATCAGCCAAAAACTGCTTCTGATAAAGACTATTTAGCTAGAACTGCAGCTGCTCACATTGGAGCGAAAATTGGTTTGCCTGCTTTTCAGCCTACGAGTGATTTATTGAACATTCCTGGTGGTCCTCCTGTCCCGGTGACATTCAAGAAAAATCTTGAGCGGGCTTTACAAGAAAAAGGATTCCCGAGACTTACTTTTGAATGGTCATGCAAATCATTTTCAGGATCAGTCTGGAATCAAGTAGTATCGGCAATTTTGGCAGAATTCGCACTGACTTGGCTTAAGACGGTGAATTGGGTGGACGCAGAGAAATTCAAATTTATTTCCATTGTCATTGAACAGTGGGTTTTAAATAAAGGTAAAGAGTTGAGGAAGTATAAAGGAAGAAAAGATACTTCTCTTGCGGATATCAAGAAGATAAACCATTCCAAGGCACAAGTGCAAAGACACCGAAAAAAAGTGAGAATTTCCCCTAATCTTTCAAAATAAAAGCTACTTACAAGATATGATTTTATTTAACATTTTAGATAACTGAAACACGTTGGACTATATCGGGTAAATACTGCCATGGAAATGAAGATTTTATCGCCCTCTTTTTGACAACTGAATGCACATCAGATATCAAGGAAGAAAAAGAGTCTACAAAGCCGCCCATACGTGTAATACCTGCATGGAGAAGCCAACGACTCACTGAGTGTATCCATTTACTTGATAAAGTAGCATTTTCTTTAGCAACAAATCAAAGGGCTCTTCTCCAGTATAAAAAGACATATGAGCGCTCTTCTGAGAAAAAATCTTCAAAAAATGGTATAATTGGTGTTCCCCGAAATTTACCAAAAAATTTTTACTCAAGTGATTTTTTAAATAGTCTAAATAAGATTGAAAGTGATATTCTTGCAGCTAAAAATGAAGTTGATTTAGAAAAGATTTATTCAAGCTTGAATAATTTATGTATATAGTTATACTTATAAGAAGCTCTTTCATATATCATATAAGAAATATATTGTTTACTGTAGATATTACATAGTTGTTCTTACAGGGGATTAATGCGAAAATTGTATTTACTAGCCGACCAGCTTTTTTCCTAATCTAATTATAAATAGTAAGAAAAAAAGTGTTTTATTTGTAAATATATCTTTAAATGTAAATGAGCCAAAAGTGCAGTGAAATGTTTTAAGTTTTAATCATCGGATTCTAATGATAGAACAATTAAGTGTGTGTAGGTTTGATTGAGACATACAGGTGCGTACCTGTGATATGTGCCGTGTTGGCACAAATGCATTGGATAATCAAAGTGATCAAAGATATGCAATAGTGGAATAAAAAAGTCTAAGGATAATTTTTACATTTAAGTACATGAATACTAGACAACCCAAGGTAGGTCAACCGGCATTAAGAAGTGAAAATTTGAAAGTGTATTCTTTCACTAAAAGCTAAGTTTCATTCCAATTTGAATCAATATGTTTAACGAATGTGCAATGTAATCTTGAATAACTGTTTTGATTTGGATTGAATATTTATATTAGCCATTGTATAATTTTTAAGGTGATTATGATGTGGCAAATTTTTTTTCCTAACAAAATTTTGAAGTATATCACTTAAAAAATGTTTAAGTTCCTTGTAAACTTGTGCCAAACTCATGCTGAACTCTGGTTGAACACCGGTGGGAGCTTGTTGTGGGGCGAAGTTCGGTACATATTCAAACTTAGTCTGGTGAATTTTCCATAATTGTTTTTTTAATAGTTCAAGTGTATGGTGCATATGCCTAAGGCCATTTTAGTGATGTTCAATTCATTTTAAACGTTCTGCTTGAGGAATGTTAGAAAGTTTAATGTATGGAAAATCCTTTAATTTGAATTTTGCTCAACCAGCTGAAGTATAGTTATTAAAGGACTTAGTTCTTAGCTGGATAATTATTTACAATGCATGTTTAGTTTGAAATTTATTTCGCCTGTCTTTCCTTGAAAGGTATTCCCTAACAACCAAACAATGGGGGTTGAATATGCAATCACAATTTTCAAATTGTACAATAGTTTTCTCAGGGAAAAACACTGCCATAACTTAAGAATGAAGGCTTCTACAATTATATAAGGGAGTCTGATTTCAAAGTTTTTTCACATCATCCCAAATTTGTCTAAATAAAACAAAACATTATTGTTCTCAAATATTTTCTCCATTTGATAGATTAGTTAAATTTAAATAATTCATCTATTAATAAAGATTATTGTCCTCTTCATTCTAATTTTTCATAATCTTATAGCATGTCAGAATCAAGTTCCAAGCTATCATCAGTCCTGTCTTTAGGCTCTAAGAAAACTGCAACACCATCACCCGTTTAGTAATAAGTCAGTGATAAAAAACTATTTATGTGAAAGCTTACTTTTCATTTTTTATGTAGATGCTCAAGCAATAAAAGAGAATTTCAATGAGACAGCCACTTTTGAAAAATTTTCACTCCAATCGAGCAATCCATTACAATCAACATCTAGGGAGCCAGCACTTCAGTCAGAAATTATTGAGATTACGGCTGAAGAATACTATGAAAAACTCAATATGATGGAGGAACGAGCAGCATCTTTTGTTCGGGAGTTGGAAGAAATGAGAGTTCACAAGGCATATGTGGACTCAGCATCATCGTTTCTTAACTTTGTTAAACATCAAAAAAAATGTGAGTAATTTCATACTTTAATTGTTATTGAATCTAAAACATTATTATTTATAATTATTAGCATATCTGGATACTAAGAAAGTTCCCGAAGATTCTCATATTAAGGTCAAGGAGGCACAAGAGTCAGAATCGGGTAGTGCTTCAAGAAATGTAAACAAGAGGTTGGAGCATACTCATCGGACAAAAAGAGCACGTACCTCATTAAGCTCCTCATTGGTTCCAGAATATTCTTCATCTCCTACTCCTGATGGAGAAGAAGAATCTGAAAGACAAGAAGACCCAATGTTATCAAGTAATTCGTAAGTATAATTTTAATCATACAACTTTCATGAGATATACTGATATCCCTTCTCATAAACTATTGTCGTGCAATTTAACTTTAGGAAAAACGATCAAGGTGAATCTGCAGCAGGTAAAAGATGAATATAATATCATAGCTGATAATTTAAAATTTATTTTGTGAAACTGACACATTTCTTTTTATAATATTTACAGACATAGATGCAGAAAATTCACAAAAGAAAAAAGAAACACCAATCATTGCCAGTGACGATCACAACAGAGAGATATCATCTGCGGCTGAAGAAGCAACTGCAAGGGATGATGCGGTACCACATTCTCAAACGGAACCGTTAAGTATGTGTATTTAATATTTTTATTCAAAAAAAAATGTGGCTAAATGTTTAACATTTCTGTAGTATCTTCTGCATCAAAAGAGCCGTCCTTGTTGAAAGATATGGATTTAAAATCAGATATCAAAGAACTTTATTATTTTTTTGAAGGAAAAATCAGCTGGCAAAAGGTGAACAAGGCATGGAATGCAATCACATTCTTTCTGAATTTTCGACGAACGGAGAAGATTTTAACACCGTTGTTTGATGCGTTCTCGTTTCATTTCACCCAAGGCACTCATGCAGAATGGGTTAAAGTCATCAATGAATTGGGTAATTTCTTCACTATTGAAAATATAATTTTTGTATTTATTAACTTTATGACTCTTATTGTAGGCCCTCAATTTTTGGATTTAAATGAATCTACGCAACCATGGTACTCGACCGATCAAATTGACTTTTCAAAACTTGCCAAGTTCAATGCAAAATCATTGAATGAAACTTATGGGGACTTGTGCAAAAAGAAGACATCAAATCCAGAAACCCACCTGTTTTGTTTGCTTAGTCGATGTCAATTTGTCAGCCCACATTCTCAACAGTACTGGTCAACACTGATTGCCTCGTCTCTAGAGTTAATGGCAAACGAAACACATCAGGCACCTCCACCCGAAATGATTGAGAATGATGATCCGGTAACACGAAGTCTTCTATTAATCGATCATATTGACAAACTTATGAACAAGACTCCACCAATTTTGAGTTCAGCAAGTGAGATAAAGAAGTACAAAGCCATGACCAACTCAATGACGCCGCTTTTACAATTTCAAAATGTCATATCCAACTGTTTGAAGTCATACTTGTCATTGTATGCAAGATCACAGGCGAAACCGAAAACAGCTTCAGAAAAGCGGAAAAGAAAAGAAAAAGACGGTGGACAATTGATTCAGTCTGGATCCAACAATGCAGAAGAAAGGTCACTGATTCAGATTGAACAAAGCACAGCAAATCATAACTTTCAACCTTTTATTATGTATTTGATAGATGGGGTAAGGGGTTTATTTATATGTTCGCATGATTATAGATTTGCAAGTATCAGTGATTGTTTAGCATTTATAAGTCAGGTTGATTGTATTCGCAAAAAAAGTAATTGCACATTTAATTCAGAAGAACGTATATGGAAGAATCTCAATAGCTACATCATAGGTCTTTTTTACAAAATTATCAAAAATCCAGCAAACGCGAAAGACTTCTGTATGCCATCACACTTGGAAATAGCTCGTGCAATAACTGCTGATTTTTTGGATCATTGGAAAATAGTCCAACCTGATACATATTTTTTTCAAACTCCAAGTATTAAAGAGTAAATATTGATGTAAATAGCTACAATAATATGAATATTTCAAAATAATAATAAAAAAATTAAAAATTAAAAAAATTTGGAAATAAGAAATATGCAAGAATTATGTAAAATGTGCAATAATTATAATACATGGATTAAAAATAAATGTGAATAATAATAAATATGAGGTATGCAAATGAAGTGTGGAAAGATGTAAAAATAAGAATTATAAACAACTTTAAAAAATAAGATGACAGTTATAAATGTATTTAATGAGTATAAAGTGTTAGAAAAGAAGAATAGGTAATTGAAAAAACATCAACAATTAAATATGAAGTACAGAATCATAAAAAATGTAAAAACTCATAAGTCGAATGATTAAATGATATATTCATTCATAGAAAGAAAGCAGCAGTGTTATTCCTGATAATAATAGAAGTATACAAAGGCAAGGAATAATGAATATAATATACTCATCAAAAATATAATTAGATGAATAAAAGAGAAAGAATAATGTGAACACATTCAAATTAAAAAATGTGTACTCTAACCTATAATGGTAGTTAAGGGTAATCCAAATTGATATTCCAAAACAGATTGAAATAGAAGCAAAAAAACACAAGTGTACCCTGATCTTCGCGCGAAGACCAGGGTACACTTCTCAAAATCTCTGATACAAATTTTATCAAGGCCAATATACAATGGTGGACTCTGATGTTCGGCCGAAGATGAAGGTCCACCTCTTCAAATATCACTGAACACATGGTTGCAGGCAAAAATACCATGGTGTACCCTGATCTTCGGCCGAAGATCAGGGTTCACGTCTTCAAATTTCAAGAAATATTTGAATAGGAGAAAAAACATATGTACCCTGATCTTTGTGTGCAAATCAGGGTACACATCTTCAATTTTCACACACAATGTGTAGAAAGGCAAAAATACAATGGATGCCTCTGATGAAGGTGTTAGAACAAGGGTCATTTATTTTCAAATTCATGAACAATTTGAATACAGGGAAAAACAAAAGGTGAACCCTGATCTTCGCGCGAAGATCAGGGTACACATCATCAATATTCATGTAGTTTTTGAATAACGGCAAAAAAACACATGTGTACCCTGACCTTCGTGCAATGATCAGGGTTCACTTGTCTAAATCTCACATACAATTTAGTCCAGGTAAAAAATACAAAGGTGGACTCTGATCTTTGCCTGAAGATCAGGGTACACATCATTAATTTTCATGTACTTTTTGATAACAGCAAAGAAACACAAGTGTATCCCTGATCTTCGCGCGAAGATCAGTGTACACTTCTCAAAATCTATGATACAATTTTGATCAAGGCCAATATACAATGGTGGACTCTGATCTTCCGCTTGTGAAGAAGGTCTACCTCTCTGAACACATAGTTGCAGGCAAAAATACCATAGTGGACCCTGATCTTCAGGGAAAAATCCGTGTACACCTCTAAATTTTTTTTCATATAATTTAAAATAATGCAAAAATACAATGAAGGAATCTGATGTTCCCCTGCAGGTAAGATTTTCCTTGAAAGATTATTAAGTGAAGTTAAAATATACTTTCGAAAACCACATGTAAATCTTGACCTGTGCAGATTAATCATGGTTGGTTTGTTATAATTTATACATGAACAAAATTACTTCAAATTCTAACAATCAAAGACTATATATCATATTATTTTATATTAACTAAAATAACAGTGTTCATCTTTGAATTTGGAATAGTTGACCTTTATTGTTTGCTTTAGATGGATGCCCACCTGTGATTTTTACTCCTACTCATATGTTGTTGAAATTTGAAGAGGTGTACCCTGATCTTCGCGCGAAGATCAGGGATACACTTGTGTTTCTTTGCTGTTATCAAAAAGTACATGAAAATTAATGATGTGTACCCTGATCTTCAGGCAAAGATCAGAGTCCACCTTTGTATTTTTTACCTGGACTAAATTGTATGTGAGATTTAGACAAGTGAACCCTGATCATTGCACGAAGGTCAGGGTACACATGTGTTTTTTTGCCGTTATTCAAAAACTACATGAATATTGATGATGTGTACCCTGATCTTCGCGCGAAGATCAGGGTTCACCTTTTGTTTTTCCCTGTATTCAAATTGTTCATGAATTTGAAAATAAATGACCCTTGTTCTAACACCTTCATCAGAGGCATCCATTGTATTTTTGCCTTTCTACACATTGTGTGTGAAAATTGAAGATGTGTACCCTGATTTGCACACAAAGATCAGGGTACATATGTTTTTTCTCCTATTCAAATATTTCTTGAAATTTGAAGACGTGAACCCTGATCTTCGGCCGAAGATCAGGGTACACCATGGTATTTTTGCCTGCAACCATGTGTTCAGTGATATTTGAAGAGGTGGACCTTCATCTTCGGCCGAACATCAGAGTCCACCATTGTATATTGGCCTTGATAAAATTTGTATCAGAGATTTTGAGAAGTGTACCCTCATCTTTGCACGAAGATCAGGGTACACATGAGTGGTTTTACCACTATATTGTTTGCTTTTAACACATTGTTATTAAAAATTGAAAAGGTGCACCTTGATCTTAAAGCAAAGATCAGCGTAAACATGTGTATTTTTGCTTCAATTCAAAATGTTTATGAAATTTGTAGAAGTGTGCCTTGACCAGCAGCCGCTAATCAGTGTCTGTCCTGTTATTTTTACCTGCTGAAATGGTCCTATCCTTTAATCACGTTATGGTAAGGTAAACTCTTACAGTCGCCTTGCTGTAAGCAGAATCCGGAGGAGATATGTGGATTTAGCTGAAAACCCCGTCCTTCCAATAAAAATACCAAAATGGGAATTCTAAATCACTAAGCTAACCAATCTACTTGAATCTGATTGATAAAAATAATGAAACTCTAAAATATTTAACGCTTATTGAGATTTAAAGAAAGTGGCTGTTGATAAAAGAAATACTGATGACAACAATTAAGGTGTACCAGTGAAAGATCTGTAAAGATTGACTTTTATGTTTTTATAATATTTTTAATTGTTATGAGACAGCAATAATCAAGTCCCAGTGATGAAGACCTTTCCAAAGATACCCTGTATGAAGTGTTATTTAAACTGTTGAATTGTATTTCTAAAATGTTATGTAAAAAATAATAATGTTATAAGGGTATTACAAGTTATTTTAATTTGTTGAGTAATAAAAAATGAGACTGTGGTGGTCAATGATTAAGCTGTATGATGTGTCCCCCCTCTCAATTTCGAGTTTGAGAAGCGCTTAAGTATTCCTAGTCACGTGCCTAAGTTTTCCCCTCCAGAGCTCTTCCAGAGTCAATCCGGAGCCGGAACGGAGTCCGTACGGAGTCCGTACGGAGTCAAAGCGGAGTCCGTACGGAGTCGAAACGGAGTCCGTCCGGACTTCCGGACTCAATTTAGAACCTTAAAACCATAATAAAAAATCTAGAAAAATTACACATAATAGAGCTACTTCCCCTTTACCTACCAAACTAATTTTCGTAGTCTGCGCAGCTCTAATTACCCCGTGAAAATTCATCAAAGTTAAGTAATTTTTGAAAACGTAAATATTTCTATAAAACTTTAAAATTCATTTAAAAATATAAGAAAAATAGTAAAAATTCTGGGAAAATTTCCCAAGGCTCTTGAGTGTCTTGACTTGATACTTATAAATTTTTTAGACCATAAAATAAGTTTTCTCCGTAAAATAAATTGTTTTTTTGTAGGCATTCGCTCGTGACCAATTTCTCCATATTTAAAACTCAAATAAATTAAATAAAACCCTTTTATAAAAAAATAATAATGCCAATCTTGCACGCCGTAATAACTCCATTTACGTACTTAGGTGCAGTACTAAACTTTAGGCTACCACATCCTCCCTCCAATCGAGAATGTCCCCATTCTTATAACTTTGCATAAGTGGTTGAGCACAATATTCATCTTTAACCTTCAACCACCATCTTCTTTAATCAACTAAAAAATTCATCTTCATCAATATGTCTTCCAAAGAACTTGTCGCTCCATGTGAACTCTGCGCTTGATACCAGGTACCTTGTTTAATGTCCAACCCTAATCTTCCTGGCAGAACAGCTTGCGACTTATGCCGTGTGAAAAAAGTCAAATGCAACCGGCCAATAGTTCCTTCTAAAACAAACGTATATTTAGGACCAGCAGCTCTCCCTGATCCCTCAACTTCTAAAAAGCGATCCAAAATTCCTGTCTTCTTAAAACGAATAAGAACAAAAACAGCTTCAAAAGTTCAATCTTCATCAACGGATCCCGGCCTAATTTTGCCTTCACAAGATCCTAATCCTATAACGCCAGTACCCCCAACTAACTTTGCTGAGACTATGTTTCCTGGCTCTAAATGTAAGACCCTATTTATCTTACTAAAAAAAAACTTTTAATCAAAATTGACTAAACCTATGACTTAATAACATATTTGAACTTCTAGCTGTCGAAATAACCAACACTGATGATGTTGGTAGAGTGAAGACGGACTATATCAATCATTACCCAAATTTTCATCGCTATCTTTTTCTTGACTTTACTAATGAGTTGAAACGAAAAATGCTGGCTTATTTTCAAGAAACTCCAGCTAATAACCATGAAGACCTCATGAAAAGAAGAATTTTAATGCAAAGCTTTGATAATGATGTTGAACAATTTCAAAGAAATTATCTTTTCTAACAGTATAACTTGATAAAATTTTGTTTTTGCTTGGTCTTCTTAAACTTTCAACATAAATGATGTTTTCTTTCTTCTCTGGCTTGATATAACATAAAATAAAATAAAATAAATCTTGTGATGATTCCACTACTGAGAGCAAGGTTTGAATCCCTTCAGACTCCCATATACCAGTCTTCCTTCTTGTCACAGCATTGAGAGAGTGGATCTTCCTATGAGCCGAATACTCCTAATTCCAACCTCATAGGGCCCCCCACTGAGCCGAATTCTATGATTCCAATCTCGCCATAAGGTCCTCCAAGCTTCACACCAAAAAAAAAAAATGGCCTAACTATGAGGCACTAAAAAAAATCATTCCCTAAAATCCAACTACCATCCTAACTTCTGATTCCTTCATCACAATTTTCAAACTTTGCTATACAGCAAACCCATAAAATACTTTTGCCAGGCTTCCAATAATAATATTAAATTTAGACCATGTTAAAGCGCCACAAATTTCACCTAATTAACCATTATGCTTTCCTTAGCATCATCACCACCTAAAATTTTAACCTCCTAAAGCTATCAGCACCCAATTCCAGAAATAATTGAATAACCAGTTTAGAGTCTTAGTGGACAGTGATAAATTAAAAGATTGAATTGAGTCATCCAAACAAGATTGACATTCCAATTTAAAGTCTTGGTAGACCAAACATATAATCGATTGCCAGTTTATGGTCTTGGTGGACCAAAGATCGTTTAAGTGCATAAATATCTTGATATATTCCTAAGTAAGGCCTAGGCTTGACCAAAGATTGAATAAATTTGATAATCCAGTTTAATGTCATAGTGGACCAAACATTTGATCGACAAGTAATCCAGTATAAGGCCATAGTGGTCCAATGAATGTTGAATTATCCTGCAGATATTAATTTTCCAGTTTAAAGTCATAGTGGACTAAACAATGAATGAACTACCAGTTTAAAGTCATGGTGGACCAAACATTTAATCGATAAGAAATCCAGTTTAAGGTCATGGTGGACCCAACAGCTTGATAACAATCCAGTTTAAGGTCTTGGTGGACCTAACATTTGATTGATAAAAAAAAATTTAAAAAAATCCGTCTCCAAGAATATCCATAAAATCTTGAACATCCTTGAAATTCAGTTTAAAGTCTTGAAGGACTAACAGCTCCAATATAAAATCTTTAATGACAGTCTTGAAAATTTAGCCAGTTTAAAGTCTTGGAGGACTAACAGATCCAAAATACGTATAAAAAAACTTAAAGAACGTCTTGAAGAGTAGCCAGTTTAAAGTCTTGGAGGACTAACAGCTCCTAAATTCGTATAAAAAAAACTTAAAGAACGTCTTGCACAGCAGCCAGTTTAAAGTCTTGGAGGACTAACAGATCCAAAATACGTATATATAAAGAAAAAAAAACCTTAAAGAACGTCTTGAACAGTAGCCAGTTTAAAGTCTTGGAGGACTAACAGATCCAAAATACGTATATATAAAAAAAAAAAAACCTTAAAGAACGTCTTGAAAAGTAGCCAGTTTAAAGTCTTGGAGGACTAACAGATCCAAAATACGTATAAAAAAAAAAAAAAAAAGCCTTAAAGAACATCTTGAACAGTAGCCAGTTTAAAGTCTTGGAGGACTAACAGATATCTTGAAGTAAAATCCCATTGGTATTGAGTTCTCCTAGACCCTGTTTTCTGTCTAAACTAAATGAATAAAACTAAAAAGAATGAAAACTAAAAAAAATAAAACTAAGAAATATAATAATGATTTTGATTTAATTAATAAATTTTAATTTTAATTTTAATTTTTTTATTTTTTTTTTATTTTTTTTTTTTTATTATTATTATTATTATTTTTTTTTTTTTTATTATTTATTTTATTATTTATTTTATTTTTATTATTATTTTTATTTTTATTTTTTATTTATTTATTTTTTTTTTTTTAATTTTAATTTTTTTTTTTTTTTTTTTTTTTTTTTAAATTTAAAATAAAAGATTTTAGAAAAGATAGTTTTGAAATAAAATTTAAAATTTAATTTAAAGAAAGATAAACAAATGTGAAAAGAAAAATAAAAAAAGTAATAAAAAAATTTCAAAATAAAATTTTAAAAGATGCCCCCCGGCCATTTGATGAGCCGTACCCTCGACATCATACCCACATCCAAGTGCAACTTGATGTGGTTACACAATTTTAAGAAATTGAAAAGAAAAGAAAATAAATGAAAGTTTTTAGAAGATAATTTTTATAATGATGATCACTCGGTGGGCTCCCTCCAATTTATAAAAATGATTAGAGACCACCAGTGAGCATCACCTTTACATTAATTCATAATATATATTAAAGTAAAGAAATCACAATCTAACATAAAAAATCAAAAACAAAATAAAAAAAATCTTGAATCCGGCGTTGAGAGCGGTGTCTCTTGATTCGTTCCAGTTTATAGTCTTAGTGGACTTCCTAAAATTAAAAGACAAAGCCAGGATTCAACTAGAAACAGGGAAAATTTTGGAAACGAACATTATGGGGTAATTGTGTATAGAGCAGCCAGCCCATCAATTACCCCCACACTTGCCAATATTAAATTAAGAAGGTTCCCCTGTGAACACTTCTTCCAATAAATTTAAAAAAATTTTCCAACACTATCTTCACCCATATTTAAAGAATTTTAAGTTTTTGAAAATTTCAAAGATGGTCTTCTTGAATTTCGTTAAGTTTCATCATAGTTTCGTCGCCCATAGGAAGTGTAACGATAGTAAAGTATTTTTGATAAAAATAAGAAGATAGTTTATCCTCGTTGCGGAGGAATCCATAAAATTTTGTAGATATCATTAAAATTGTAGTTTATCCTCATTTCGGAGTTGATAAAATTTAAGAAATTTCATAGTTTATCCTCATTGCGGAGGAATCCATTAAGTTTCATTGATATCATAGTTTATCCTCATTGCGGAGGAAGACTTCGGCACTCCTGGTGCCTCTAGGATAGAACCGTTTCACTTGATCGGCCGCTACCCTCTTCTTCAATACTACTCCATCCAACTCTTCTAGCACATATGAACCGCCGGAAACTTGCTCCTTGATTTTATACGGTCCATTCCACCTATCTGCAAACATTTTTCCCCACTGACTTTCCAAACTCCTATTATACACCAGGACCATATCTCCTGGGTTCAAAGGTTTCCTTAATCGATGTGCCAACCGCTCATCCCAATATCTAACTGATTGATTTCGGATCTTCATCATCCGCGAATATGCCTTTTCTAAATATTCTTCTTTCTTTTCTAGCTGCATCATTCTTGCACACAATAATTCTTCAGTGGTTTTGACCGTGTCCCAGTCAACTCCAAGATATGATTCAGCTTCTAAATCAACCGGTAAAACTGCTTTCTGTCCAAAAACAAGTTCATAAGGTGAAAATCCGGTCGTCCTTTTGGCAGTGATTCGATCAGCAAATAAAACTAAAGGTAAATAGTGCCTCCACTTTTCGGCACTTGTCCCACACATTTTAACTAAAGCATCCTTAATAACTTGATGCCCTCTTTCAACCATGCCTTCAGCTTCAGGATAATATGGGGTTGCTACCCTAACCTTTGATCCAACTTTCAATACGGCCTCTTTAAACTCTGTCCCAAATTCAGGACCTCCATCTACCGTCACCAACTTCATCACCCCATACCTATATACCCAATTATTCAAAAAGAATTCTGCCACATTTTTGGCAGTTAAATTAATAAGAGGCGCTGCCTCTACCCAACCAGATAAATCATCTCTGGCCACAATTAAATATTTATACCGTCCCTCTTTTATATGAACGGCATCTAAACTAACTCTTCCAAAGAGCGTATATTCACCGGTCGCGCGTACAGGTTCTTTCGGCCTTAAATAACTTCGTCTTTGACATTCTTCGCATGACTGAACCCACTGTTTAACAGCCATCTTCATGCCAGGCCACCAAAATCGATCAGAAATTCTTCTAAACGTTTCTCCAACGCCTCTATGCCCGAGATCTTCATGCAGTGATTTCAAAACTAATTCTTGCCCCTTCTGTTGAGTTATAACTACTTGAGGATTTGGATACCTTCTCCTCATTAAACGTCGACCAGATAGGTAAAACGTAGATGACTTCCTCTTGATAGCCACCCATTCATCGTCTTCACAATCTTCTGGCCTCTCTAAAGTCAACAAATATTTGACTAACAAAAAATAAAAACCAGTCTGACCCCAGACTTCATCTTGAAAATCGATTAATATAACATCAATAGGGACTTCTCTATCACCAATATCACCTGCACATGAATGAGCCAATAATTGTTGACCCCTAAATAAATCTTTAATCGAGCTATGTCGACGTTTTTCTTCTGAACCTTTGGATCCTTCGAAAACCGTATTTGAAAATACCTCTTTCTCTTTATCCACCTTTTTATTTAAATTCTCTAATTCTCCAACATATACACCATTCCTTAATTTACTACTATCCCACACTACCAATCCATTTTCCTCTACATACACCACATCTTCTTCTACCCCCTCTCTGCCGAATTTATCTACACCTTTTTCAACACCTTTTTTAACATAAAAACTATTTTCCAGTTTATCCTCTTGGTGGAGGTCATCATCATCATAATCTAAACACAATAGTCCTGCCAGTTTAACCTCATGGGGGAGGTATGGAAAGTCTTCAGCTCCTTTAGTGCTGGCTTTGATAATAGGTATATCTTCATCGAACTCTTCTGAGTCTGAATCTTCTTCAGTGGGTGGTCTCCTTGATAAACCATCTGGCATAGTAAAAGTCTTGCCAGGCTTATGAACTAAATCAAATGAAAAATGTTGAATAAAAGCTACCCATCTCGTCATGGGTGCGTTCGGTAAACTTGGGGAATTAATCATCTGGATTAACGATTTTGCATCCACTTGCAACTCAAAATGTTGCCCCCACAAAATATGCTGAAGTTTCTTCAGTATTTTTGCCACACCACATAATTCCAATTTTGGTTGAGAATATCTTGATTCGACCTCAGTAAATACTACAGATTCATACCTAACTGGCCTGATGTAACCAGCTTTATCCATCTGAGACAAAACCGCCCCAGCTGCAACCTGACTTGAATCAACTGCTAAATAAATTCTGCCAGCTTCTTTTCCATAATCCAACTTGTGCAGGACTAAATCCTTCCCCACAACCTCCTTCAACTTCACAAACGCCTTCTCACACTCTTCATCCCACTCCCAGTCTGCATCCTTTCTCGTTAACCGTCTCAATGGAGCTGCCAATGAAGAAAAGTCCTTAATAAACATTCTAACATATACGCAAACGCCTAAAAACCCTCTAACTTCTGTCGTATTCTTGGGTCTTGGCCAGGACTGAATTTTGTTAACTTTCTTCTTGGACATAATCCTACCCTCTCTACATACCACATGGCCTAATATTTCTAAGGCTGGCACACAACATGAAAATTTTGAACCTGAAATAGTTAAACCAGCCTCTTCAATTCGAAACAAGATTCTTTCTAAAGTAATTGCAAACTCCCAAATGAATTTGCGTATCCCGGGATTCTCTTCCAACACCTGGTTATCATAGTCGGTTGTTGGTCCCTTAATTCCTCCATCATCTATAAAGATTCCAGCATATTGTGGAATTTCATCTTGAAGGATCCAAGCCATCTGAGCTTGATAAACTGCAACCGAATTTGTTGCTCCTTGAGGTAATCTTGTTAACTGTAAACGTCCAAGTGGCGTATCGAATGTAGTGAGAGGCCTTGAGTCCGGATGTAACTCTCTCTCATCATATCCACCCATAATATCTCCCAAACCATAGCACACTCTCCCTGCAAACGCTTCAACAAACTCCTCAGCACTAGGCGGTATCCCAGCATCCTTTATTGTAACCCTATTTAATTCCCTAAGATCATGAACAACTCTAAGCTTGCCATTCGGTTTCTTGATACAAAATACAGGACTAGAATAACTTGACGTTGATTGCTCATACAGTCCAGTGCGTATCCGTTCTCTGACAACTTCAATATAGGCTTCTTTTAATGCAGCCGGAATAGGAATCGGTTTCTGCTGCCACGGTTCATGACATACCACAGGAATCTTGTAAGGCTCCCCATAGGAATGCTTCAACACACCCCTCTCCTCTTCTTCAAAAGCAATGGCCTTCTCTCGCTTGACCATCACATCCAACAACAACTTCTTCTCTTCTCCAGACAACCAACCATCAGGTCCAAAATTAACAACACCCAGTCTCTCAAAAGTGATTCTTGACGTCTCAGAAAATTCAGGCGGATTCTTTACCAAGGGACTTTCATAAGGATCTCTTGATAACCTTGGTCTTCTCAAAGGTGGATTTAATTCAGCAGGTAGCGGCTCATTAATAGGTCGAACTTTATTTGCTACTTTCTTATATTTGGCTGCGTCCACATCTAAATTAACTTGAGGTAAAACATTTTCTTTTGTATCGCCATTAAAACTTTCATCAAATGAATCTTCTTCATCGCCAGAATCGGAATAAGAAAAATTAGAAAAATATTTTATTTCATTTTTAAATTTTACCCTTTTCTCCTTTCCCTCGTCTAATTTATAAACAGATTTTCCAACACCTTTGCTTCCCTTATCCAACAGTAAATCACCCGTAAAGAAAGTCGGCAGTTTAACCTCTTGCTGGAGGACCGGAATTGAATTTTCACAAAAATTATTTTGTTGTGTTTTAATTATACTGAGATTTTTAATCGGGTTTTGATACGATTTTCGCAGTTTACCCTCTTGCTGGAGGTCCGTAATAGTATTTTCACAAAAATTATTTTTTTGTGTTTTACTTATACTGAGATTTTTTATTGAGTTTTGACGAGTTAATTGCAGTTTACCCTCTTGCTGGAGGTCATAAAACATACCCTTCCAATTTTTATCCAACCTAATTTGGCCCATTTTGCCTTTTTCACCATTTTTAAATTTAATAGAAAAACCGGGTAAATCCAATAAACATATAGAAAAGTCCAAAACGTATTTGCACTCCAAAGTAATATTAACAGAAAATAATTGAGAATCCACTTGAATTATCTCCAAGTGAGCTGACCTATTGCAATCCGGGATCTCATCCTGAGGAGAGATTACAACATTTGAGCGATCAGCCCCTGCTACCCCAAAAAATGAGGGCATTCATCCCTTTCCAACAAACATAATTCACCAGAAGCCGTCCGTTTTATATGCCGCTTCTTGGTGCAAACACAACACTGGCACAGAGTAGTAATCCCTGGCCGTGTTTCCCAACCTTCATCTCCAGGAGGCGCTAAACGCATGTGTAACCTCCGCATATCTTCACCAGTGATCTCCAAACTAATCCCCATGCCAGCTTGATACCCTATCCTGGCCTCAAAATCCATCAAAAAAGGACCACCAAGAACAGTTTTGACTGCTCCTTTGGCCACATAAAAGTGAACCTTACCAACAGATCCACCAATGCCTAACCTGACATGCTCAGCTGTACCCATCAGCTCTGTTGCATGCCCTCCAATACCTCTGAGGTTTCCCCCAGTTCCACTTTTAATTGGCAAGCCTATACTCGTTGCTTGCTCCAATGAAATTAAATTAATTTGAGACCCTGAATCGACCAAGGCCTTTACTTCTTTACCATTAAGAGTTACCACCAGGTAACCCAGGGGAGCGGAAAAATGTGTATCTACATCTTCCCCAAACTTTTCAGCATTTTCACAAATATATTCCACCTCTCCAGTGGAAACCCGACGCCTCGTCAAATGCTTCTTTTGCTTTTCAGCAAGCGCCGGACTAATCGTAAATAACTCCCCCAAAGATAAGGGAATCTGAAGTTGATTCACCCTATTCAAAACTGCGTCCATTGCATTAGCTTGACCAGAAACTACTGGCCGCTCATACTGGACCTTTGATTTAACAACCTTGGCCCTGGGTACCTCTTGAGGTCCAACCGAGCCATCTTCACCCCCCATTATAACATCTTCACTTTCTATAACCCTAACTCCGTCACCAGCTTCTTGCACTAATCCTGATCCATCGCTAGTCCTTCTTACACCCTCCATTGGGATGGGACCGCTAAAACTTGGTCTGGGTAGAGACGCCAACGGTGCGTCCTCCTCAGAATCCGAATCATCCTCTGGCATAGGCTCACCATTTAAATCAAACTTGCCATAACTAGGGGGCCCCATATCAGCAATCCCCTTCTGCATTTTATATAATTCGTCCTTAGAGTAAGGGTTCAATTTGTTGGCGGCAGTTTGAGCACTAGAAATCTTGTCCTTAGAGTAAGGGTTCACTTTGTTATTGGCCTTGCCAGGATTAGCCCTCAATTGGCTCTGAATGCTACTTTTCGCCTTAGTAGCAGCTGCTCTTCTAGCAGCATTAACATCATATTCGCCAGCCATACAGCTACCCTCCACCTGGGCAACCGTCGCCGGCTCTAAACCACCAAAAGAAGTAGAAAATGTGGCTTTACTGACCTCTTTCTCCTTGCCCTTGTCAGCTTTACCACCATTACCATTACCATTTTTGCCACTCTTGGAATTAACATCTTCATCCGTCACCTCTTCAAATCTGGCTCTCCTTTCAGCCGTTAAACTTCTTCTGACCAAATCAGAAGGAGACTGTCCATCACTGGGCTTGATGAACGAACCATCGGGAAATTTATAAGCTTTACCATCAAAAAGAACTCGCCCAGCATCCATATCCTTATCAAGAGCAAAACAAACTGTTGCTCTATGACCCCTCCTATTACAATAGGAGCACACCTTTGGCTCATCATAGCCACCTCTATAACCATTACCACCATTGCCACCATTTCTCCCATTGCCTGGGAAGCGGTTACCATTGTTATTGCCATTATAATTTCGACGTTCATAACCTCTAGACTGATAAGAAGTCGACGTCGACGAAGAAGCGATTGGGGCCTTATTGGCCTTCTGGGTTTCTTGAACAAATATTTTTAATTGTTTAGTTAAATCGGCCAGGTGATCGACCATCTTATTATCCACATTACCCTCAACTTTTGCAGCAGGTAATCCCATTTGAGCCTTCTTGGCCTCCTGGGCTTTGACCATAATATCGTTATTTTTGGCCAAAACTTCGCTAACCTTGCTAACATATTGAGTGCAAGACTCTTGATATTTGTCCAACGCCAATAACTTGAGATGGGCCTGAATGTTCTCTTTGATAACCTCCAGAGCGGGCAGTTTCTGCTCACCATTAGGCAGTTCCTTCATCAAATCTTTTCTTGAAAGATCCTTCAAGACGTCCATACAAATATCCCTGCTGCATGCTGACCAAAACAAATCTTTTGCTTGGTTCTCATGCACTAACTCGTCCACCAGTATGAGATATTCCACCACTTCATCAAACTGAACACAGAGCTTTTTGAAGTCAGCCATAGAAGAAACACCACCTTTTGCTTGCCAGTCTCCAACAATTTTATTGAGGTCCATCATAGTAAACCTAACACCCCATCTATCAACCATAGCTTTAGAAAGCTTAACCCAATCCTTGTCCTTGAATGCCTGCATAGCAATAACCTCTTTTTCCACCTCCCTATCGGCAATAAAAAATCTAACTTGCTTCACCATATCCACATGGGAAGCACCATCAACAGCAGCAGCAGCTTCATACCTGCTAATGAACCATTTAACCTCCTCCCCATCAAACTTTGGGCCATCCCAAGAAACAATTCTAACTGAGGGAGTAAGAGGGTTAGAAGATCCAGAAGCAACAGCAGAAGAAGACATCCCAATAAGTAATGAAAAGCGTTAACAATCGATAAAATAACAAGCCTCTTGCAGGCCAATAACAAAATCCAATTAGAGTTCCAGAGAATAAGCCTCTTGCAGGCTAATAACGTTCTTGATCCAAGTAAGTCTTTTAAAGAAAGCTAGAGAATTCAAACCCCACGTTGGGCGCCAACTATGGTAAGGTAAACTCTTACAGTCGCCTTGCTGTAAGCAGAATCCGGAGGAGATATGTGGATTTAGCTGAAAACCCCGTCCTTCCAATAAAAATAACAAAATGGGAATTCTAAATCACTAAGCTAACCAATCTACTTGAATCTGATTGATAAAAATAATGAAACTCTAAAATATTTAACGCTTATTGAGATTTAAAGAAAGTGGCTGTTGATAAAAGAAATACTGATGACAACAATTAAGGTGTACCAGTGAAAGATCTGTAAAGATTGACTTTTATGTTTTTATAATATTTTTAATTGTTATGAGACAGCAATAATCAAGTCCCAGTGATGAAGACCTTTCCAAAGATACCCTGTATGAAGTGTTATTTAAACTGTTGAATTGTATTTCTAAAATGTTATGTAAAAAATAATAATGTTATAAGGGTATTACAAGTTATTTTAATTTGTTGAGTAATAAAAAATGAGACTGTGGTGGTCAATGATTAAGCTGTATGATGTGTCCCCCCTCTCAATTTCGAGTTTGAGAAGCGCTTAAGTATTCCTAGTCACGTGCCTAAGTTTTCCCCTCCAGAGCTCTTCCAGAGTCAATCCGGAGCCGGAACGGAGTCCGTACGGAGTCTGTACGGAGTCAAAGCGGAGTCCGTACGGAGTCGAAACGGAGTCCGTCCGGACTTCCGGACTCAATTTAGAACCTTAAAACCATAATAAAAAATCTAGAAAAATTACACATAATAGAGCTACTTCCCCTTTACCTACCAAACTAATTTTCGTAGTCTGCGCAGCTCTAATTACCCCGTGAAAATTCATCAAAGTTAAGTAATTTTTGAAAACGTAAATATTTCTATAAAACTTTAAAATTCATTTAAAAATATAAGAAAAATAGTAAAAATTCTGGGAAAATTTCCCAAGGCTCTTGAGTGTCTTGACTTGATACTTATAAATTTTTTAGACCATAAAATAAGTTTTCTCTGTAAAATAAATTGTTTTTTTGTAGGCATTCGCTCGTGACCAATTTCTCCATATTTAAAACTCAAATAAATTAAATAAAACCCTTTTATAAAAAAATAATAATGCCAATCTTGCACGCCGTAATAACTCCATTTACGTACTTAGGTGCAGTACTAAACTTTAGGCTACCACAACGTCATTAATAATATTTTCTTAATAATCACATCTATATTAATATTTACCATCCTTCAACCTCCTTGAAAATTTATTCATCATTTATAATTCCTTGATAATATTTTCTTTGTATCTCCTTATTTGATCATCTTCATATTTATTTTACCATGTACTTTAACATCTACATAAGATTCTATTATATTCTCTAGTTTTATGTTACTGTGCTTGTGCTATCTATGTCATTTTAATGACTTCACTATCAACTACATATCTCTCCTTCAGTCTCAATACATCAATATACATTGTTAACAAAACCCTTATACATATGATTACTCCCTTTTTGTAAACTTCACTATCTCTCTCTATACTGCTTTTCTTAATTTAGTGGAACCTCATTATTCAATTTCTTTCTGGTGCTCTCACATAGATCCTTATATACACATACTTCCATAACCTTTTTTTATAACATTCTTTACCCTCATTTTGTTCCTTCAACCCACAGCCATCACTTTACTCTACCTTTTCACACTACTTTTTCAAAGTTTCAGAACCTACATATGATATACTCAGTATTTTCATCTTTTAAAAAATGCTTAATATTATTTTTATTTAATATTGTTCTTACCATCTCTTTTCTTCTTAAGAGAATTATCAACACTTTTCTGATAAGTTATGAGTTTTTCATGATCCTTATCTGCCAGATTTTCGTTTTGTAGTGTCGTTCTAATTTTTTCTTTTAATAATTTTAGCTTTGTCGTTTTGTCTTTTGTTGCAATGTACTGTGGAACGTCTATTCCTAGAAGAGAAAAAATTTCAAGTCCATTGAATAGCTTCTTGGAAACTTGAATTGATGATCCCAGACGTGTGAACCCTTCTTCCTCATTACATTTTGACGTGTAATGCAGTACTTCATTCGCTGGCCAAAGTATCAACCATAGTCCATCACAGTTGTTGAAGTTTATTTTCGTCTCCAACTCTGGGAAAATAAACTCTCCTCCTTCTTGTCGTGGTTTATTCTTATTGTATGGGCGCTCATCGAGTTCATTTTTATACATATTTTTGGGGTACCAAATCCCAAATGCATATCGACTCCCATCCCTATCGCAGTGCGGAGTGTTACTGTATCCATTACCATTAATCCCCGTGGTCCATGTCAGATTTCCAAAAAAAGAGTCCTCTTCCTCTTCCCAACCCGGTATATTTAACTCTTTTGACAATACCCGTGCTTCCTCATATAACTTCTTGGACAACAACTGAAAGAAAAATCTATAAAAAATTGATAATCGTTTTTTTGCTTGATCTCTTTCAGCTTTTGTAATATTTTTGTTCACATATTGCCCTAATACAGTCTATTAATGTTTAAATAATTGGAAAACATGAAAAAATGCTTACTTAAATCGAGAGGAATCGAGCATCCCATCAAAATTCCTTCAGCAAACATTACTCCACTTTCTTGTGGTCCGTTACATGAGACCACATGCTCCAAAAGTTGAAGATCTCTCATGGCCTGTCTCGTATCGTCAAGTTTATTGAGCATTTTAAACTGCTCCAACAAAATCGATGATATAATTATTGGTCGTACACCTCTTTTTCTGGGCTGGATGAAGTATGTTCCCTCATTCAGCTGCTTGAAATCTTGTGGTTTTAAAGCTCCATATTGTGTCTTGTGTATCGGTTTTACTTTCAATTGTCTACCAAACATCAGATTTCCTTCTATTACACTAATTCCCCCCTCTTCTGCTTCTTTACTTGCCATAATATTTCTTTTTCCATTTTTGTTTGGATGTTTTTTCTTCCCTGCCCTTCTCCCTCGATTTTTTCCTTTACCATCCTTTCTCACAAAGTCTTCTTCTGAATCACACATGGGTTACTCTACTAAAACTTCGATTCAGATATAAATTCATGGTCAGTATATGACTTCTCAATCATTTAAATTACATAAACTAAATGTTTGAGTTGAAATAACATGATTCAGAGTCTAAGAGGGGCAATAATGCTCTAACAACATGCTCGCTGCATTAAACCTCAATCATGTTATTTCATACTAATCAAACACTAGACAATTTTTTGTTATAAAATGAAGATACTTTGACATACATTAATTTATTTTAATCCAAAAATTTTCAACCTCCTATTTTGTAACCAAAAAAAAACAAGAACGAAACGTTAATTAAAACTCAAATGAAATTTATTACTTTTAAGTTATCATTGCATGAATGAGTGACTAAGAGAGGCAATAACGCTCTAACAGCACGCATGCTGCATTAGTCATAAATCACATAACATTTACTATTCCCATAACTTCAAGAGAACAATTAACAAAAAAAAATCCACATACTTTCGTTAATATTCCAGTTGTTGTTGTGTACAGAAGAAAATCTGTAATACAAAAATAAAAATAAAATAAAAAGTATTAGTACAAATAATTACTATATCTAAACAATCTCTTGTCTAAATATTTTTTGATTGAATGACTATGAGCAACAATATTAAATTCACAACACTATCGCTGCATCAGTCATCAATCATGTAATATATTACCCCAAATTACAAAATTAAATGTGAAGAAAACCTAAGATTACTTACATACTTTTTTTAAAACGTCTATTTGCCCTAACTATAACTGAACCTACATTAAACAAATGCCATCCAAAATTCATAATGTTAGTAAATATATCCATTATTTTATGAAAATCTGTCTGGTAAAATTTATATGATTGAGGGTACTAAGAGGGGCAATAATGCTCTAACAACATGCTCGCTGCATTAGCCCTCAATCATGTAATATTTTCCCATTATGACAATTATAAAGTAATATTTTTAAAAATTATAACCATTTACATACCTTTTATACCGTGCAGCTTCTGTTCCCAAATAAGAGCATGTAAAAGAAAATTAAAAAAAAATTAGCAAAATCTTTTATTTATTTAAAACATTTTTTTGTATATATTACTTGATTGAGTTACTAAGAGGGGCAATAATGCTCTAACAACATGCTCGCTGCATTAGAACTCAATCATGTAATAATACAAAAAATTTTAAAGAATTTTCTTTGATGGAAAAACAATAATTTTACATACCTTTATTTACGCAATGATATAATTTTGAATCAATAAATATTATTAAATAGATATGAGTGAAACAGAACCTGAAGAAAAAAATCCAAGTCAATATCAGAACCACTCATACTACGTTTAACAATGTAAAATCAATTCATTCATTCACTAAAATTATTTGTAATATTTACGTACTTCATCATGCCATATATCAAAAAATATATTTGCCTGAATAACATGCTCAAACCTTTCAATAGTAGTTTGTTTTTATTCACCAAATATCTTCAAGCAATCCAGGTAGATATTTTCTGGATGGCTGGCGGAAAAAAGAAGATGGGGTGCTATAAAATTGCACTCAGCTTGCAATTTCGCAAGAAAAAATAGTAACTGAAGTTGCAAAGGCAAAAATTCCCCACAAGTATCTCCAAAAATCATACTTGTTTCATGAATGAGCTAGGATAGACATATTTATCACACAAAAAGGTACAAATTTAATGTTAAGCTGTGTGGAAGGTCAAATTCAAATTCTTGTAGACCACTTGCTGCTAATCGATACAATCCATGAACACATCTAGTCTTATATTTACTAGATTGAATGTCGAAAAATGTGATGGATATATATCACTTGCTTCCTAGCAATTAACTCACTCTTTGTTGGATGGAAACCAATCATCACATTATTATTTGCAGGGGGATACATCCTGCTATCAAATTCCTGCGAGCAATCTTGAATGATATTCTTGCTGGAAGGTTACAATGTTAATCAATTATTTTGACCACTTTCCAGCCATCGATTCAATATTTAGATGGCTGGCAAGCCAAAAATAGGTGCAAGTACCTGCCAGCCAGCAAATCGCTTGTAAGCTGACTGGCAGGTTGGGTGAATCAATGATTTGTTTAGCCCCTAATTTCATGCCAGCTAGAAACAAACCAATTCGGTTTCTGGCTGGCAGGGTAGCAGATTGAGTGGTTGGGGAAATGCATCAATTTCTACTTCCTTTCGGCAGGAAATATGATGCTTAGCTTGCTGGAAGGAATGAAGCGAATCTATGCTTTTGTCGAAACCTGAAAATGCCTGCCAGCCAGCTGAAAAGCATATCGCTTGCTAGCTGGCAAGTTGTGATTTCAATTGATCATATTTGATCAATTTGCTTGAGCAACTCGCTTGCTTCATGTCAGCAAGTTTAAAAAATATTGAGGGGAAGGAGATAAAAATTCATATTTGAGAAGATGATTTGCCTGCCAGCCAGCAGAAAATGATTAACTTGCTGGCTGGAAGGTTGATGTAGCATGCAGTGGTAATCAATCAATCGATTGATCGATCAATTGATTGATTGATCGATTGACTTGAACGCTACATCACCCTACCAGCCAGCTGCGATGTGACTTTGTCGCTGGCTGGCAGGGATGTACAATTGATTTGCTGTCTACATGCCAGACAGCTAGGCAGCAACTTGCTGTCTGGCATACAGCAAGCGATTGATTTTTGGGGGTGATGCTTGCCAGAAAAGGGTGGCAAGTGCCTTGCAAACTTGCACATGCCTGCCAGCCAGCTTAAAAGTAATTGGTATGCTGGCTGGCAGGGTCAGGATAAGAATTTTTTTAAGATGCCAGCCAGACAGCGATTAAAATGACAGCTGTCTGGCAGGCACTAAGTGAGACAGGAGTTAAACAAACTAAATATAAGAATAGAAACGAAATAAAAAACAAAAAGAGGCAGGAAATGAAAATGAAAGAGAAATACAGGCCAAAAAATGAGAATGAGAGAGTGAAACAATATAAAAATAATTAAAGAGAGAAAAAAAGAGAGAAACAGTCATTGATGAGCCACCCAAAAAAAAAACTTACTAATTAATTATTGACAGGTTCTGTAGGAAGTGATCAGAAGCAAGTCAAGGGGTCGAAGAGTTTGTTGGAGGAAGCGTAGGTAGTCCGTTTTTGATGAATAATGACAATTTAAGAATATCAAATTAAGACTCAGTCATAGAAATAAGTGAGGGCAAGCAAATAAAATGAGCAAACTTCAGAGATGGATAATATGCAAATTTCAACGTCAAAAAACATTTGGCATGTAAATAAGAGTGATGTTCTGTCAAACAAAAATCCATGCATAATATTTAAATCTTTAAATTCAAAAAAAATATTTAATATTTCTTAATTCAATTTTAATCACCTACATTTCAATTTCTAACTATAGTTAGTTGAATATTTCTGATTTTGTAGAATAGAATGTACACTACCAACTCAAAAATGTTTGAACAATGACAAAAAAAAATTGAAAAAAATGATTTTGTGTAGAATTTATGATAACCATTGGTAAGTCAATGATTAACTTCAATTATTTATTTAAATTTTTCCTATATCGGACATATCTTCTTTCAATTTCATACAATTTCAACCAGAATTGGTTATGAATTATATGGAGAAGTTAATTGTAAATACATGATGACAGTGGCATTGTAACATAACAAGAAGCAAAAAAAAGAAGGAAAACCGCAGCATCAAAGATTATTGCATGAGAGGAACAATATTTGAAAATCTACCAGATTGAAAAAACAAATACCCCAACTAATGGGGCAGTGGGAGAGTGACAGATAAGACTTATAGTGTCAATGGGATCTTTAAGCTGTTGTGCTACTTTCAAAAGGGCACAGAATTGTTTTTGGTGAGCAGGAAAGGGGAGGATGACACATTCTTGATTATTTTTGGTCCATAAGGGGCTTATGAGGCAGTTTGGAGAAGGTGAAGCATTGAATTGGTTAAGGTACCTTTACAGGAGAATGGCCTGATAAAAATTGAATAAATTCCATAGCATGAGATTAGGATAATCTTGTCAAAAATTTATACATACTGGCTGGGTCACAATTTCCCCTTAATTTTCAGAGTGGATTAGAATATGGGGGGTTAGGGGCAAGGAGATAAAAATATTTTCAAGTATTATAAACATATTTTCACTTTTTTCCTGGTTGTTTAAATGTTTGTACAGATTATGTCTCCTCTTAATTATTATTCATTCACCAAAATTTATTCATATTATTTATAATTGTTCCTGTCTATCACTAATCATTTTTGTATATTAGCTATTATAAAGTTCTCCTGCTTATTTAATATTGAGAAAAATGATATATTACAAGAATATTCTGAATGAGAAGATATTATAAGTAAAACTCTTCTTTTATACCTTTATAATAATAATTTTTTTTAGGGCATCATTGGCTTATTTTCTTTTTTTTTTGGTAAACAACATTTATATAACAATAATCTGAAAAGTTGAAAACCCCAACTTGGAAATTTTATTGGACTGTCTAAAATGAAACTTTGTTTCAATTATTGAGAATGTGATTTCAACATGTTCTCAACAGATAATCATTTACTCATCAGTGAGTGTTCACATGAGCTTCAAGGTGTGTTCAAAGTAAATTCAATACTTCTTCATGATGGTTTCATCACTTCCTCAATGTGTGCTCAAAAAGATATGAATTAGGGTTCAAGGTTGCGGACTTGCTAGCAAGTCCGCCCCCCATATTGCGTGGTGAGATTAACCTGATTTCTTTGTTTGAGACTACTCATCTGGGCCTCCCTATCAAGACAGGTTTTGGTGGAAATTTAAGAGGGATTTATGGCCATGTCACTGAATTGGTTGGAAAATCTGAGTTTGTGAAGTTATATGTTGGTGGAGCCGCAGGAAAGGTTCATTTTTACATTTCCAAAGGCGCTGTTAAAGCTGTTTGGGTGGGCCATTCTTGATAGATTTTCAATCAAGAATTGGTTATAAGTTTGATGTGGGAATCAGTTTGGAGTTGACTGGTGAAGATGAAAGGAGACTTCACATGAGGTTATCATCTCCTGGAGAGGATGGTTGGGAGACTAGGCCTGGTTTGTCTTCAATGTGCCAGTGCATGGACTGTTGTAGGAGAAGAAGAGAAGTGGGTGCTTTCTTTGGTTTTTTGGAGTGTGGCTCAGGCTCTAGTGGGAGTCTGTCTTTTTTAGAGTGATGAGGGCTGATCTCCCAAGTGCTACAACCTCTCCCCAAGATGAGGAAATCCCAGGCTGTAGTAGGTCAGCTCCCTTTGAGATATACCAAGTGGATTTTCAACTTTCTCTTTTTAATGTTTCTCTCCTCTGAAAGTATTCTTCATGTTTTTTATCAAGTATCTGTTCTCTCTCAATATTTTCAATTATTTTTAATTCAAGTTCAAAAAAGCAGATTGGTTATATATCCTTATTTAAAGATATGGGGAAAAGCTATGGAGTGGTGAGATTGGGTTATAAAAGTAAGTCCTCCCAATTGTGCACCTCTAGGGTTTATTTTACACCTTTCAAAAACATTACCTTGGCCACGTCTGTGAGAATTGGGAAAACCTCTGGTTATTTTTGTAGGATAGAAGAAGTCTCAACAAAAGAAAGGAAAAATTTCAAGATAACTGAAGAAAATCAAGAAAAAAAATCTGAAGATAATCAAGAAAGAAGAAAAGAATTATTTTTGTGAAGATCATCAAGATTAATTTTTGGGCCTCCAGCATGAGGTTAAACTGCATGAATTTTTAAAGAAAGAAGATCAGCATGATCAAATTTTGGGCCTCCGGCATGAGGATAAACTGCACAATTTTAGTTTAGAAGATTTGATTCAGAAGATGAATCAAGATTTGAAGATTTAGAAGATGCAAGTGAGGATGAAGATGTGGAATTGCAGAAAAGTTTTGGAGTGGTGAGATTGGGGAATAAAGTTAAGTCCTCCCAATTGTGCACTGCTAGGTTTTCTTCTACACCTTTCAAAAACATTACCTTGGCCACACATGTGAGAAATGGGGAAGCCTTTGGTTTTTGTTCCAGGTCTGATGGTGAAGACGTCCTGAAGATCTCTCAAGTTGAAGGTGGAGCTGCAAAGTATAAGAAGGTAGTGATAAAGATTAGGCCTGTCAATGAGCCTATTCCTATAGGTTTGAATCCTCCTTTGAAGAGACCTCCTTTGTCAAGAGATCCGTACTGTAATCTTCTGGTGAAGAATCCTCCTGATTTCGTGGAAACTGCTAGGGTGACTGTGGAAAGGTTTAAAGTTGTTAATTTTGGTCCTTATGGGTGGTTGTCTGATGAGGAAAAGAAGTTGTTGTTTCACATTATTGTTATGAGGGACAAAGTGTTGGCATTTGTTGAGGAGCAAAGGGGTGTTTTAAAACACTCTTATGGGGAACCTTACTTTATTGATGTGGTTTGTCATGAACCTTGGCAAATCAAACCTATTCCAATTCCAGCTGCTATTAGGAATGATTTTTTAGAGATTGGTAGGGAAAGGGTCAGGACTGGTTTAAACGAACAATCAAAATCTAGTTACTCAAGTCTGGTTTTCTTTGTAAAAAGAAGAATGGGAACCTGAGGCTGGTGCATGATCTTAAAGCCTTGAATAGAGTCACTATCAAGGATTCTGGAATGTCTCCAAGTGCAGAGGACTTTGTGAAAGCTTTTGATGGAAGGGTGTGTTATGGTTTGGGAGATATTATGGGTGGTTATGATGAAAGGGAACTTCACACTGATTCACAGCCACTTAAAACATTTGAGACTCTTCTGGGAAGATTTCAGCTCACTAGGTTGCCTCAAGGAGCAACTAATTCAGTAGAAGTATATCAAGCATAAATGGCTTGGATTTAACAGGATAAGGTCCCTACTCATGCTGGTATTTTTATTGATGATGGTGGAATCAAAGGACCCTCCACTGATTATGGAAATGAGTGCTGAAGGAAAACCCAGTTATAAGGAGATTTGTTTGGGAATATGCAATTACTCTAGAGAGAGTATTGCTTAGGATTGAGGAGGCTGTTTTGACCGTCTCTGGGTCAACGTTTTGTTGTTGTGTTCCTTCTCTAGAAATCCTGGGTCATGTGGTATGTAAGGAGGGAAGGATTATGGTAAAGAAGAAATTTAATAAAATTTATTCATGGCCAAGGCCTAAAAATAGTACTTAAGTAAGGGGATTTTTGGGGGTTTGTGTGTCTTTCAGAATTTTTAATAAAGATTTTTCTTTGTTGGATTCACCTTTGAGGAAGTTGACCAGGAAAGACGCAGAGTGGGTATGGACTGAAGAGTGTGAAGAGGCTTTTCAGAAGTTGAAGAAGGTGGTAGGTGAAGATATTATTCTTCACAAGTTGTATTATGGTGTTGGTGCTGGAAGAATTTCTCTGGCAGTAGACTCAAGTTATATTGCTGCTGGTGCTGTTTTGTCTCAGGAAGATAAAACTGGGAGAGTCAGGCCAGTAAGTTATGAGTCTGTGGACTTTAATGAGGTTGAATCTAGATATTCTCAACCTAAGTTGGAATTGTGTGGTGTAGCAAAAATTTTGAAGAAGCTGAAAACTGTTTTGTGGGGGCAGAATTTCAAGCTGCAGGTGGATGCAAAGTTTCTGGTTCAAATGATCAATAAACCTAGTCTTCCAAACGCTCCATTGACTTGGTGGGTGGCATTTATTCAGCATTTTTCTTTTGAGCTGGTACACAAACCTGAAAAAACTTTTACAATGCCAGATGGATTATCAAGCAGACCACCCACAAATGAAGATTCAGACTCTGAAGAATTTAATGAAGATGTTCTATTGGTTATGGCCAGCATAAAGGGTGGTGAAGAATTTTCTCTCCTCCCCCATGAGGCTAAACTAGAAGATTGTTCTCTCCTCCACCAAGAGGTTAAACTAAATGGTTCCGATCTTGATTCTGGTGAACAGGATGTTTTTGTTGATGAAGATGGGGCTGTTTTTTTGGGATGTCTCAAAATTGGAAAATGGTGTTTTTGTTGGTGAACTGGATTCTCTTAAGATTCAGTGGAAGAAAAAGGATGTTCCAAAATTTAGGGATTGGTTTCCTGGTTGGGATGGTCAAGTGCCTCATGTGTACACTGGTGATTTTGATGATAGGGCTGTACCCTTGGAGGTTGTTTTGTTAGATTTTGAAGATGAGACCTGGGGTCAGACTGTAATTTATTTTATTATGGTTGAATATCTGTTAACATTGGAGAGGCCAGATATTTGTGATGATGATACTTGGGTGGAAATCAAGAAGAAGAGTCCTGGCTTCTATGTGTCACGAAGGAGGTTAATGAGGAGGAGACATCCAAATCCTCAAGTGGTGGTGACTCAGAAGAAGGGTCAAGAGTTGGTGTTGAAGTCTTCGCATGAAGACCTTGGTCATAGAGAATTTGGGGAGATTTATAGGAGAGTAGCTGATAGATTTTTGTGGCCAGGTATGAAGTTGGCTGTACAGGGTTAAGTTCAGTCTTGTGAAGAATGTCAAAGAAGAAGTCACTTGAAACCTAAAGATGTTGGCTGTGCTACTGGTGAATCAACTGTGTTTGGAAGAGTCAGTCTGGATGCTGTAAATATTAAAAAGGGCAGGTATAAATACTTGATTGTTTCCAGGGCTGATTTTTCTTCTTGGGTTGAGGCAGTGTCTCTGGTTAATTTGACTGCCAAAAATGTGGAAGAATTTTTGAAGAAGGAATGGGTGTCTAGGTATGAGTTGATGAAGTTGGTGAATTTTGATGGTGGGCCAGAGTTTGGAGCTGAATTTAAAGAGGCTGTGGCAAGTATTGGTTCTAAAGTCAGAGTGGCTAAACCCTATCATCCTGAAGCTGAAGGCATGGTTGAAAGAGACCATCAAGTTATCAAGAATGCTTTGGTGAATATGTGTGGAGATAGTGCTGAAAAATGGAGGCATTATTTACCCTTGGTGTTATTTGCTTATAGGGTCACTGTTAAAAGGACAACTGGCTATTCCCTTATGAATTAATTTTTGGGCAGAAAGATGTTCTACCAGTGGATTTGGAGTCAGTCTCTTATCTTTGAATTGATTGGGATGATGTATGCTCAAAAGAAGATTTGCTCTGTGCCAGGATGCAACAGTTGGAATGTAGAGAGGAATGTCAAGAGAAGGCATACTCTAGAATGATGAAGATAAGAAATCAAACAGTCAGATACTGGGACAAGAAGTTGGCTCATAGACTTAGGAATCCCTTGAAACCTGGTTTTTTGGTTTTGGTTTATAATAGAAGTTTGGAGATTCAGTGGGGAAAAATGTTTTCTGACAGATGGAATGGACTTTACAGAGTGAGATCTCAGGTTTCTGGGGATTCTTATGTTTTGTAGGAGTTAGATGGAGCAGTCTTAAAGAATAGAGTGGCTGCTGATCAAGTGAAGAGATTTTACCCAAGAGGCTCTAGAAGTGAAGATGATTTACTCTGCAATGAGGATAAACTATGGACTATTATTTAAATTTTGGATTTTGGTGATGCTGTGCATCTGTTTTGATGTAAAATTTTTTTGTTAGAAGGTACCCATGGGTGGGGCTTCTAGATTGGATCTTAGCAAGTGTAGGGGTAACTGATGAGCTGGCTGCTCTGTAGAACAGTTACCCCAGATTGTCTGTTTCCAACCCCTTCTCTTAATTTGGTTGAACCCTAGTATTGGTTTCTCTTCACAGGTTTTAGTCCTCTATGACTTTAAACTGGAAGTTAATTTGGTTTTTAAGTGCAGGACTCTTCACACCTATTGTTTTTGGTTTATTGTGTTGGATTTTGTGTTTTTGTTAGAAGGTACCCAGGGGGGCTTCTATATTTTATTTTGGAAAGTGTGGGGGTAACTGATGAGCTGGCTTCTCTGTAGAACAGTTACCCCATAATGTCTGTTTCAAGTATTTTGTTTGTCCTAGTTGAATCCTAGTTCTGGTTTTTGGTATTCAGGTTTCAAGTCCACTATGACTTTAAACTGGCTTACTGGCTTGGGACTGGCTTCTTTGGTCTATTTGGATTGGTGGGGGATCACTGGTGGTCTCCCATCATTTTAACTTATTGGAGGAATCCCACTCAGTGATCATTTCCTTGGACTGGACCTTCTATGGAGCCAGACTTTTTTTTTTCTTTTATTTAATTTTTGTGTCTATGGTTATGTTAGATAGTAGTTTTAGATTTTTTTCTTTAAATTTTTTTATGGGGGTTGTTTGGATATAAATAGGGAAAAATCACAAATTACATTATATGGTGTCACCATATCAGGGTCACCTGGATGTGGGAAAGCATTGGTGGGGAAAGGCTCATCAATGGGCAAGGCAATGCTATTTTCTTTTTTATCTCTATCTCATTTTTTATTATTTTCTTTGATTTATATTTATTTCATCTTTTCTTAATGATATTATTTTTCTTAATTTATTTTTTATCTCAATTCATATAAAAATTATTTAAAGGTGTATCCACATCAAGGTGCACTTGGATTTTGGTAAGGTATCAGGGGAACAGCTCATCAATTGGCTGGGGGATACCATTATGTTATTTTTTTAGACAGGATGAAGGGTCTAGTGGAACTCAAGAACTTTTGGATACTACTTCAAGATATTCTGTTAGTCCCCCAAGACTTAAAACTGGCTGGTTTTTTTTAATATTGCTTCAAGATTTTTATTTTTGTTACTACTGTGGATCTGTTAGTCATCTAAGACTTTAAACATGCTGGTTTTCAAGATTTTATCAAGAATTTGTCTTATACTTTTTTGGATCTACTAGTCCTCAAAGAATTTAAACTGGCTGATTACAATTGTATTTCAAGAATTTGAATCCTCTATGGGTTCTGAAGTCTGTCAAGACTTGAAACTGAACACTGTGGTCAGTCCATCAAGACTTTAAACTGAAGAATGGTATAGTTCTTCAAGACTATAAGCTGAGGATGGTTTGATGGTTGAGTCCTTCAAGACTATAAACTGATAATGTGGTGATGGTGTGATTTTGGCAGAGGGCATCCAAAGGGGGAGTCTCTGAATTTAGTTAAGGCAAGTGTGGGGGTAACTGATGAGCTGGATGCTCTGTAGAACAGTTACACCAGAATTTTAGTTTATTTCATTAGTCTTTAATAGTTTGATCTCTGGTTCTGTCTTTATGATTTAGGTTTTGAGTCCCCCAAGACTATAAACTGAGGGTTTTTGAGTCCCCCAAGACTATAAAATGAGGGCTGTTAGTCCCCCAAGACTTAAAAATGAGGATGAGTCCCCCAAGACTTTAAATTGAGGAGTTTTTTTTGTTATATTTCTATATCAAGAATTTCAGGCAAAAATCAATTAAAGTAGAGAATTAAGATATGAAACAAAGTGTTCAGCATTAGTCTTGAACTGGTGGATGAGGTGTCTTCTTTTCTCTATTTCCTGTGGTTCTTTGGCAGAAGTGGATTGGAAGTAGTTTAGAATGAGATGTTTTTGTTGAGAAGAGTGTTTTTGGAATTTGTCCATGATGGTGGGAAATTTATTGGGTTGTAGTGTTTCAATGGTTCCCACATTATCATCATCACTGTCTGGATGGGAATGAACTGGAAATTCATCAGCTTAAATTTCAGTATGGATAAGAACTATTTTTACCATCAGAAGGACAAGGTATTGTAGAGCTAGTGGTTTTAGTGGTGTTGGAACTCGTTTTGGAAGGGTGTAACCTGTTGATTAATCTGGGTATCAAGATGGAAGGCCTAGATCTTTTGATTTTGCTGGAAGATGGACCAGGTTGAGGGGGAGGTGAATCTGTTGCAGATGATAATGAACCAGGTCTTAAGCAAGATTTCTTTCTGGAATAGAAGGCATCACAAGCAGTTCTGTATGGATGAACTGGTGGTGATATGGTGCAGATGAGGTTATGGTCAATACAGTATTGACAGGGACCCGTTTCAGAGATGGATTTCAAAAAATGTGTGAACATGGTAGTTTTGGTGAAGGAGAATGCGGAAATTATCAATTGGAGGGAGGATGTGGTCTTCCAACATTTGCAGAGGCCTTTGTTGGTCTGTTTGGTGCTGTTTTGGTGTGTCTAAATTGACATTGGTTAAATAAATGGGTGTTTTTTTGGTTTTATTCAGTGAATATTGGGACTATAAGTATGCAGGTACTACCATTGGATAGTCCCAGTTTTCTCTATATTTCATGTCTTGATGACATTTTTAATATTCTAAGTTTTAAGGGGTCATTTTCTCATTATCCATTTCTAAAAGATAGCGGTTTAATTTTTTTTTGTGTTTTCAGGATAACCTTAAGTCTTAGGTTTAAGTGCTTAAAACCATTTAGTAGAGCTAATTTGGCTCTATATTTTATGTCTCAATGTTGTCATAGCTTAATTTTGTGTTTTAAGGGTTTTAGTAGTTGTGGTGGATTTTTCTAAGTATTTTGGGCTTTATTGGAGGTTTTTGGAGGTTTTCTGGCTTCAGGGAGGTCTGGCCATCTCAAGTTGGGCCCCCCCCTCAGTTATAGAAGGCTGGGGAGCTCTTTTAGAGGGGTTTTATTCAATTTGGCTGCCAAAAGCACCAAATTTGTTGCTGTGCATGGATTCTTTAGATGGTGGTCTGTGTGTAAATACTGAAAAAGACAGTTTAGGGCAAATTTAATTATCATACAACCATCTGGAGGGATATCATTGTTTTCTCACTCAGTTTTCACTGTTTTTTGGCCACAATTGGCTGTGTTTGTTGCAAGTTTAGTTCTTCATTTAACTCAACTTTGACATCTGGTTTTTCTGGTGTAGCTTTGCAAGCTGCATCAAGTATTATTTCTGTTTTCTGTGCAAAAAGTGCACAGTGTTTTGTTTTTCTGGTGTGGATCTTTCTTCATTTCAGGTTTCTGGCTCTTTGGTTCTCAGTGGTCTGCTATTGGCTACTGTCTTGACTTGTTAAGCAGTCAAGAAGTATGTTGGAAGGGGTATAGTAACAGTCTCTAATTTGCTGTAGCAAATAAATCTCACCTGGTATTTCTTAAAGGGACAGAAGATTTTCTCTCCAATTTTACTCCAACTCCCTTGGTCAAGGCTTATAGCTAGTACTATAGGATTATCTACAATGGCTGTTTTTTCATGTTGTATTATTATAATTTTTAGCACTATTATCATAAATCTTTTTTAATTTAATATGAATTTTATTATGAATTTTTTCTATTTTATACTATAAGAATAATTTTTAACATTATGTTGATTATCCTTTTTCTACCATAATTATTTACACTACAATAGATATTCATTCTTTTTATTGCTTATAATAGGAGGTTCCAAACAGTAACATCTAAAACTAGACAACTTCAGTTTCAAAACTCCATTCCAAGGCATCATCATAAATGGCTTACTTGGGGTCAGACACATCAAAAATGAGGTCAAATACTTCCTACTATTGTACCATCTCCCCAACCACAATTCAGCCCACAAATAAACACATCCACCCAATCCACTGCACATCATATTCCTTCTCCCCAAGCCCCACTTTTTAGATGCACTAAAAATTAATGAATTTTTCTAAATCAAAATTTATGACTCAAATTTTTATCTTCTCATCACATTAAGTTCATTCCTTTTCATTTCTTGAATCATCACCTTTTTCCAGATGAATTTTCTATTCTTCCAGGAATCTTATGGTTGCTGAGATATTGAACTTCAAATTTAAGTCTTCTTTTTTGCACTATTTCACTTTTTCTTGTTTCCATGTAATTGATACACATTCATAGTGCATTATTTACGAATTTTACTTACTCTATATTCAATTTCCCCCAAATCTCAACTATGATCTTTCTCAATCTATTTTTTTCTACCTTTCAATCAAGGTAAGTGTCAACTCCTTTTTCTTTATATGCCTAAATGATATATCTGTCTATTTATAAAGAATGCACACTCAAATAGGGGATATCAATGTTCAGGGATCTGCAATTAGGGATCAGGAATTTTTTTGCTTGGATCAGACATTATTAATTGCGGATGACTCTTATCCACTAGCCCTGGGACTAGTGGATAAGGAGTTCATAATAATGCATTATACCACCTCTTATACCCCAATTTACATTCCTAATTCCTGATCCCAAACTCATCACATCCATGCTTGATTTGTAAGTAAGTCACATGACATATAAATGCAGATGACATCCTTATGTGTCTCTTCACTCTATGCTACCTGAATTTTGTGGCAAAAACATAACATTTTTTCTCATCCTTATGTGTCTCTTTACTCTATGCTACTTAATTGGTGGCAAAACCATAACATTTTTTTCTATCTGCACACCCCACCTGCTTATTTGGTGGAAAATTTTTACTTCCCACTTCCCACTCATCACCTAAACCTTTTTACCAAAAAAATGAAGCATCTCTCTATAAGGAAGAAACATCACTAAGCTATAAATGCTATCACTTTAACTTTAGCTGCTGACTCTCATTCTGACTTGCGTTTGGAAGACACTTAAGCTTATATGTCTTTTCAATGATCTTTATGAAGAAGATGATCCCAAACCTGCAGCAGATATCCCATCCCTTGAATCACAAAACCTTTTTTTACAAGCATATGCTCTGTCGATATGCCAATCACACTCCAACATTTTTAAACACAAATCATTTAATTTTTTTTTCATACTCTCCAAATGTTCAACTTGTGTGCTTTATTCAATTTGTTTGGTATTTTTTTTTTGCATAATCATTTTTATTTTGAATTTACGCTGAATGTCTCTTTTTTGAATGTCTAATTTGTTTTCATTCAATAGCTCAACTTTAAATTGCATATTTTCTGCAAATGTATAATTTTTCACTGTTTCTTTTTTTCATTCTCCCTCATATCTTTTTGTCCTCTCCTCAAACATCCCTCAAAACTTGGTTTTATTTATTGTCTCATATCATCCCTCCAGGTAAGTCATTTTATTCATTTTTTGATTGCTAATTATAATTTTTTTTGTTTTTTTTCTGTTTTTTTCTTTTTTGTATCCAATTTTTTTTGTAAGTGGTTATTTTTGATTTTTATGGTAAAATTAAACTTTTTTCTCTCCCTCTTTTCTTTCTTTTTTTAGCTCTATCACCCTACTCTTCATCCCTCCTTGGCATGGTCATTATCCCCCCTTTCCCTTATTTCACTTTTTTTTTGTTTAAATGTCATTAAAACACATACATTGCACATTCTTTATGCATTTCACTTACTCCATATTCAATCTCCCCCAAATTCCAAAATCAATCTTTCTCACTCTACTTTTCCTACTTTTCAATAAAAGTAAGTTTCATCTCCTTTTTTTCATGCCTATGTTATATATCTGTCCTTCTATGAAAATTTCATACTTAAATATATGCATGACTCTTATCTGGATAACAGTGGAGTTATTAAGCTCTTCTTGTTCTCATCTCCATTACAACTTTTCAAGTCTTTGTAAAATTTTGAAAATCAGACTTGGAATTAGGGTTAGGTTTTTTTGAATCTAACTTCCTTTTTGCTAAAGATTCTCCTGAAGACTACTTTCATTTCTGACAAACAGATTTGAATTTGGTTCAGTTGTTGCTGAAATATTAACCTTTAAAGTTGAGCCTTTTTTTCCCAATTTAAACATTTTTTATTTCATGTTTTAATGTAACAAATTAGGGTTAGGTTTATTTAAATCACATTTCTATTAACTGAAGATTCTACTGAAGCCTATCTTTTATTTCCCAAAAACCGTTTTGAATTTGGTTCAGTGCTTGCTGAGATTTTGACCTTAAAAGTTGAGCCATTTTTTTCAAATTTCATATAATTTATTTTATGTTTTTATATTGCATAATTAGAGAATAAGGCTTCTGAAACTCTTATCTTATCTTTATTCAAGCTTATATCTCCATATTTTTGGAAGTTTTATCATCAATGTTCAATTTTTTGTGGAATTTGGTGAAGCAGAGCCAGAGTTTGAGTTATGTCTATTCAAATCTTATGTTCTTTTAGCTGAATATTCTTCTGAAGCCTATATTTCATTTCTTATAAACAGATTTGAATTTGGTTCAGTGGTTGCTGAGATATTGACCTTTAAAGTTGAGCCTTTTTTCTAAATTTCACTTACTTTATTTCATGTTTTTATATTGGATAATTAGAGAATAAGGCTTCTGAAACACTTATCTGATAATTATCTATGCTTTAATCTCCCAAAGCTTAGGAACACTCAATTATTTCATGGTCAATTACTTTAAAAAATTATATATTCGTGCATTTCAATCTAATCATAAACTGGCCAAGAAATCTGGACTTCCCAATTGGAAAGATATAAAATGGGTTGAACTTAGTAATGACTATATCTTTGATTCTAATGTTATAATCAACTATTGAGGATTTCATAGCCAGAGACATCAATACACAATATAGGGGTTGGACTTGCTAGGAAGTCTCCAACCTGAACTCAGATGGAACTCAGACTGAACTCATAATAAACCCATACTGAACTCTACTTGAACACCCACCTAAAAATTTTCTGCTGAGTGGTATTCATTCCTGATTGTATAGTTCCTTTTTCAATAGCTCAATGTGTGCTCAATCTGTGGTGAGATTGGGTCCAAGGTTGCAGACTTTCTAGCAAGTCTGCCCCCCATATTGTGTGGTGCATGTTGACAAAACTGATTCTAATATGCTTACTTTTTGGCTTTTCTGTTATATCAATCCTATTACTGGAAGATCAATCCCTTCACCTGCTAAAATCAAAATCCATGTACTATACTTTCCAGATCATAAATGTATTATGGATTTTGGTTTAGGAAACGGGATTATGGAAGTGATTTGGAATTCTTCAAGAAATAATCACCAAACTACTAAGGCACCTCCTGGATTGGAATCTTGCAAAAAGATTACTCATGTTGGATTTTCTTTTCAGATCAATCAAATTTTGATAAAACAGGTAAGTAAGGTAAGGGGTGAAAGGTCAATTTCTAATAAAACATTAGGGAGGGGTTCTAAATATGGTAATTAAAGGATTTACAAATTTTTATTTTTTTTCTTAAATTTTTAATTCATCTGTTATTAAAGATAATCAATCAAATTAAGTATTGTACCATCAAGCCCTTGTGCTTTATAAAGGTGTTCATGCAATTATATACTATGAATGAGTTTGTAATACCATTCTTGTCATATGTTTTTTTTGACTTTGCTCATGAAATCATTGATAGATAGCATTTGGGATTCTTTACTTGGTTTATTATCTTTTCCAATTGATTTACTTAATTATTTATGAAATAAAATGAAAATTTGGTAATCCTTACCCCCTTCCAGAGTAAATTTCAGGGGGGAGGGGTATTGCCAAATTTTTAAATAAGATGTGTAAATTTTTTGACTTGAAAAAAATTTGGAATGAAATATGAACAAAAAAATAAAAAACTAGTCAACAAGAATTTTCATTAATCAGTCGATTTCATCAACAGATTGATTAGCTTTAACACATTTTATCAAGAAAACTTACCAAAAAAATTGGATTGAAATATGAATGAAAAAAATAAAAAAAACTAGTCATCAAAAATTTTCATTAAGCAGTAAACTTCCTCAACAGATTAATAAGCTTTAATGCATTCTATCAAGAAAAAATTCTAAAAAATTTGGAATAAAATATGAATGAAATAAAAAAAACTAGTCATCAAACATTTTCATTAACCATTCAATTTAATCAACAGATTTATTGGCTTTAACACATTCTATCAAGAAAACTTTTGTTATTGAACAATCTTCAAGTTTATACTTGAGTTTCATTTGATCAAATAGGAAATTGTACTCAAGAGCCTTCTCCCCTTTCTTTATCTCAAATTTCTTCTCCTCCAAGTCATGTGCTCTCTCATCCCACTTTAAACAAAGCTTGAATTTCTTCTCCTATTCTGGCTTCAGACTTTCTTGCTTAAGGATCCTAGTTTCATTCATTTGCCTTTTGAGAAATGAAAAAATAAAACAACTAGACAAGAAATAAAAGCTCACTGGAGTGAGATCAGGTTTGTTAATATTTCCATAAGGATCTATCAAAAATATATCTTGATTGTTGGAAGTTAAATGAGGGGAGGCTTGAGTAGAAGAGGAAAAAGACAGATTTCTTTCAAAATCATGTTTAGAGATATCATCTTCTCCATCCAACATGTTTGAAGGACTAAAATCTGCTTTCTCTCCAAATATGGAGTCCATCTCTTTTTAGTAAGGACATAAAGAATCAGGTTTATTGTCTATAGTTATGATGCCCTTACTGATATGAAGGTCAGTAATACTAAAACCAGTGGAAGATGAAAGAGTCTTAGATTTCTTGTATTTAGCTTGATAGTGCTTGAAGTGTTCAGACATCTATTTAGGTGAAAGATTAATCCTTTTCTTTGTCTTATTTCATAATTCATTGGCCATTATAAGATATCCATTGACATTTGATGCAGGGGGCTGTCCTACTTTAGTTGCATTTTCAGTACCAAAACAAGAACTATAATTAGTTTTAGTTTTAAGCCAGTTTATAAGTATGAGATGATCATATTTTTTTAGTTGAACAGTCTTTGATTTCTCAGCTGAGTGGGGGAAAGAGGGAGTAATGGGATTTGAAGGAAATCTGGGGGATGGCTGCCTTTGAGAAGATCTATGATGACAATGCATGTTAAGATATTTGAAGATGAAAAGGAGAAGAAAAAACAGATGAGATGGGGAGGGGTTTTGAAAAGATAGAATGAACATCCAGGCTGGGAGTGCACAGAAAGGTAGAGAGGCTGGCACATCCAGAAAGTTTCCCAAGATGTGGTTATGAAAAATTGAGGATAAAAATGTCAGATAGAGGTCAACATTGACACATAAAAGGTCTAATAACTCAATTATTAGAAAAAATAATTGTGGAAGATAATTGGGGTATAATTATTTTTATCCACAATTAATTTAATTGCAGATTGGTCAACATTGATACCCCATATTTTTGTTATTTTCACTATTCACCACAAAATATGGGGGGCAGACTTGCTAGCAAGTCTGCAACCTTGAACCCTAATTCATATCTTTTTGAGCCCACATTGAATTAGTGATGAAAAACCAAGAAAAAATATTGACATACTGGTGAACTCAATATGAATACAACTTAAACATTTAATTAAGCTTAGGTGATAATACTTTGAAAAAATCTTGAGATATGAAGAATGAGATTTTTTTATAGAAATTTTAATACAGTGCAGAAGAAAATTTTGTGGATATTATAAATGAGGAAAATAAAGCGGAGCCAAAAAGAACTTAAAACCATCACTTCCTGTTAAATGACAACTTTTTTTGAACTATTGAACTATTTTCTTTTCTGGATAATGATGAGATATGGTACTGAATCACACCACAAAAATAAATTTCCAAAACATGAGAGCAAACATTAAATTCCCAAAAATCAAGACTATGTTTTTTTCAAACATTCAAAACATGTATCTAAGTACCATTTAATCAATAAGTGTGTGGGGTAATATTATTATTTAAATTAAAGTTTAAAAAGTATATGAATGGGGAGCCAGCCCAGTTGGAATAATTTTCATATATCACACTTAATAAATAATGGAGGAAAGTTGAATTTTTATATCCAAATCAATTTATAATTTAATTACACAAATCACATCCTTGAAGACCATATTATTTTCTTACTCCACATCTTCCCTGCCACTAAATTCTTTTTTCTTTCCTCCCTTCTTTCCTCCTCCTCCCTCTTTTTTTGATACTTTACTATAGAAGAGAATTCCTTTTGATAATACTCTATAAAATCCAAATTTGTTGGATATTGAACAAAAAATCTACTTAAATGATTAATGAGACAGGTATTCTTGGCCAATGGATCAATTTCTAAAAATACTGGCACATCTGGAACCATTAATTTAAGATTTCTAAGACAGGAGCATAATCTCTTGGAAACCTGAATGGAAGATCACAACCTGGTGAAAGTACCGTTGTGGTATGCGCCACACAGGTAGCCTATCTTTTAGACTAATCTGCTTGTGTAGCCCAGGAAGAACAATGGGAATCTTAGCACAGTAGATAGTGTTATCATGAATGTGTAATAATGTGTTTCAAAGAACAAAGGAAAAGAGAAGTGCAGAGGAGGATTTAGGGTCTGTGCACTCAGATTTTTCAGCAAGACGTGCCACACAAAGGAAATGGTGTATTATCAACTTAGGAGTGCAAGAGCTAAACATTATGGATTAGTATTTTCTAATAATTTTGTGTTATGCGTTAAGGAAGGAATTATGGCTCAAGGAAGGCCTCAAGTACATGGTATACAGCACCGCGGCAAGTGCAGTAATTTACTGAAACAGGTAATGTAAGTGGCAGAGTCTAACTACTTAAGTAAATTTTCAGAAATATGGACTTAGTAATGAAGAGAGGAGAATGGGGAATTGATCACAAAATTACCCAAAAGTCGAAGACACAAGGATTAGCGCTAAAAGGTGTCAGCATGGGAAGTAGCGCTGAAACAATGCAAAGGTACAGTCATAAGCGCACATGTGGAATATGAGTGAAACAAGATAATACTAGTATTAGTAGGCTTAGGGTATGTTTAGGCGCTGTAGTAGCTACAAGTGGTGTATTTAGTTTACTAATGGATTAGTTATTGTTTTACTAATATGGCACTAAAGAAAGCACTGGAGGTCCACTAAGGAACTGTGTCTGGAGCGCTGAAAAATATAAAAAGGAAAGGCTATATAATAGCAAAAGGAGAGTTGTTAGGTAGAAAAAATATTATTCAAATCAGTCATTTGATTAAGAACATTAGAGCTTCATATTATTTACTTTTGAAATATATTGTGATATATAGCAATTTGTCTATTTCGTGATTACTCTGATAACAGTAAGAGATTGTATTTTTCTGCAATTGAGTATTTAAGAGTATAGGGGAGATATTCTGATTCTTTTAGAGTTTGTGTGTCTGTGTGTGTATTTCATATAGTTTAGTGAAAAAGCGCAACACAGAGGGAATATATAGATTCAGTAGGATAAACTATTATTAGAGTTATTTTATTTCTATAATAAGGCATATTGAAAGAGAGTGCTTCAAGAGGGAGTAGCTGTGAATATAAGCACTTATTAAGAATAGAAATATCCAAATAGAAATATTTTTTTCCTTATCTTTTAACTCATCTCTCAACTTATAAGCTATCTATTCAGGTATTAGTGTACACATTATTGCGCTGTCTTTAAAATAAGAGTGGCAGGTGCTTCTTTTTAGAAATGGAAAAGAAGAACCAACACATCTCACATTGTGTCTACTGCTTACTACTTCAGAACTCTCTAAAATTGGTGTCACAAAAGTAGCATAATTGTAACTAGTTCTTTGATTAGATTGTTTGTTTTTCAGGGTTTTGTCAAGAAGACATAATCAAGCTGGCTCTTCAGTGGAAGAGTCGTAGGGTCTACAACAAGTGGATCAATAGCCGTTATCAGAGGATAGCATAGGTTTGTATCATGGATATATTTGGATTGAATTATAAAGTGTGTGTTTATTTTTTTTCTTCCATTTCAACTTTTATTTTGAAGATGGAACCTACTGCCACTACATCTAAGGGATGTCAGGAGAGGTTTAAATTGCCTAATTTGTCAGCGTTGTTTCCAAAGAAGGTACCTACAATTATTATGTGTAAAGATGAAAGCTTGCGTTTTTCAGTCATTAATACCAAGAAGTTCTTATGTAGGTTTGAACAAGCAGCTGAAGTTCATGGAGTGACTGAATATGATATGGTGCACCAAGTATTGTTTTTTGTAGAAAACAAGTTCAAGGACAATCTAGAGGATTTAAAGAGTCACAAAGAGCGTAATTAGTCAGCACTAAAGGAACAGATTCTTAAGAGATGGCCAAAGAACACTGAGGAAACTAGGTACACAATTAAGGATCTAGATGTCCTGGTAAAAAAGGACAAAGCTGGAGGGGGTGTTCAAGACCCTAAGGAATTTAAAAGTTTCAGGGAAGAATTTGATAAAATGGTCAATTATTTGGTCAGAAATGAAGATTTTAGTGATAATAGTGCATCTTAAACTTGGTTCTGTGAAGTGTTAGTTCCAGAAGTGGAAGACTGTGAAAAGAGGCACCTACTTAACAAAGGAAAGTTAGTCAAGAAGAGGGATGAAAATTATAAGTACCCAAGATTAGAGGAAGTAGAGAAAGCAGTGGAAGAAGAAATGAAGTTGTGTCAAGTTGAGCGCTGCACAGTTAGAGTTTCTTTGGATAATGAGGAAATAGACAAGTATGTGTCGGATGTTTGATCTTATCCTCAGGTGTTGTCTCCTAAAGCTAAAGTTTTTACTAAAGAGCCAGATTCTGTTATGGCTAGGATTAAAAAATTGGAGAAGAATATAATAGAAGCAGTAAAGGATAAGTAGGTGTTTAGGCCCAAGAGTTCTTCCCATCTATCACTTTTTGCTACTATAGTATCTTACTATTGTAATAAGGAAGAGCATACTAGGATGAGGTGTAATGCACTTCAAAAGGATAAAGAGGAGAGGGTAGATTACAAAGATGAAACTACGCTTATGTTGGAAAATGGTACTAAGCTTGTTAAAGACAGGGATTTAGGGATGCAAGCCATGGTCATTGATCATATTAATAAGAAGTCTATGGAGAGTAAGTTGAGAAAGGGAAAAGAGCTTGAAGCTAAAGAGAAAGACAAGGATGTGAAATCAGTCAATTTTGTAGTTACTTGAGCAGTGTTGGATTTTAAAGTAAAAGAAGGAGCTGTTGCAGAGCTACTTACTGCAGCTTGTCTGGAGATTTTTTTCAGAAAAGCACAAGAAAACGGCCCCACCAACAATTAGTAGGCCAAGAAGAGCTAGTGCTATGTATGCAAATTGTCAGTATAGTCTAGTATATAAGTATGATATAATAGTGTTATTTTATGGTCCTACTACTTATTAATAAATGATTTAGTGATTAAACCTCAGGGGAAGACTAATAGAATAGTTATACTCAAATAAAACTCACAATACTTGGATTTAAATGCGTGCTAGTGGTGGAAAATAGAAGAATAAAATATAGTTATAGATTTTATAAAGATAATATCAATTTATAAGGGCTTAATAATATATTTCTGAATGCTAATAATTGTAATGTAGTGTTTTTTTGAAGTGTAGTAATTGAATGATGATAATAAACCGTCAAAATCCCTCCTTACTTATACCCAAATCCACTGGAGTGCACAGACCTTCAATCCAGATGATGTCACTGCTATCCCCGGCAATTACAGCACTGTGAGGGCCCATCACCTCCCCATGGCGTCCACTTCAAGCAGTTTCAACACCCAGACCTCCAGTAAGGACCCTCCATCACTATTAATAATAACACAGAGTGATACCATAAATAGAAAACCCAGATAAAAGCGGATACCATAAAGAAACAGGTAAAATAAATGATCAAAAAGAGATTTAATGAAACTAAAAGCATATAAAGGAAAAAAATAAAATTTCCAAGCCCCCAATAACATCCCCAAGCATCCACATTAACCCAAAAACATCTTTCCAACCCATAAATCCGTGAATAACCATCCAAGGAAGTAATTTTAGTTGTCCAAACTGGGTGTATGCGCCTGATATAGGTGTCTATGCTTCTGTAGGCGTTGTGAGTCCACTGATTTCGTCCATATGACCTAAAATAAGCAGAAAAACAAAGGTTATAGGCTATTAAGGGGCTAAAACCCACTTATATACCTAAATATACATAATATACTGCATATTTCACTGAATATGAGATTTATGTATACATATAAGCTTATGTATGTCAATAATTACTTCATATCACTTAAGATAAGTATATTATGACTCCATTAACACCTTAATAAGTATTATTAGGCCATGGATAAGCTATTTAAACTATTATAAATTATATAATAGAATAATAATTATATATATATATAATAAAATAATATATATTATTATTTTAACCTTATTTTTAAGATATAAGCTTAATCTAGTTAAGGTTATCTTATTTTAAGCATAAGAAATACTCAGTCCTAAGGATATTTAGGCTGACACTCCCTCACCCCAAAAAAAACAATAAAAAAAATGTTAAGACATTTTAATTAATCTTAAGGAATGAAATAATAAAATAAAAAATAATTTTTATAATACATATACTGAATGAACAGTATTATTTAGATTTAAATTTTTTCAAGAGATTTTTAAGATCAGAGATTTCATTTTCTGGAATCCACTGGTCATATTCACTTGATTTATTTTTAAATCTTAGTAGATACTCAACTCCCTTTTCTTTTGTAAGGTGTCTCTTTTTAAGTATCTTTTCAATTTCTGCTTTTTCCACTATTTCTTCAGGTTGCTGTTTATGCCTTCCTGATCTTCTTGGAAAGAGAGCAGTATCATTAGAATGGTATGGTTTTATAAGAGAAATAGGAAATACTGGATGTTTTCTATCATAAGGTGCATATAGAATAACTTCAACAGCATTATTACCAACCATCTTTTTAACTACAAATGGTCCAATGAATGGATCCTTCAATTTAACATTACCATTTAAATTGAAATGTAGCATTGAAATAAGGACTTTATCACCCTCTTTGAACATTTGTTCTTTATGGGCTTTATCCCATCTTTTCTTTTCATACTCAAAAGCCTTATTTATACATTCTTGAGCATGTTTTCTGCATAGTTCCTGCATCTGAAGAAAAGATTTAGTACCTGGATGAATATCCAATCTAGGTAACTTATTAAGAGTTTTAGCAGGGGTATTAGGTACATAACCCAACCATAACTCAAATGGCTTTTTGCCAGTGACAGAATGTACTGTACTATTGTATGCAAATTCTAAACCTGGGATAAGGGTTACCCAATCATGTGTGAATTTGTCATTGTCTTTAAAATTAATACCAAAAGCACAGTATCTTCTTATATATCCTTAATGATTTTAACATCCTCAAAATTCATTAAAGATTCATTTGAGTCTATATTTAATATTGGATTGTAAAAGATGGACAAATCATCTTCCAACATACAGACTTCATTTTCATCACTATATGAGATATTACTGTCATAATCACTTGAATCATTACTCTTTTCTACTTCATTTTCAGATTCATGTTGATTTTCAACAATATTTATGTTTTCCTCACATTTGTGACCTTTAACCCAAGGTTTGTTACACTTATAACAAGTATTTGTTTCATACTTTTTAGGTACTACAGGTGCAGTAGGTTTTTTCTGCTTCTCCTGAAGTGTTTTTGAATTCTGAGTTTTTACAGGTTCAACATTTTGCTTATAAGTGGAATACCTTGATTCATACTTATGGTTTAATAATATTTCATTGCAAATATTAATAAAGTCAGAATATTCAGTAACATTTAATGTTCTAGCTACAACAATGTCTCTGACAGATATAGGTAATTTGTATATTATCTTATCTTTCCATAAGTTAAAATCCATATGAGGCTCAATGGCTTTTAATATTTTGTTTAAATTCATTAAAAATACCATAGGTTTGTCACCATTCAATGGATTATACCTAGTCTTCTCATATGTGTGTAATTCTTTAAATAAAACATTAATGAAGGAATGAAAAGAATCCAAAAATAATGTCTAAAAAAGGGAGACCAACATTAGAAATTAAAACACTAATTATTAAAATTTTCCCCTTGAAATCCCCATTTAAAAATACCCAATATAGCTTTTAAATCCATATAAAAACCAAAAGAGGACATGAAATTTGGGGTAACTGAATTCAGAGTCTTGGAAGGCACTTGAATGGGTAAATACTTGACTATTCTAGTGCATTCAGGAGTTCTTAGGTGTGATTGTGAATTGTGGCCCTTGATCTTGAGTTTAATGCAATTATTAATGTATATAATGAGGTCAGTTCATTTTTAATGCAATTAGGACACAAAATATGTGCCTCTTGACTATTTTAGAGTGATTAAATATATAGTGCATTTAACCTAGTGATTAATAAGCATGAAATTACTATCTTTTTAATTAATGAATATATGGATGTGGAATAAATGTAGACAGCATAAATCCAATACACATAAGCCAACTCTAGCATAAAAAACGCCAATTTTTAGAAGTCTTATTTTAATACTAAAGAGTGGCTAAATAAATTGAACAAAATGAGGCAAATTGATCTGAAAAAGTGCAATTTTCATATTATTAAATTTATAGCATATATATCCAGTTTTTAAGTGATTTAAAGCACATTTATCAATTATTTCACTATAATAATGAAAAAGAAAACTAAGGACCACTTAATAAAGTATTTACTCTCATTTTTAAGGTCATTAAGACTAACTTAAATCATTCACACTTAATAGGGGGTGTCAGTTCTGGAAAATCCACATTTATTTAAGTTCAGGTTTCTAAAACACACTAGCCCCAAAACTTGTGGATCTCAAAATGAAATATGTCACTTATTTCACTCAAATCTGAACCTCCTCACCAAAAGTGCTGAATTAACCATAATGTCCTATTTCACTGATTTGTAAGAATCATCCCATTCATACACCACACTCCACAGCATAACACTCTATAACTCAAAACATTTTACATCTTTTAAATTTTTATACCATATAAGAGTGATGCTTTCCTCACTTCTAAATTGTGATAAGCTACATTAAGCAATGAATTTCATAGCTCTTCATCTCCTCTTGGACTCTGATTGCAATTCTGATTCTTATCTTGAAGAAGATTTTCTTTTTTTATCAATAATGGCCAGGAAATGTTAGCTTCTTTCTATAAATTCTCATGTACCTCATACTCCCAAGTACACCATTAAAACACTCCTTAACCTATCTGTACCCAGTTTTAGACAGTTTTCAGGACTTCTCAAGAATTTTTCTTTAAATTGCTTGAGATTATTCAGTAAAACCCCATATTTCATAATAATTTTCATAAACCACAATGTGATCCTTCAATTTAATTGGCCATCACACAATTCTGTTTGGGTTCCAATGATAATGGAGCTGCCTTGAAAAATTTGGAAAATGTCTTTGATATAGGGTATGGCTCTGTTAACACTTATACAAAAAAATGCATCACTGTCATAAATTCCTTAAAATATAAACTTCCCACCTGGCCAACTAAAGGAGAGCAACTTGAATTATCTCAGGTTATGCAAGCAGAGGGTGTCCCAGGATGTATTGGTTTTGTTGATGTTAATACTATTTCTTTGAGTCAGAATCCTGTCCAAGGTGGAAATAATTACTTTGACCATTAACAAAGGTAGCTTATTTTTAATTACATCCATTTTTTTTGATACTAACAGAAGCAATTATATCTTTTTTATAGATATTCAATTTCTGTTTAGCTTATATGTGACATGAGAAAAAAATTTATATCTTTCATTGCTGGCTATCCTGGTTCATGTAATGACTCATGTGTCTTTCAAAGAATGCAAATTTTGAAAGAACCTAAAAAATTAATCAATGAATATCAGTATCTTCTGGAAGGTTCTGCTTATGTGAATGAAAAATATGTATTTACTGATTTTTGGGGAGCAGCATCTGAAGACAGTTAAAATTCAAAGTTCAAAAATCATTTGGCAAAGTCAAGAGTCTGTATTGAAAATTCTATTGGGATCTTGAAAGGTAATTTTTCCAGTTTAAGGGGATTAAGAAGTCCTTTTAGAAATAATTCCAAAATGGAGGTAGTGATAAACTGGATTCTTTGTTGCAATATACTTCATAACCTGCTTGCTGAACTCAAAGATCAATGGTTAGAGTTGTATATAGATGAAAAATTTGAAAGACCTCTCACTATATCCAGCACTTCTATTTCTAAAATCACTAGCATTCAGGAAAAAATTCTTCTATTCACACTAGTACATTGAGAGATTTAGTGATTTTCTAAAATTATTTCAAAAATCATTTCATTTTTCATCTAATATTCATCTTACTTCCCACTGGGGTCCACTCCATCAATATGCCAATAATACTCCAACTTTTCTCAACTAAACCCTTTTAATTTTTTCATACTATTCAAATGATTAAGTTTCATGTATTAATTTATTGCTTTTTTAATTTTTTTTTGAATATTGACTTTTATTTTGAATTTTCAGTGAAAGTCTCTTTTTCACTGTCTCTTTTGTTTTTTTTCACCACCTCAACATGAAATTGCATATTTTCATCTATCACATAATTTTTCAGTCATTCTTTTTTTCATTCATCCCTTATATCCTGTTCCTTTTCTCCTCAAATATCCCTCAAACACATTGGTTACATTTTTTTTCTCATCTCATCTCTCCAGGCCAATATTTTGTTAATTTTTTTGTTTTCTGTTATGTATTTTTTTCATAAGTGGTTCTTTTTCTGGATTTCAAGGTTAAATTAACTCTTTTTTTGTTATTTCTCTCCCTCTTTTCACTTTTCTTTACTCTCCATCATCCCCTCCTTATCCCTCCTTGGCCTGGTAATTATTCCACCTTTCCCCCTCCTTGGTATCTTCATTCCCACCTTTCCCTCACTTCCCTTTTCTTTGGCTGCCTCTAACCCCCTTCCCCCCCTCCTTGGTATCCTCATTCCCACCTTTCCCCCACTTCCATTTTCTTTGGCTGCCTCTAATCTCCCTTTCCTCCTCCTTACAACTCCCTCAAACCCCTCCTTCCACTCCCCTATAACTCCCTCAAACACCCCCCTCAATCCCCCCTTAACCCCCTCAAATCCCCCTATCAATCCCCCCCTCTGGTCCCCCTCATATCCCCCCCATAACCACCTCCCCTCAAACTACCCCTACAAACTGCTTTAAAATCCCCCCCTAGTCCCCCTCTTATCCCCCTGATCCCCCCTTAACACCCCAGCTAATTGTTTGTTAAAAAAATTGATGAAAATTATTTTTTAAAAAAGAGTATCTGGGGAGTTAGGGGGGATTGAGGGGGGTTTCAGGGGGTTAAAGTAGTTTTAGGGGGGATTTAGGGGGATTTGAAGGAGCTATAGGGGGGCTGAGGGGGTTTTGGAGAGGGTTTGGGAGGGTTTTTTGTGGGGGGCGGTTTGGTGAGGGTTTGGGGGGGTTTTGGGGGGTTTTGGAGGCAGTTTAGAGTGTTCTTTGGAGAGGGTTTAAAAAGGGAGAAAGGGGACCAATGAGGGATTAATAAAAAAATTGACAGAAAAGTTTTACAGGGACCAATGAGGGAGAAATTAAACAAAATTGACAGAAAAGTTTTATTAAAATTTTTATTTTTTTATTTTATTTTTTTTTGTGCAGAATTAACCAAAAAAAACTCTTCAAATTTAAGTAAAGAAATAATTATTCTTATTAATTATTTGCAGAAAATTTTTAAGGTCTTTTAATTTAAATTATGCAAATTTTTATTTTTTTTATAAAAAAAGTTTGATGTTTTTTTGACCATTAAATTTTTTTTTCAGATAAAAAATAAATTTCTGTTTCTACTTATTCAATCCTAGCACCTCTGTCTTCATCTTTATCTTCTTTATCATCTTCAATTTTTACTTCATTTCAATTTTCTTCAAAACCTTCAAACATAAAAAATGATGATTGATCTCATCAAAAAAAAGATATTTAAAAAAAATACACTTGGATATTTTATTTAGCAACATATCAAAAATCAAGTATTATAAAACTAAAGTCAATAAGAAAATAAATATCCCAAGAATTTACCTGAAAATATCAAATATCTAACTGAATTAGTAGGGGATGAAGTTAAGGCTGTAATCAGTAATACTTTTAAACATCAATTTATTTACTAAAATCTTTCATTTGATTGAGTAAAAGACACATCCTTTATTAAACTATCTGATCTCATTTTAATACTATATCAAATGGCTTTGGTTAGCTTACCAATAAGTAATAACAATTTGATGGGTGGTTTCATGATTGGTTTTGGATGGAGACCAGGTTTTTTTAAGAGTAATTCTCTTGGTAAGCATATTACTATTTTTTAATGATTAAAAAAATAACTTATTTTAATTATATAGGCATCTATTCTTTACTCAAGTACCTATCAAAAGCTAAAAAAGATAAAATTTTTTGAAAATGGAGCACGTTAGCTTCATTTAATTCTTTTATTGCTATTTGGCTTAAAAAACTTTACAATATAGCTTTTGAAGTAAATTATGAACTTGCTACTAGGATAGGAATACCAAATTGGACTGACTCAGAATGGAAAGAAATCAGAAGTGAATATCCATTTTTTTGAATATTATAATTACTCATTCCAGATGCCATAACTCAATTCATAGCAATTCAAATAATGCAAATTATCTTACTTTTGGGATAATCTCTTATATCAACCCTTATACTGGACAAAATATTCCTTCACCTGCTAAAATAAAAAGACATGGTTTATATTTACCAGATTATAGGTGTATAATTGATTTTGAATTAGGAAGTTGAATCATCAAATCAATTTTTACTCTTCTCACAATAATCACCAGATAACAAAAGCTCATCCAGGTTTGGAAACTTGTCACAACTTTACTCATTTTGGCTTCTCTTTCCAAATAATTCAAAAGTAAATCCATAGGATAAAAAAGGTAAAAAAAAGAAGGTATAAGTAATAAATTTAATAAAACTTTAGGTAGATCAAAAAAGTATGCGAATTTGAAAAGTCATTGAATATTTTTTATTCTTTCATAAATTTTTAATAAATAAATCTGATATTTCAATTTATTAAATTGAAGTAATGGGCAAACAACCTTGTGTTGTATAAAATTTAATCATGATAACGTAAAATGGTTTCATGGGGTTCCTCTAGCCAGTAGTAGTGGAAAGTCCCAAACTTAGTTTCTAGACTTGTGTTTTATTCAGCTTGAGGAATTTTCATTACTTTAAAACTGGTTAATTTGACTTATCTTATCCATTTATTTATTTATTTATAGAATTATATTAAATTTTGGTGATTTTCACCCCTGACTTCAATAAAATGCAGGGGAGGGTATTGCCAAATTTTCAAATCAGAAATGGGAAATTGATGACTTCAAATAATTTGGTGATACCCACCCTTTCACCACACAATATGGGGGGAAGACTTGCTAGAGAGTCTGCAACCCTGGACCCAAACTCACCACAGATTGAAAACACATTGAGCTATTGATAAGGGAACCATACAATTAGGGATGAACACCACTCAGCAGAACAGTTTTAGGTGAGTTTTCAAGTAGAGTTCAGTATGAGTTCAGTCTGAGTTCCATCTGAGTTCAGGTTGAGGAATTGCTAGCAAGTCCACCCCCTATATTGCATAGTGTTTTCTTCAAGAAAATACAGGGGAGGGTATTGCCAAACGCTTCAAACAAATATAGTTTTTTTTGACTAGGCTTTATTTAGAAATACAAATTGGTGGTGATATGATAAAATTAGGTTGGAAATGAGGATTTTTTCACAGGGGTCAGTATTCTTTTACCATCTGTAATTCTAAACATGCAAAATTTTAGATTCCAGTAAGGAAAAATGGTGTTATCAGAATCTCATGATATAACTATTTTTGATAAGATTAAAAGTACTTATTAGGGGGTGTAAAAGCTAGAGATTTGTAAATATTTAAAATGCATTTGAAAACATAAAAATAAAGCCACAAAATTGACATTAACTCTCAATAAAAAGGTTTTTGGGGGACACAATATGTCATATTTTAAAAAATAGTCATGGTTGATTTGGTTGAAAAAAGAGGTATTTTGAAATGGAAGATTTCTAATTTTGATACCCCCTATTAAAGTCATTCCTCAACCACTAATAAAATGAAAAATTAAGAAATTAAAAAATTCAAGTAATCTTTTGATGTCCTCATAATATTTGCCATTTTTTATACACTCTGTATTGAATTCTTTTTTAAAAATTTTTCTCTTGTTTTTCCAATTCATGACTAGCCATGTCTATTTGAAATGCATGGTTTTTTATTGTCTCCAAGAGAAGATGAGCTCTTTCCATTTCCTCTGCCTCAAATTTTTCCTTTTCAAAAATTGATTGATGCAAAAAAAAAATTTCCTCCAAATCTGAGGCCTGTTGATCCTTCACTAGCATATGGTCAAACATCATCTTCTCAAAGTCAAGGGAAGTTTTTGAAATAGAGGATTTGGCTGAGAAAATTTAATACAAAAAATGAATAAATATGTTATTAAATAAGGTATATAGTGAGCAAATCTTACTTATATCTTTTTTCTCAAAATGATTGTAAAGGGAGGAAAAAAAGGTGGTTGAAGTATTAACATGCTTTAAAAGATGGTTCTAATTCATTGAAGTTGAGGCCTGATGCTTGAGATTGGAGTTTGAGCTAGAGGGTTCAGGAAGTTCATCTAAAGCAGCTTGCAAAGCAGGATTGTCATTGCCAGAATCTTTAATATTTTTGGAAATTTGAGTTTGAGTAGGAGGAGACTTGAAAAGAAAGAGTGAGAATTAAGCAAAGAATTGAAGAAAAAAGAGAATTAAACATAAATTAAAATTTTGGGGCTCTGAGAACTAAAATCTACTCCAAAATAATTGTTATGCTTGATAGTTGGGACCATATTCAGCTGAGCTATGGTTAGAAGCTGAAGGGGATTGATGTTGTTGAAGTACAGGTGTTTCAGGTGGATTATTTGATGGTTGAGAACCAGAGGGAATATCCTTAGTGGTATCATTTATAAACCAAGGGTAGACATCAGATCAGGAACCAAAAAGATTACCCATTTCCTCATAGAAAAGACACATGACATTGAGATTTTCCAAAAAAGTATTAATTCCAATCTCCATATCATCATCATCAATACCAAAGCCAGTGGAAGTTGAAGCAAAATGAGCCTTTTTATTTTTGGATAGATGAATTTTGAACCTCTCCTTCATTTTCTTAGGATTGATGTCAATTTTCACTTCTGTTTTCTTTTTTAATTCGATTTCCATCATCAAGAAGACATTTACCTTTGATGAAGTTGGACATCCAAAACAGACATCATGATTTGATTTGATTTTTAGAAAGTTGATGATGATAAGATAATCTTCCTTTTTTAGCTATCCAGACTTTGATTTCTCAGGTGAGGGGCTTGCATTACAGGAAGACCTTTGTGATGCAGCATTTTTTTGAGTTGCCTTCTGAGTGTTGGATTTTCTGGGAGGAATTATGAAACTGGTATGTTACAAGAAAAGATATTAAGAGGTTGGAAATATAAAGAAAGAAGGAAAAAAACATGCCTGGTTAAAATGTTGCAAAAAATGTTTCAAATCTCAGTGAGGAGTGTGTGCCAATGATCGATAAGGGGATGGAGGTCTGGGTGTCACATGTGACAGGGGCAGGGTGGGTAAGGGAGGGATGATGTAACCAAAATGGGTTGTGGAAAAAAGATCAGGAGAAAAGTGCTGATTTGAGGTCATAACTGACACATATTTTTGAAATAAGTGACATTTTTTAAAAATTTAAGTGCTGATTTATAAGTTCTGATTTTCTTTGAAATCTGCACTTAGGTTAAGTGTGGATTTTTCAGAACTGACTCCCCCTAATATTGAGTACATGGGACTTATAAAAGGTGGATATATGCATCTATAAAGGTATTGTTTGGCATATGCTGTAGTATATAACTTATCCTATTTATGTATACTTATTAGTGGTTGTCAGTTCTGGCAAATCCACACTTAAAAATCCAAACTTAAATTTGACCAAATCGGCACTTATTTAAGTGCAGATTTCTGAAAAGCAATAACTAAAACAGCTCTTGATCTCCTCTTGGACTCTGATTGCAATTTTGATTATGATCTTGAAGAAGATTTTCTTTTTTTATCAAAAGTGGCCTTGAAATGTTACCTTCTTCCATGAAAGGCTCAAGTACCTCATACCTCCAAGTACATCATCAAAACACTTCTTAACCTATCTGTACCTAGTTTTACACATATTTTCAGGAATTCTCAGAAATTTTTCCTTAGAATGGTTATTCTTATTTACATATTGACTTTGATTCTGAATTTTCCATTATAGTCTCTTTTTATCAAGTCTCTTTGTTTTCCTTCATCAACTCAATATAAAATTGCATATTTTCTGCAATTGCATAGTCTTTCTGTCATTCTTTTTTTCTTTCATTACTCATATCCATTTCATCCTCTCCTCTTTTATCCCTCAAATAATTTGAAGTCATTTTTTTTCTCAACTCATCTCTCCAGGTAAGTCATTTTTTCATTTTTACATATATATTTGCTAATTAATTTTTTTTGTTTCTTGTATCTAAATTTTTCCAGTAATTGTTTGTGTTTTGATTTTAAAGGTAAAATTAACCATTTTTCTTCTCTCCCTCTTTTCTTTCTTTTTTAGCTCCATCATCCTACTCTTCATCCCTCCTTGGCATGGCCATTATTCCACCATTCCCCTATTTCACTTTTTTTGGTTCCATGTAATTGAAATGCATCCATTGAAAATTCTTTGAGCATTTCACTTGCTCCATATTCAATTTCCCTCAAATTCCAACTTCTCTCTTTCTCACTCTATTTATCTTACCTTTAAATCAAGGTAAGTTTTATACCCTTTTTTTCATGTCTATATAATATCTCTTTCTTTCTATGAGAATTTCATACTTAAATATATGTAGGAATAATATCTGGATAACAGTGGACTTATTCAACTCCTCATGTTGTCATTTTTATTATCACTTTTCAAGTTTTTGTAAAATTTTGAGAACTAGACTTAGAATTAGGGTCAGGTTTATTTAAAATAAATTTCCTTTTAAATGAAGGCTCTCCTAAAGGATATATTTCATTTCCCACAAACAGATTTGAATTTGGTTCAGTGGTTGCTTAGATATTGACCTTTAAAGTTGATCCTTTTTTTCCTAATTTGACTTTTTTTTCTTTTATGTTATTATATACCAAATTAGGGTTAGATTTATTTAAATTACATGTACTTTAACTGAAGATTCTCCTAAAATACATCTTTTATTTCTCACAAACAGGATTGAATTAGGTTCAGTGGTTGCTGAGATTTGACCTTTAAAGTTGAGCCTTTTTTTCAAAATTTCACTTAATTTATTTCATATTTTTATATTGAAAAATTAGAGAAAAATGCTTCTGAAACTCTTATATGATGATTATCTAGGCTTTTATCTCCCTCTTGTTGGAATTTTCATAATCCATTTTCAAGTTTTTGCACGATTTTGAAAATCAGAGTCAGTATTAGGGTTAAGTTTTTTTGAATCTACTGTCCTGTTAGATCAAGATACTTCTGAAGCCTATATTTCATTTCCAGAAACCTAATTTGATTTAGTTCAGTGGTTGCTTAAATACTAACCTTTAAAGTTGAGCTTTTTTACTCAATTTCACTTTTATTTTTTTATAATTCATATCATAACTTTTACATCATGCATTTATACTTCCAGATTTTTTAAGTGACCTTTCTCTTTACTTATCATTCTTCCCTTTTATTAAGATGTGTTTTTTTCTTTTTCTTACCATTTTTAAATGTCTAACCCTTCACTCATTTCTGCTGATTTTATCAAATCACTCAAAAGATAGTTTAAAAAATCAACAAGGTAAGAAAAGATGGTAAAATTATAAATTTACAAACTTTTAGGTAGATAAAAAAGTTTGGATATTTGTAAAGTCATTGAATATTTTTTATACTTTCATAAATTTTTAATAAATAAATCTGATATTTCCATTTACTAAACTTAAGTAATGAGCCAACAACCTTGTGTTTTATAAGCAGTAATCATGATAACATTAAATTTTTTCATTGGCTTCATCTAGTCTATACCTGTGGAAATTCCCAAACTTAGTTTCTAGACTTGATCTGAATTTTGGCTTGAGGAATTGTCATTAATTTAAAGCTAGTAAATTTGATTTATCTTATTTATTAATTCTTTAATTTATGCAATTTTATTAAATTTTGGTTATTTTCACCTTTTACTTCAATAAAATGAAGGGGAGGGTATTGCAAAATTTTCAAATCTGACTTTGAAAATTGAAGAGTTAAAATAATTTGGTGATACCCACCCCTTGCTTCAATAAAATGAAGGGGAGGATATCGCTAAATTTTTCAAACAGATATAGAATTCTTTTTGGCTTAGATTTATTTAGATATGAAAATTAGTGGTTATTTGATAAAATTTTGTTGGAAATGAGGATTTTTGCACAGGTGCCAGTATTTTTTAACCATCTGATATTCCAAAAGTGCAAAATTTTATATTCCAGTAAATATAAATGGTTTTATCAGAATCTTGTGATATGAATATTTTTGATAAGATTAAAAGTAATTTTTTAATTCAGTCCCCAGCCATTAATAAAATAAACAATTAATCAGTTAAAAAATTCAAGTAATTTTTTAATATCCTTATAATATTTGAAATTATTTATACAATCTGTAATTAATTATTTTTTTAAACATTCTTGTTTTTTAAATTTAAGACTAGCCATTTATCTTTGAAATTCACATTATTTTGTTTTCTCCAGGCAAAGTTGAGATCTTAACATCTCCTCTGCCTTGAATTTAGCCTTTTCAAAATTTTATTGAAGCAAAAAAATATTTCCTCCAGATCTAAGGACTGTTTATCTTTTATTAGCCTATTTTCAAACTTTATCTTCTCAAATTCAAGGGTATTTTTTAATAGAGGATCTTGCTAAGAGAATTTAATAGAACAAAAACAAATATGTTATTGATAAAGATATATAGTGACCAAATCTTACTTATATCTTTTTTCTCAAAATGATATTCAAGGGAGGACAAAGAGGGGGATGAAATATTGTCATGTTTTAAAAGATGTTTCAAGTTCATTGAAGTTAAAGCCTAATGTTTTAGCTTGGAATTTGAGCTAGAGGGTACAGAAACTTCATCTAAAGCAGCTTGCAAAGCAGGATTGTAATTGCCAGAAATGTTATTCTTTTTAGAAATTTGAGCTTGAGTAGTAGGATACTAGAAAAGAGATAGTGAGAAATTCAGCAAATAAATAAAGAAAAAGTAAAAATTAAACATACATTTAAATTTTGGGGCTCTGTGTACTCAGGTCTACTCCAAATTAATTGTTCTGCTTGATAGTTGGGATCATCTTCAGGTAAACTATGGTTAGAAGCTGGAGGGGATTGATGTCCTTGATTTTAAGTTGTTCTGGGAGAATTATTGGCTTGTTGAGATTCAGAGGGTATATCCTTATTAGTATTGTTTTTAAATCAAGGTTGGAAATCAATTTGGGAAGCAAAACAATTATCCATATCTTCATAGAAAGGACACATGACATTGAGAGTTTTGGAAACAGTTTTAATAATCTTTAAATCATCATCATAAATATCAAAGCCAGTAGAAGTGGAAGCAAAATGAGACTTCTTATATTTGGATTGATAACTTTTTAACCTCTCCTTCATTTTCTTAGGATGGATGTCAATTCTTGTTTTTGTTTTCTTTTTTACTTCATTTGCCAATAACAAGAAGAAAATTGGCTTTGATGAAGGTGGATTTCAAATTTGGGTGGACTTCTCACATCCAGAACATGCTTCATAATTTGATTTAATTTTGAGAAATTTGATGATGATGAGATAATCATCCTTTTTTAGCTGTCCAGACTTTGATTTCTCAGGTGAGGGGCTTGAATTACAGGAAGACCTTTGTGATGTGGAATTTTTTTGACTTACCTTCTGAGTGTTGGATTCACTGAGACTCATTATAAAAAAATTATTTTACAAGAAAAGATATTAAGAGGTTTAAAATATAAAGAAAGAAGGAAAAAAACATGCCTAGTTAAAATGTTGCAAAAAATGTTTCAAATCTCAGTGAGGAGTGTGTGTCAATGATTGATGAGGGGATGGAGGTCTGGTTGTCACATGTGACAGGGATGGGGTGGGTTATTTAGGGATGATGTAACCCAAGTGTGGTTGTGAAAAAAAATCAGGAGAAAGTGCTGATTTGAGGTCATAACTGACACCCATTTTTGAAATAAGTGACTTTTTCTCAAAATTTAAGTGCTGATTTCTAGGTGCTGATTTTCCAGAACTGGCACCCACTATTATATATACTTAAATGCTCTTCACATTCCTATTTAATGTGTCTAGTTTACTTTAAATGCTTTATTTACTCAGTCCTGGGAATAGCCAGGCAGATAATTCTGAGTGACATTACTTTTAGTTTGCTGATTATATTTTTTGACTGGTTTTCTTATTAATTTATAAAATAAATAGAAAATTTGGTAGTCCTTAACCTGTACCATAGTGAATAGAATTGGAGGGTATTGCCATTTTCTATATTTTTTTTTTGATTTGGTTGGAAATTACTTTTTAAACCCATATACATGTAAAAATAAAAAGATTAAGAGTTATAAAAAAGAGTCAAAATAAAAAGATGAACAGATTGATAAATTAACTTGAAAAAATCCTCTCTTTTAAAATTGAAAATACATTCCATGTTGATATTTCACTTTGAGACTTGGCAGGATCAGTGTTGAATTGGCATTTTTCACTATTTTCACCATTAGCCCCACAAAATTGAGGGATCACATATGTAACATTAGTGTAAGCAGACTTGGAAAGAAGATATTGAATCTAATCAAAGTAACTCTCTGGTTGTTGAGAAAACATTATTTTTGAAAAATTGAATAGTCATGACAAGAGCCAGGATATCCAGCATTAAAAGAAATAAACTTCATATTTTTTATCACAAACCAATTGAAGAGTGATAGAATATCTGAACAAAGAAAATGTAAGAGAGGATTAGTAATAGATGTAAAATAAATGTAATATACAAGTAAGAACTGGCCTCTTTTTCTGATCAAAATAATTATTTCAATCCTTTTCAGGCTTTTGACTCAAAAGGATGGTTGTGTTTTCAACAAAACCAATACATCTAGGTAATATTTCATTTTGCACAACCTGAGAGTATTCCAGTCTAAACTTCTATGTGGGCCATTTCATGAATTTTGATTAAATTGAATGAATGGCTTTAATTATTTTCTTGGTGTATAGATCTACTTTTTCATGGTTTAAACTGAAGAGGTTCTCAAGACAAGTTATTGCAGAACCTTTCCCATATGAGCCAAATTTTCAATGTGCCACAGAGACTTGTATTGCTGGATCCTGCTGTGGGAAATGAGAGTTGTTGTGGAAAATGGAATGATAATGGATCAAATCATGTAGCCATTTGAAACAACAATAAGTAGCTCAGAAAATTTTTCAAAAGCTAGGTTCAGAAATTTCAAAAGGTTTTTGGAGTGGATATTGTAGTTGATGGCAAATAGAAGGTGTTTGGGAAGTAAGATAGCAGTTCTCTATGAAGTGACACATATAAAAAAATCAAATTTGGAATCAGAGTCTGTTTCAGACTCAAAAATAAGTTCAAGAGATATAGAATTAGTGGTTATTTGAAGCTCTTGATGAATTGAAGGACTTATGTTAGTGTTTTGGGGAAAAAATATAGGTTGGAGTAATCAAGGATGAGAGGAATTAAAGGTTGGAGTATGACATTAAGGTGCCTTAAGACTTCATTTATAGTGTACTGTGCATGTATAGATGAGCTCTTAAAGATTAGGTGAAGAAAAAGATTAAAGTATGATTTTGTGTGTAACTAATTCAGACTAATAAAGTTAAGGGGAAGAAGTGCTTTAAGGCCTGGATGTAACCAATAGATGGAGTTGTAAGGAAAAAAATCCTGTTGAATTATGCCACATATTCACAGATGTACTTCAAATTAAAATTAATTACTTGGTACATTTTTTGGGAAGTATTTGAATATTATATATGATAATGTTTGACACCTCCTAATATCAGGTTTATTTCCCTAAAAATTAGAAAAATTATTATTATTTCTTTCATTCAATAAATTTTTTGTTGGTTTTTGTCATTATTTTATTGTAATTTAATTTAACTGAACTCAATTTTTTTTAATTTATTATATTAGAAGTTATCAAAGTTTGAAGTCTTCCATATAAAAATACCTCTTTTTTCCACTAAATCAACCTTGATTAGTTTTTCATATATTGCATATTGTTCCTTAAACTTACCTTTTTTCTGAGAGGTAAATTTTGAGACTGTAGATTTATTTTTGTGTTGTTAAATACTTATTAAATAATTACAAATTTTTAACTTTTATACCCCCAATTTTTCCTTTAATGTAAGTATTTTATATTGTTTTATTTAATTTTTATACTTCATTTTATTTTAACTTACTTTTTTATCTTGCTTTTAACATTATTTTATACTATCTGATTTAATTTTTTTTAATTTATATAACCTTATATCATTTTATTGTATTTGATGTATTGTAATGTATCTTAACTTATTCCATTCTATTCTATTTGAATTTATTTTATGTTGTTTTGTTTTATCAGATAATTTACAATAAAAAAATAAAAAAATAAAAAAAACAAAAAATCTGACTGAAATTTCATTACCCTCAAGAAAAATAAATTGAAATTTTTTTTTCAAAGAATTAGAAAGGTAATTAAAATAATTGGAAGTATCAAAATTAGAAATTTTTAGTTATTTAAAATCTAATTTACAACACAAAAAGATAGCCATAAATTTGACATTAATTCTCAGTAAAAAAATTTTTTGAGGCACAATATGCCATTTTTTAAAAAACTAATATGGTTCATTTGGTGGAAAAAAGAGGTAGTTCCAAGTGTAAGACTTATACCTTTGATACTCCCTAATGTGAATAAAAATAATTTTAATAGGGGGTATCAAAGTTCGAAATTTGTAATTATTTAAAAGGTATTTCACAACACAAAAATAAAGACACAAACTTGACATTAAATCTCAGTAAAAAGGATTTTTGGGGACACATTATATGGCATATTTTAAAAAATAGTCATGGTTGATTAGGTGGAAAAAGAGGTATTTAGAAATGAAAGATTTCTAATTTTGATACCCCCTAATAGTATTATTGAGGGGTATCAAATTTGGAAATCCTCCATTACAAAATACCTCTTCATTCCACCAAATCAACCATGATTATTTTTTTAAATTTGAAATATACTGCCCCCTAAACATCTTTTTACTCAGAATAAATCACAATTTTGTGGTTTTCTTTTTGTTTTGTAAAATAACTTTTAAAAAATTAAAAATGTCTAACTTTGATACCCCCTTATATGAATAACTATAATTTTTTTAATAATAGTAATAAGCTCAAAAATAGTAGTTATAGCTTTGTGGACTATCCCCCAACCTTAATTTCATCAGAAAAAAAGAAGAATTTGAAAAATAAAATCTGTCAGACATATGCAAATTGACGCATTCTTCTTCTCTATGTAAAAAGGAGGTATTAAAACGAAAAAAATATGAAGAGTATCTCATGAGACTCATGAGCAGGGTACTAAGACAAACAATATTAAATAAAATAGCTTTTAATTCCATATAAAGGGGTTTAAAAAAAGAGAAGTAAAGGAAAAATCTGAATATAGACTTTTTTTTTTGAAAAATAAAAATTCACTTGGAAAAAAAGAAGAATAGTAAAAGATATTAAAAAGAAATGATTTTGAGCCAAAAATTGAGGTATTAATGGGTAACACATTGAGGGAACTGATGGAGGCCTGCAGGGGAAACATAAATTGGGGCTAGTGGTATAAAAAAATCTTATTGGTTCACATTAAGACTTCCTCATGTAAAGAAAAAGAATCTTGTGGCCTTATTTTTTTACTTCCATTTTTACAATTCTTTATTAAATTTACATTGTGATTTGGTAATATATGTTACATCAGGTAATTTGAAAATAGTAAGACTTACTGATTGCAAAGAAACAGTCTCTCAAGAAGATACTGTAATATTATTTGAATTTTTCTTTACTAAATTATTATCATTTATTTTAATATAATCTTAATATTAATAATAATAATATGAGAAAATATTTCAATGTTTGTGGTATTAAGTGAAATATAGTACTATGGAACTCTTTAAAAGTGTTCATTATGTCACTTTATGAAATCTAATATTGAAAATCAATGAAAAAAAACACTTTGAATTATTAGGAGGAGAAGGAAGAGGAAGGCAAGGTGGTATGTGAAATAATTTAAAGATTAAAATTTTCACTTGTAGAATTTTTGATACTTGCATGAATTCACATTTCACCTCAAACTAGAGAATATTTTGAGCCTATTTTAAATTATAATACTAAAGTAATGTTAATAATCACAATAGAAATATTAAAATTAGGGGGTATCAAAGTTAGAAATATTCCATATTAAAATACCTGTTTTTTCCACCAAATCAACCATAATTATTCTTTCATATATGTAATCTTTTGCTTTGAAAACACTTTTTCACTGAGAAATAATATCAACTATGTAAATTTATTTTTGAATCATTAAATAATTTAAAAAAATACAAACTACAAACTTTGATACTCCCTATTATAAAAAGAAAGAAAATACTATACTATTAGGTAAAATAATGGTTAAAATATATCAGTTATAGAAAAAAGTAAGTTATAATTTTATTAATAATAATAATGATTAAATTGATAATCATACTAATATTAATAGGGGGTATAAAAGTTAGAAATTTGTAATTATTTAAAAAGTATTTAACATCACAAATAGAAAGGCATAAAATTGACATTAATTCTCATTGAAAGGTGTTTTTGAGGCACAATATGGCATATTTTAAAAATAATCACGGTTGGTTTGGTGAAAAAAAGAGGTGTTTTGAAATTGAAGATTTCTTAAGTTGATACCCCCTAATATGAATACTAATACCTTAAATAAAAATTGAAATCATTAAGATAATAAAAATTTGAGTCCATGATAAGGAGTTTCTAAAGTATTATAAAGCAAAAAGAGAGGATTAAAAAGGTGGTGTCAAGAAGTTAGAAACTGAGGGGGGGACATTTGAGGTCTAATAAGAGAACCTCTAGTAGAGAGGTGTTAGTGTAATAAAAAGGCTTCTTTCATAGCATCAATCTCACACCAATTGCACATATAAAAAATTGAAAGATAAATTTTCTTATTTTTCTATTTAAATTTTCAACATTTTCAAGTTTTGAATCAGAGGTTTATAATACTTCAGAGAATCTCATAGTTTTTGTGATTTATTTTCAAATTCAACAGATTTTCAATTTTTTTTTCATTTTTTCAATATTTACTTCAATTTATGAAATTATTTATTCTTTGACCTCAAAGGTTTGAGAGATTCTAACTTCAACCCCCTTTTAGTAAGACAAATTGAGGCAGAGTGTCCATTTTAATAGTTTGAAAAATGAAACTCATGCATGTTTATTTGTGGATACATTCAATAGAAGAATTTTACACTCAATTTCTTTATAGAGCTTCCTGAGAAGCAAGAGGGGAGACAATAAATTAACTTATGTTTTGTTTTTATTCATTTAAATAATAAATTACTCATTTATCAGTGTTTGAAGTACAAGTAGACTCATCTCACTCCTTTTAGAAGGCTAAGTAAAAGAGGGCTGTTTGCTCTTTCACTTACAATTAGAGAATCTGACACATGAACTTTTACAAAAATAAATGAGCTATTCTTCTATATTTTCATGTATCCCTACCACTCCTTTAATATTTAAATGAATGTGAAAAAGTCTCATTAGGGGGTATCAAAGTTGACCAATCTGCAATTAGGGATCAGGAATTTTTTCTCCGGGATCAGACATCATCAATTGCGGAAAATTATTATCCACTAGCCCTGGGGCTAGTGGATAAGGAATGTACAATAATGCATTATTCCACCTCTTATACCCCAATTTCCATTCCTAATTACTGATCCCAAACTCATAAAATCCATGATGGATTTTTAAAAAAGTCACATGACTTATAATTGCTGATGCCATCTTAAGTCTTTCCTAACTTTATGCTACTTGATTTTGGTGGCAAAAACTTAAAGTTTTTTTCTATCTACACACCATAACTGCACATTTGCTGGTGAATTCCCACTTCCCTCATCACATAAGCCTTCCACCAACAGCTATGAAAAACCTCTCTACTAGGCAGCTACTTCACTCAACTATGAGTGCTATTGCTTTACTTTTAATTATTTACTATAAAACAGACTCTGATTTAGAAGATGATTTAGCCTATATGTCTTTTCTTTCCAAAAAGTGTTACATAAAACTAAGAGGGCCATATCTTCATCATGATCCCAGATGTGATCTCAGCTCCATTCTCAACAAGCCTCAACTAAACTTCACTAAACTATTTTGAACTTCTCCTAATTATTTCTTCAAACTTTATCAACTCATCTCCAAAAATCCTATATTTCATAACAATTCTCAAAATAAACTGTGTGATCCTGCTATTCAACTTGCTGTTGCACTATGTCACTTTGGCTCTAATGGAAATGGTGCTGCTGTAAGAGGTTTGGAAAATCTCTTTACCATAGGATATGGTACCGTGATATTATACACCAATTGCTGTATGATTGCCATCCTTTCCCTCAAGTCTCAAACACTTGCTTGGCCAACTCCACAACAGTGACTTGAATACTCTCAAGTAATGCAAGCTGAAGGTTTCCCCAGATGTGTAGGATTTGTTGATGGTACAACTATACCTTTGAATCAAAAGCCTGCTTATGATGGAACCCATTTTTTTATCACAAAAAAAGGTTTCTTCAAAATGTTCTCCAATTTCACATATTTCATAAACTGAATTTTTTCTTTCTTTCTAGATACTCTTTTTCTGTTCAACTTGTATGCAATTTCAATAAAAAATTTATTGCTTTTCATATTGGCTGCCCAGGCTCATGTCATGATTCTTCTGTTTTCCAAATAATGAGGATTTTAAAACTCCTGACTCATACTTTGACAAATCTCAGTACCTCCTTTCAGACTTAGCATATGCAAGTGGAAAGTACATTTTACCTGCTTTCCATGGTGCAACTATAGAAAATGACCCCAAAACCACCTTTAATTATCACCTTGCCCAATCAAGAGTACGTATTGAACATGCTATTAGGATTTTAAAGGGAAGATTTTCTAGTCTCCAGGAGCTCAGAATCCAATTTCAAAAAAAAATGGAAATTTAAACTGCAAGTCATTGGATAATGACTTGTTTTATACTCCACAATATCCTAGCTGATTTAAAGGATGAGTGGAATGATCTTTATGAAGAAGAGAATCCTGAACCAGCACCGGCTCTCCCCTCCCTTGAATCACAAAACATTCATTCAACTGGAATATGCTCTGTCATTATGCCTATTATTCTCCAACATTTCTCTTCACCACCCTTTTAAGTTATTTTTTTGTACTCTCCCAATTTTCAACTTCCTTGTTTTTTTCACTTGTGTTATTTTCATGTTCCATGTTTTATTCACTTTTGTTGGTTATTTTTTTTGCATAACTAAAATTTTGAATTTGCTGTCAATTCTCTTTTTTGGATGTCTCATTTGTTTCATTTCATCAGCTCAACATGAAATCACATATTTTCTGCAATTGCATAATTTTTCACTGTTTCATTTTTTCATTCATCCCTCATACCCATTTCTTCCTCTACTCAAAAATCTGTCAAATATTTTCAATTCCTCTATTTTCTCATCTCATCTCTCCAGGTAAGTCATTTTTTTACTTATTTTTGATTTTTTTACTTGCTAATAATTAATTTTTTCTCTTTTTTTTGTCCTCTTTTTTTTCTTCATTTTTTGTCCTGTAAGTGCTTTTTTTTGGTGTTCAAGATTAGACTAATTTTGGGTTTTTTTTATCTTTTTTTCACCCTCCATCATCCCCCTTTCCCCCTTCCTTGTCTGCCTCCATACCCTCCTTTCTCCCCTTCTTGGCCGCCTCAAGTCTCCCCCTTTACCCCCTCCATCATCCCCCTTTCCCCCCCCTTGTCTTCCTCCATACCCCCCATTCTCCCCTTCTTGGCCACCTCAACTCCCCCCTTTACCCCCCCTTTACCCCCCTTTACCCCCCCTTTACCCCCCCTTTACCCCCCCTTTACCCCCCCTTTACCCCCCCTTTACCCCCTCCCTTCACCCACTTTACCCCCTCCTTGGCCCCCTCAAGCCCCCCCTTTACCCCCTCAATCCCACCTCAAACCCCTCCACGCACCCCCCAGGACCTACTTATTGAATTGCTAATGATTCAATAAGTTAGTGAACAATTTTAAGCCATTATTTACTAACTTATCAAATTGTTACCAATTTGATAAGTTAGGTGTAGGGGCTTTGTGCAGGGGTTTGAGGGGGGGGTTTGAAGCGGGTCTGAGTGGGTAAAGGGGGGGCTCAAGAGGGCCAAGGAGGGGGTAAAGGGGGGGTAAAGGGGGGTAAAGAATGGGTAGAGGGGGTTCGAGGCAGGTAAGGAGGGGGTAAAGGGAGGGTGAAGGGGGGGGACTTTTTGGGGGCATTTTGAAGCAATAAAATAAAGGCTAATATCTGCTTTTTAATTTTTTTTACAGATTTTTTCTTTCATTCCCTTAGTTTCTGGACATTTCCCCTGGTTTTCAAAATAAATCAGGTAATTTATTTTTTTTATTTTTGTTTGTTTTTGCAAATAATTAATTATTCTGAAATTTACTGAATTCAATTTTTTTTAAATTTTATTTTAATAAATTGGATTGAATGACATCAAGTGGTATTTCCAATAGAAGGTAAGTAATTTTTATTTATTTATTTATTTTGCAATTAAATTTACTGAATTTTTTTTTTTTTTTACTCTTTTTTTTTTGGTGAATTTGTTTTTTGTATTAAGAACTTTAGATGGTATTTTAAAAAAAATTCAGTATTTATTTTTATTTTTATTTTTTTTCAATTTTTTTAACATTTTTTTTTTTTTAGATATTTTTTTTCTAGGATATTACCTGGTATTTCAATCATAATTCAGGTTTCTATTTTTAATTTTTTTTCTCAAAATGTTTTACTGATTTTTTTGCAATTTTTTTTTGTTTTTTTTTTTACAAAAAAAAATTTTCTTTTAAATTATTTTAATGATAATTTTTTATCGTTAGGTTTTTTTTAATATATTTATTTTTATTTTTTATTTTGTTTTTTTATAATTTTTTTTTCCAGGACTTTACTATTGAAAATTTAACTTGCTCATCTTCATTATCATCAATTTCTTCTGAATCATATTTATCTTCTCTTCCTTCCTTGTCTTCAAATCTTGAAAGCTCCAAGAATAACCATCAAATATATTCAACTTCTTCTTCTTTATCTTTACTTTCTTCTATCTCTTCAATGTCCTTCAATATTATTCCTTCTCCCAATCAATCAGAGCTTTCTTTACCAGAAAATAAAAAGCAGAAAATCATGTAACCAGCTAAAGAATAAAGCAATTCAAAGACAAAATTTTATCAAAATAGAACATTGATTAGGATGAAGATATTTTGCAAAACATTCTTTGGACATTTGGACAATCTCAAATTTTATAAGACTTCAACATAAAATCTTAAGAAACATTTTTTTTTACAAAAACATCAAAAACCTTACAGAAGGAGGTATAGATCTCATTGTTACAGTTGTAAATAAGTAATACAAACCTCAATTAATCTTAGAAGTTCATTCATTTAATGGGAAAAAGGATGAAGTTGTTTGCCAGCTTTCTGATTTAATTTCTACTCTCTATCATAAGGCTTTGGTTTGACAACCCTTATCAAATAAAAATCTGATTTCTGGTGTCATAAAAGGTTTGGGTTGGTGACCAGGATATGATCAAGGATTTTATTTTGGTATGTAAATTTTTTTTATTATAAGTAATTTTTAATTTTGTCATATATTTCAGGAATTTATTCTTTATTGAAAAATTTGAAACTGGAGTAAATTGAAGAATATCTGAAACAATGGAATTCATTAGGATCATTTAATATTTTCTTGTCAAATCAATTTAAAAAATTATGTATTCAAGCTTTTCAAAAAAACCATCAACTTGCTTTAGAATCTGGTTTAAAAAATTGGTCTGATCTTGAAGGGGAAGAAGCAATAAATGCTTAAGTTTTTTGTTCTAATGTTATCATCACTTATAAAGGATTCTACAATAATTTTCATCTAGATAAAAATGATATGAATTGTCTAACATTTGGAATTTTCTCTTATTATAATAAAGAGACTGGTGTTCCTATTCCATCACTCTCTTCTGATGAGGGACATGACCTTTATTTTTCTGACCATAAATGTATTATTGATTTTGGTACTTCCAATAGAATACTTGAGGCTATATGGAATTCATCTCAAAATTGGCATCAAAAAACTAAAGCACCTTGAAATAAAGTTTCTTGTCAAATATTTACCCATTTTGGCTGTTCATTCCAAATAAATGAAGGTCTAATTAATTGTAATAATAATCCAAAAAAATTAGATAAAAAAATTGTTCTTAGTAGATCTGTCAAGTATGGTAACTAAAATATTATAAAATTTTTGTATCATTAAATATTTTCTTCCAATTTTTTTTTCTTTTTTTTTCTCTTTTATAAATTTATTTATTTATTTTATTTTTTATCTTTTTTAATTTTTTTAAATTTTCCTTTTTATTTTCTTTTTTTCAATCTTATTTTTCCTTTTTAATTTTTTTCATTTAAATTTGGATTTGTCTCTTCCAATTATTTTTTAAAGTTACATCAAGATATATTAGTATTTTTATATAATGGTGCATCTGGCCTTAGGTCTTTCTACTGGCTATTATATAAAATAGGAAAACTAGATTGGGACTGGTGAAAATAATTTGTTGTAGAAATTTCCATTTTTAATTTTTTTCATTTAATTTTGTATTTGTCTCTTCCAATTATTTTTTAAAGTTACATCAAGATAGACTAATATTTTTATATAATGGTGCATCTGGCCTTAGGTCATTCTACTTGCTATTATATAAAATAGGAAAACCAGATTGGGACTGGTAAAAACAATTGGTTGTAGAAATTTCCATTTTTATTTTTTTCATTTAATTTTGGATTTGTCTCTTCCAATTATTTTTTAAAGTTACATCAAGATAGATTAATATTTTTATATAATGGTGCATCTGGCTTTAGGTTGTTCTACTGGCTATTATATAAAATATGAAAACTTGATTGGGACTTGTGAAAATAATTGGCTGTAGAAATTTCCAATTTTAATTTTTTTTTCCATTTGATTTCTTTGATACAATAAATTGCAGGGGGGGTTATTGCCAAGTTTTCATATCAGACTTTAAAAAAAATTTACTTGAAAACTTGGTTATACCCTTCACTTAATTCAATAAAATACAGGGGGGGGGGGGTAGTGCCAAAATTGCAAATCAGACATTAAAAAAAATTGGACTTGAAAATTTGGTGATACCATTCACTTAATTAAATAAAATACAGGGGAGGGTATTTCTAAATTTTCATATGAGACTTGCAATAAAAAATTGACTTGAAATTTTAGGTGATACCAATCCCTTACTTCAATAAAATGCAGGGGGGAGTATTACTGAAATTTCATATAAGACTTTAAAAATTCTTGAATTGAAAGAATTTTGGTGATACTTGCCCCTTAGTTCAATCAAATTAAGGGGTGGGATTGGGAAATTTTCAAATGTGACTTGTAAATTTTAACTAAAAAGGAATTTTTAACATTAAAAATTCTTGAAAATTTCATTTAAAAAAGAATTTAAAGCATTAAAATATTAAAATATGAAAATTCAACTGATGATAGATAAAGTAAAGAAATACAGGAAATTAAGATAAAATTTTATGTACAATTAATTATGAACAGTTGAAGAGTGAGAGAAATAAAACAAACTAGTCATCAAACAATTTCTTTAAATTTTCAATTTCCTCAACAGATTTATTAGCTTTAACACATTCTATCAAGAAATCTTTCTTTTTGGAATTTTCTTCATGATCAAGCTTATATTTTATCTGTTCCATGAGGTTTTGATGCTCAAGTGTTTTCTCCTCTTTCTTTAATTTTTCAATACTTAGATATAACTCAAATTTCTTCTCCTCCAAGTCTTGTGCACTATCATCCTTCAGCAAAGAGAGCTCATACTTCCTCTCCTCAAAAACTTGTGTCCTATTATCCTTCCGTAAAGAGAGATCAAACTTCTTCTCTTCCAAATCATGTACCCTGTCATCCCTCCTTAAAGAGAGCTCTTATTTTTGCTTTTCAAACTTTAGAGTCTCTTTAGAAGCTTCCACTTGTTCTAGAGTGATAAGAAATATTAACAAATAGTAGAAGAAAAGCAGAGTAAAGTTTTAAGAGGTTTGGTATCACTTACCAGCATCACGTTTCTCCAAAAATTCTTTGATAGAAGAAAAAGGGGTTTGAGATGAAGTATTACTTTTTCTTCTTCTTAGAGAGTGGAAATTTAGACTACTTGAAGACCTTTTATTTTTTTTCAAGGTCACATTTCCCTCCTCGTCATTTTTGCTGGCTTTGGACTCAGTTGATTGTGGCTCCAGTGTTTGTTCTTCAGCCTATTTAGAAATAAAAAAATGTAAATAAAAAAATTATTGGTATGATAAAAGAAAAAAAACATACTTGAGTTATATCAGGTTGGTTTATATTGCCATAAGGATCTATTGAAAAGATATCTTGATTTGTGGAAGTTAAATGAGGGTAGGCTTGAGTAGAAGAAGAACGAAAAAGATTTCTTTTGACATCATGTTTTGAGATAGAATCTTTACCATCCAACATGTTTGCAGGATTAACATCAGCTCTCTCTCCAAAAATAGCATCCATCTCTTTAAATTAAGGACATAAAGAGTCAAGTATATTGTCTATGGATTTGATGCCCTTACTGATATCAAGATCAGTAATACCAGAACCAGTAGAAGATGAAAGATTCTTTGCCTTCTTGTATTTGGCTCAATAATTCTTGAAGCGTTCAGACATCTTTTTAGGTAAAATATATATCTTTCCCTTGGTCTTATTCGGTAATTTGTTGTTCATTAGAAGATAACCACCAACTTTTGATTCTGGGGGCTGTCCTACTTTAGTTGCATTTTTGGTACCAAAACAAGAATCATAGTTAAGTTTAGTTTTCAGCCAGTTGATAAGAATGAGATCATCATCTTTTTTTAATTGAACAGTCTTTTATTTATCAGCTGAGCAGGGGAAAGAGGGAGTATTGAGATTTGAAGAACAACTGGGGGAAGGCTTCCTTTGAGAAGATCTATGATGACAGGGCATGTTAAGATAATTGAAGATAAAAAGGTGAAAAAAAAAGTAGATGAGATGATGAAGTGTTCTGAATGGAGAGAATAGATAGAATGAGATGAGAATGGAAGTGCACAGCAAGGTAGAAGGTATATCCAGAGAGTAGTCAAATATGTGGTTATGAATGAAAGTAGGCCATGTGGTTATGAAAAATTGAGTAGAAAAATTTTGGATTAGAGGTCAACTTTGACATGTAAAATGTCTAATAACCCAATTATTAGCAAAAATAATTGCAGAAGATAATTGGGGTATAAGGATTTTTATCCGCAAATAATTTAATTGCAGATCAGTCAACTTTGATACCCCCTATTAAATCTCTATTCATATTTTAAATAATAATTTTAAGATACATAATAAGAGCAGACTTAAATTTAATTAAAAAAATGAGGAAAAATATTACTTCATTGAAAAATATCAGTGAAAATAATAAAAATTATGATACTATAAAATTACTAATATTTTAGTGAGTAAAATAATTAAAATGTACATAATAGGGGGTATCAATGTTCAGGGATCCGCAATTAGGGATCTGGAATTTTTTTTTCTGGGATCAGACATTATTAATTGCGGAAGATTGTTATCCACTATCCCCGGGGCTAGTGGATAAGGAATCCAAGATAATGCATTATCCCGCCTCTTATACCCCAATTTCCATTCCTAATTCCTGATCCCAAAATAATCTCATCCATGATGGATTTGCAAGAAAGTCACATGACTCATAATTGCTGATGCCATCCTTAAGTCTTTCCTCACTCTATGCTACTTAACTTTGGTGGCAAACACTTTAGTTTTTTTTCTATCTACACACCCCAACTGCACATTTGGCGGTGAATTCCCACTTCCCTTATCACATAACCCTTCCACCGGCAACAATGAAACACCTCTCTACTAGGAAGCTACTTCACTCAACAATGAATGCTATTACTTTTCTTTTAGTTCTTTACTATAAATCTGACTCTGATTTGGAAGATGCTTTAGCTTATATGTGTTTTCTTTCCAAAAAGCGTTACATCATTACCAGGGGGCCAAATCTTTATCATGATCCCCAATATGATCTGACCTCCATTCTCAAGATTCCTCATTTAAACTCCACCCAACTTTTTAGAACTTCTCCTAATTCTTTCTTCTAACTTTATCAATTCATCTCCAATCATCCTATCTTTCATAACAATTCCCATAACAAACAGCATAATCCTGCCATCCAATTTGCTGTTGCACTATGTCACTTTGGCTCAAATGGAAACGGTGCTTCTGTAAGACATTTGGATAATCTCTTTAACATAGGATATGGTACCGTGATATTATACACCAATTTCTGTATGATTGCCATCCTTTCCCTCAAGTCTCAAACACTTGCTTGGCCAACTCCAGAACAGCAACTTGAATCCTCTCAAGTAATGCAAGCTGAAGTTTTCCCTGGCTGTGTAGGATTTGTTGATGGCACAACTATAAATTTGAGTCAAAAGCCTGCTCATGATGGCAACCATTATTATGATTGCGAAAAAAGGTTTCTTCAAAATCTTCTCCAATTTCTCATCCTTCATAAACTAACTTTTTATCTTCTTTCTAGATACTCTATTGCCGTTCAACTTGTATGCGATGTCAATAAAAAATTTATTGCTTTTCATAGTGGCTGCCCTGGCTCATGTCATCACTCTTCCCTCTTCCAAAGAATGAGGATCTCTCAAACCCCTGACTCATACTTTGACGAATCTCAGTACCTCCTTGCAGACTCAGAATATGCAAGTGGGAAGTACATTATACCTGCTTTCCGTGGTGCAACCTTAGAAAATGACCCCAAAACTAATTTTAATTATCACCTTGCCCAATCAAGAGTACAAATCAAACATGATATAGGTTTTTTAAAGGGACGATTTTCTAGTCTTTGGGAGCTCAGAATCCAATTTCAAAAAAAATTGCAGATCAAAATTGCAAATCATTGGATCATGACTTGCATTATACTCCACAATATCCTAGCTGATTTAAAGGATGAGTGGAACGATCTTTATGAAGAAGAGGATCCTGAACCAGCACCGGCTCTCCCCTCCGTTGAATCACAAAACATTCATTCAACCGGCATACGCTCTGTCATTATGCCTACTACTCTCCAAAATTTCTCTTCACCACCCTTTTAAATTATTTTTTTAATCTCCAAATTTTCTCTTTGTGTACTTTATTCACTTGGTTTGGTATTTTGGTTTGTTGCATATTCATTTATTTTTGGAATTTACGGTGAATATCTTTTTTTTGGATGGCTCATTGGTTTTCTTTCACCAGCTCAACATGAAATCACATATTTTGTCAGTGATTTTTTTTTCATTCATCACTCATATCCTTTTCATCCTCTCCTCAAACATCACTCAAATATTTTCGTTACTTTTATTTTCTCAACTCATCTCACCAGGTAAGTCTTTTTTTTTCTTTTTTCTTGTTTTTTATTTGCTAATCATGAATTTTTTTATTTTGCTTTTTTTTGTTTTTTTTGTTTTTTTTTTTCTGTTTTTTTTTGTAAGTCCTTTTTTTTATTTTCAAGGTTTGACTAATTTTTTTTTTCTCTTTTTTCTTTTTTTTTCTTTTTTTTTCTCTCCTTCACCCTCTTTAGCTGCCTCATTTCACCCCTTTTCCTCTCTCTTTACCTGCTTCAAGTCACTCCTTCTCCCCTCTCTTTACCTTCCTCAAGTCCCCCTTATTTCACCCTCCTTGACTGTCCCAAATCCCCCCTTTACCCCCTCTTTAGGTGCCTCATGACCCCCCTTCCCCTCTCTTTAGGCGCCTCATCACCCCCCTTCCCCTCTCTTTAGGTGCCTCAACTCTCCCCCCTTCTCCTCTCTTTACCCATCTCAAAACCCCCCTTCCCCCCTTCCACTCCCTTTTAGCCACCTCTACCCCCCCTCCTTATTAACAAACGATCGTTAGCAATCATTTGTTAAGGAGGAGGAGGGGAGTGGAAGGGGGGAAAGGGGGGGTTGGAACATTTAAAGAGGGGTGAGGGGGGGATATTGGGTGGATTTGTGGCAATTAAGGAGGGGGTTTCGGGGGGATTTTGAGACAGGCAAGGAGGGGATTTGAGGGTGGTTTTGAGGCAAGCAGGGAGGGATTTTAAAGGTGATTTCAGAGAAAGAAAGGGGGAAAGGGGACTGTTATGGGATTAAAGAGGGGTTACCTATTTTTTAAAAAACATACTAAAATATAATTTTTTTTTTTTGGCAGAATTTGAGAAAAAAAAACTATTACATTCTGTTAAGGTCTTTCCCTGTAAATTACAAAAACAAAAAAGGTTTAGATTTTAATTTCTAATTTTTCTTACAAATAATTTTACTGAATTAATTTTTTTTAATTTATTTGTTCTGATTTTTCTTTTACTGATTTTTTTTTTTTTTAATTATTTTGACAGGATTTTTTGTGAAGGTTTTTTATAACCAAACTTCAGGTTTTCTTTTGTATTTTTTTTTTTTGAAATAATTTTTACTGAAAATTTTTAAATTTTTTTTTTGTTTTAAAAATTTTTTTTATTTTTTTTATAGGATATTTCTTTAAATTTTTTTTAAAAGATATTATTACGTGAGTTTTTTTTAAAAAATATGTGTTGAATTTTTTTTTAAAATTTAAATTTTTTTCAGATCAAAAAAATGTCTTCTTCTTCAGATTCACCCCTTACTTCTCTATCATCTTCATCTTTATCCTCTTTATCATCTTCATCTTTACCATCTCTATCATCTTCTTCAAAATCAACTTCAATACAATCATCTTCTAAAACATCAAAAAAAAAATTAATGATAATCAGTCTCATCAGAATAAAAGAAATCTGAAAAAAAATTTCTTCTTCTAAATCATCTAAAAAAATTAAAGATAATCAGTCTCATCAGAAGGAAAGATATCTGAAAAAAAAAATTCTCTGTGAAAGCTATTTTTGTCATATCCCAAAAATTTTTTTTCATAAAACTAAAGTAGATAAAAAAATCAATATCAAAAAAAATTACCAGAAGATATCAAATATCTAACCAAATTTGGAGATGATCGAGTTGTTGCAGTTATCAGTAATACTTATAAGGCTCAATTCATTTTGGAAGTTCTTTTGTTTGATGGTGTAAAAGATGAATCTTTTAATCAACTACTGGATCTTATGATAACTCTTTATCAAATGGCTTTGGTTCAATTACCTATAAGGAATACAAATTTGTTGGGTGGTATCATGATTGGATTTGGTTGGAGACCAGGTTTTGTTAAAGGATATTCTCTTGGTATGTCTAATAATTTTTTTTCCATTCTTAATATCATTTCACTTATTTCATTTATATAGGCATATATTCATTGCTCAAGAATATCACTAAAGCTCAAAAAGATGAAGATTTTTGCTTATGGGACACTCTACCTTCCTTTAACTCTTTTCTTGCTCTTCGACTCAAAAAGCTCTGTAATAAAGCATTTGAAAAAAATCATGAACTTGCAGCCAAAGTTGGAATACCAAATTAGTGTGACTCCAAATGTGAAGATATCACCCATGAATATCTTTTATTTTCTAATGTTATTATCACTCATTCTGGATTCTACAATAGGTTTCATATCAATAGGAATGACACCAATTTTCTTAATTTTGGTATATTCTCATATATCAATCTGATAACTGGCCAACCAATACCATCTCCAGCTAAAATCAAAGGACATGGTTTATATTTTCCAGACCACCGGTACATCATTGATTTTGGTTTGTGAAATGGTATCATAGAAACTATTTGGAATTCTTCTAAGGATAATCATCAAAGACCAAAGCTCCTCCTTGTTTGGAATCCTGTCAAGTTTTAACACATTTTGGTTGCTCATTTCAAATCAGTTATAAGTTGATTCAAAGAATCAAAATGGTAAAGAAAGAAGGTAAAGTTAATTGATTTAAAAAAACTTTATCTAGATCCAAAAAGTATGGGGATTAGAGTTGTCATCAAAAATTTTATATTTTTTCATAAATTTTTAATAAATATTTTTTATATATCAATTTTCTCAAGTAAAGTGATGAGCCAACAACATTTGGCTGTATAACAGGTAATCATGATAACATTTATTTGTTTCATGGGGTTCCTCTAGCCTATACCTGTGGAAAGTCCCAAACTTTTGTTTCTAGATTTGATCTGCATTTTGGCTTGAGGAATTGTCATTACTTTAAACTAGGAAAATTGATATATATTAGATATTTATTTAATAATTTAAGTAATTATATTAAATTTAGATGACTTCCACCCCTTACTTCAATAAAATGCAGGGGGGGGGTATTGCCAAATTTTCAAATCTGACATGTGAAATTGATGACTTAGAAAAATTTTGGTGATACCCACCCCTTGCTTCAACAAAATGCAGGGGAGAGTATTGCCAATTTTTTAAAACAGATATAGAATTTTTTCGACTTGTAAATATTTTGGTGAAAAGTTTTTAGTGATACCTGTCCCTTACTTCATTAAAATCCATGGGGGGTTTTGCCAAAATTTTTTATAAGACTTGTGAAATTCTTGACATGTAAGAATTTTGGGGATACCGGTAAAATGCAGCGGGTAGTAAAGCCAAAGTTTCATATAAGACTTTCAAGATTCATGAAATGAAAGAATTTTGGTGATACCCACCCCTTACTTCAAAACAATCCAGGGGTGGGGGATTGTCAAATTTTCAAAGGAGACATGAAAATTTTATTTAAAAAAATAATATTTAACATTAAAATACGAAAATTCAAGTAATGATTGATAGAGTAATGAAATACAGGAAATTATTGTAAAATTTATATACAAATAAATATAAACAGTTGAAGTGTGAGAGAAATAAAACAAACTAGTCATCCAACAATTTCTATAAACGTTCAATTTCCTCAACAGATTTATTAGCTTTAACACATTCTATCAAGAAATCTTTCTTTTTGGAATTTTCTTCATGATCAAACTTATATTTCATCTGCTCTAATAGGTTTTGATGTTCAAGTGTTTGCTCCTCTTTTTTTGATTTTTCAATACTTAGAGTTAACTCAAACTTCTTCTCCTCCAAATCTTGGTCCTAACCATCCTTCTGTAAAGAGAGCTTGTACTTCCTCTACTCCAAATCTTGGGCCCAATCATCCTTCCGGAAAGAGATCTCGTACTTCCTCTCTTCCAAATCTTGTAGCCTATCATCCCTCCTTAAAGAGAGCTCGTATTTCTTCTTTTCAAAGCTTAGAGTCTCTTTAGCAATTTCTACTTGTTCTAGAGTGATAATAAAAATTAATATAAAGTAGAAGAAAAGTAGAGTAAAGTAATAAGAGGTATGGTATCACTTACCAGCATCACGTTTCTCTAAAAAAATTTCCATAGACAAAAAAGGGGTTTGTGATGAAGTATCACTTTTTTGTCTTCTTTGGGAGTGGAAATTTAGACTACATGAAGGCCTACTCTTCTTCTTCAAGGTCATATTTTCCTCCTCATCATTGTCACTACCTTCAGACTCAGTTGATTGAGGATCCTGGGTTTGTTCATCAGCCTTTTAAGAAATAAGAAAAAGATAAGTAAATAAAAATAGAATTGATAAGATAAAAGAAAAAGAAACAGACCTGAGTTAGATTTGGTTGGGTTAAATCACCAATAGGATCTACAGAAAAGCTATCTAGATTTGTCTCATTCAAATGAGGGGAGGCTTGAGTGGAGGAAGAGGATTGGAAAAGATTTGCTTCAACATCATGTTTGGAGATAGGATCTTCTCCATCCAACATGTTTACAGGATTAATATTGGCTTGCTCTTTAAAAATTGCATCCATCTCTTTAAAGTATGGACATAAAGATTCAAGTTTATTGTTTATGGATCTGATACCCTTAGTTATATCAATTTCAGTAACCCCAAAACCAGTGGAAGATGAAAGAGCCTTTACCTTCTTGTATTTAGCTCGGTAATTCTTGAAGCTTTCAGACATCTGTTTAGGCAAAAGATAAATCCTTCCATTGGTCTTATTCCATAATTCATTTGCCATTAGAAGATAGCCATTAACTTTTGATGCTGGGGGCTGTCCTACTTTAGTTGCATACTCAGTACCAAAACAAGAATCATAGTTAGATTTTGTTTTCAGCCAGTTGATAAGAATGAGATGATCATCTTTTTTTAATTGAATGGTCTTAGATTTCTTGGCTGAGAGGCGGAAAGAGGGAGTAGTGGGACTTGAAGAACAACTGGGTGATGGCTGCCTTTGAGAAGATCTAGGAAAACAAGGCATGTTAAAATATAATTGAATATGAAAAGGAGCAGAAACAAGCAGATGAGATGGTGAGGGGTTCTGAGCAGATAGAATGGACAGGATGGGATGAGAATGTGAGTGTGCAGCAAGGTAGAAGGCATATTCAGAGAGTAGTCCAAGATTTGGTTATGGACGAAAGTAGGTCAAGATGTGGTTATGACAGAAAGTTTTCCAAGATGTGGTTATGAAAAATTGAGTAAAAAAATGTTGGATAAGAGGTGAACATTGACATGTAAAGTGTCTAATAACCCAATTATTAGCAAAAATAATTGCGGAAGATAATTGGGGTATGCAGATAATTTTCTGCAATTAGGGAACAGGATTTTTTTTCCCAGGATCAGACATTATTAATTGCAGAATATTCTTATCCACTATCCCTGGAGCTAGTGGATAAGGAATCCATGATAATGCATTATCCCACCTCTTATACCCAAATTTCTGTTCCTAATTCCTGATCCCAAACTCATCACATCCATGATTTATTTGAAAGCAATTCACATGACATATAATTGCGGATGCCATTCTTATTTATCTCATCACTCTATGATACTTATTTTTGGTGGTGAACACATAACATTTTCTCTCATCTTTATGTGTCTCTTCACTCTATGATACATAATTTTTGTAGTGAACACATAACATTTTTCTCTATCTACACACCCCATCTATTCATTTGGTGGAAAATTCCCACTTCCCACTCATCACCTAAACCTTCTAACAACAACCTTTTCTACGAAGAATAATGAAGCACCTCCCTACTAGGAAGCAACTTCACACAGCTATGAATGCTATCACTTAAGTTTTAGCCGCTGACTCTGACTCTGACTCTGGGTTGGAAGACACTTTAGCTTATATGTCTTTTCAATGATCTTTATAAAGAAGAGGATCCCAGACATTCACCAGATCTCCCCTCCCTTGAATAACAAAACATTCTTTCCACCAGCATATGCTCTGTCATTATTCCAATCACCCTCCAATATTTTGAAACACAACACTATTAATTTTTTTTCATACTCTCCAAATGTTATACTTCTGTGTTTTATTCATTTGGTTTGGTGTTTTTGTTTTTTGCATATTCATTTTTATTTTAAATTTACACTGAATGTCTCTTTTTTGGATGTCTTATTTTTTTCAATCACCAGCTCAACATGAAATTGCATATTTTCTGCAATTGCATAATTTTTCACTGTTTCTTTTTTTCATTCATCCCTTATATCCTTTTCCTCTTCTCCTCCAACATGCCTTAAACAATGTGTTTTCACTTATTTTCTAATCTCATCTCTCCAGGTAAGTCATTTTATTATTTTTAATGATTTTTTGATTGCTAATTATAATTTTTATTGTTTTTTTCTGTTTTTTTTGTTTTTTGTATCTTAATTTTTTTGTAAGTGGTTATTTTTGATTTCAATGGTAAAATTAACCTTTTTTTCTCTCCCTCTTTACTTTCTTTTTTTTCTCCATCACCCTACTCTTTATCCCTCCTTGGCATGGTCATTATCCCCCCTTTCCCTTCTTTCACTTTTTTTTGGCTCCATGTCATTAAAACACATACATTGCACATTCTTTATGCATTTCACTTACTCCATATTCAATTTCCCCACAATTCCAACATCAATCTTTCTCACTCTATTTTTCCTACTTTTCAATCAAGGTAAGTTTCATCTTTTTTTCATGCCTAAACAATATCTCATTTTTCTATGAAGATATCATACTCAAATATATCTATAACTCTTATCGGGATAAAAGTGAACTTATTAAACTCTTCTTGTTCTCATCTCCATTACCACTTTTCAAGTTTTTGTAAAATTTTGAAAATCAGACTTGGAATTAGGGTTAAATTTATTCAAATCTAATGTCTGTTTAGCTGAAGATTCTTCTGAAGGCTACCTTTTGTTTCCCACAAACAGATTTTAATTTGGTGTATTGGTTGCTGAGATACTGACTGTTAAAGTTGAGCCTTATTTTCCCAATTAAAATTTTTTTATTTCATGTTTTTATGTAACAAATTAGGGTTATGTTTATTTAAATCAAATTTCCTTTAACTGAAGATTTTCCTGAAGCCTATTTTTCATTTTCAATAAACAGATTTTAATTTGGTTCATTGGTTGCTGAGATATTGACCTTTATAGTTGAGCCTTTTTTTCAAATATCACATAATTTATTTTGTGTTTTTATATTGCATAATTAGAGAATAAGGCCTCTGAAACTCTTATCTAATGATTATCTAGGCTTATATCTCCATCTTGTTGGAGTTTTCATCATCAATTTTCATATTTTTGTGCAATTTTGAACATCAGAGTCAAAATTATGTTTAGTTTTATTCGAATATTATATTCTTTTAGCTGTAGATTCTTCAGAAGCCTATTGTTCATTTCCCATAAATGGATTTGAATTTGGCTCAGTGGTTGCTGAGATATTGACCTTTAAAGTTGAGCCTTCTTTCTAAATTTCATCTAATTTATTACATTTTTAGACCAGGATTTGTTAAAGGATATTTTCTTGGTATGTTTGATAACATATGTTTCATTCTTAAAATTACATCTCTCATTTTATTTCCATAGGAATCTATTCTTTACTTAAAAAAAGTTTCTCAAGTTTATCACCAAATGACCAAAGCTCCACCTGGCTTGGAATCTTTTCAATAGTTCACACATTTTGGATGTTCTTTTCAAATCACTCAAAACTTAATCCACCAAATAAGCAAGGTAAAAAAAGAAGGTAAGTTTAAAAGATATATAAAAACTTATGTAGATCAAAAAAGAATAGGGATTAGTAGAGTCATCAAATATTTTTTATTTTTTCATAAATTTTTTATAAATAACTCTTATATTTCAAATTCCTAAAATAAAGTAATGGGCCAATGACCCTGTGTTGTATAAATGGTAATCATGATAACATTGAATTTTTTCATGGGGCTCATCTTGCCTATACCTGTGGAAAGTCCCAAACTTAGTTTCTAGACTTGGTCCACATTTTGGAGAGATGAATTTTCATTACTTTAAAACTAGGAATATTGATATATATTAGTTATTTATATATTAATTTATGTAATTATATTAAATTTTGGTTATTTTCACCCCTTAATTCAATAAGATGCAGGGGAGGGTATTGCCAAATTTTTAAATCTGACATGTGAAATTGATGACTTAGAAAATTTTTTAGAGATTTATTGACTTAGCTGTATTTAGAATGTAAATTTAATGATTTTAATGTAAATAAGAAAAAATGTATGAGTTTTTCAAATTTTTGCAAAGTAAAATCATCTAGAATCAAGACCTTTAAAAAGTAAGCACATATGAAATTATCACCAAAAATAAATAAAACAAAATTCATTTAACCAAACAAACAAATAATCTAAAATTTTGCAATAAAATGTTTCAAATCTCAGTGAGGAATGTGTGCCAAGGATTGATTATTAGCTTTGATGCATTCTATCAATAAAACTTTGTAAACAAAATAAAAAAAACTAGTTATCAAATATTTTCATTAAGTGTTCAATTTCCTCAATAGATTTATTAGCTTTAACACAATCTCTCAAGAAATCTTTCTTTTTTGAACCTTCTTCAAGTTGATACGTGAGTTTCATTTGATCCAATAGGAAATTGTACTCAAGAGCCTTCTCCTCTTTCTTTATCTCAAATTTCTTCTCCTCCAAATCATGTACCCTGTCATCCCTCTTTAAAGAAAACTTGAATTTCTTCTCTTCCAAGTCATGTTCCCTCTCATCCCTCTATAAAAAAAAGCTCAAATTTCTTCTCCTCCAAGTCTTGTGCCCTATCATCCCTTGGTAAAGAGAGCTTGTATTGTTTCTTTTGAAAGTTTAGAGTATCTTTTGAGACTTCAACTTTACCTAGAGTGAAAAGGAATATTAACAAAATAAAAGAAAATCTCACTTAATTATTAAGAGGTATGCTATCACTTACCAGATTCATGTTTCTCCAGAAAATCATCAATGGAAGAAAAAGGGGTTTGAGAAAAACTATCTCTGTTTCCCTTCCTATGACTGTTTAAATTCAAAGTATTTGATGGTCTTTGCTTTTTTTTGGAGGTAACATTTTCCTCTTCATCATTGATGCTAGCTTCAGACTCACTTTCTTGAACTCCTGGGCTTTTTCATTAGCCTTTTTAGAAATAAAAAAAATAAAACAACTAGAAAAGAAATAAAAACTTACAGGAGTGGGATCACATTGGTTTATATCACCATAAGGATCTATTGGAAAGCTATCTAGATCTGTTGAATATAGAACAGGGGATGCTCGAGTGGAGGAAGAGGATAGGAAAATATTTCTTTCAATATCATGTTTGGAGATAGCATCTTCACCATCCAACATGTTGGAAGGATTAACATCAGCTCACTCTCCAAAAATAGCATCCATCTCTTTAAAGTATGGAAAAAGAGATTCAAGTTTATCATCTATGGATTTTACGCCCTTACTGATATCAATGTCAGTGTCAGTATAGTCTAGTATATAAGTATGATATAATAGTGTTATTTTATGGTCCTACTACTTATTAATAAATGATTTAGTGATTAAACCTCAGGGGAAGACTAATAGAATAGTTATACTCAAATTAAACTCACAATACTTGGATTTAAATGCGTGCTAGTGGTGGAAAATAGAAGAATAAAATATAGTTATAGCTATTATAAAGATAATATCAATTTATAAGGGCTTTATAATATATTTCTGAATGTTAATAATTGTAGTGTAATGTTTGTTTGAAGTGTAGTAATTGAATGATGATAATAAACCGTCAAAATCCCTCCTTACTTATACCCAAATCCACTGGAGTGCACAGACCTTCAATCCAGATGATGTCACTGCTATCCCCGGCAATTACAGCACTGTGAGGGCCCATCACCTCCCCATGGCGTCCACTTCAAGCAGTTTCAACACCCAGACCTCCAGTAAGGACCCTCCATCACTATTAATAATAACACAGAGTGATACCATAAATAGAAAACCCAGATAAAAGCGGATACCATAAAGAAACAGGTAAAATAAATGATCAAAAAGAGATTTAATGAAACTAAAAGCATATAAAGGAAACAAATAAAATGTCCAAGCCCCCAATAACATCCCCAAGCATCCACATTAACCCAAAAACATCTTTCCAACCCATAAATCCGTGAATAACCATCCAAGGAAGTAATTTTAGTTGTCCAAACTGGGTGTATGCGCCTGATATAGGTGTCTATGCTTCTGTAGGCGTTGTGAGTCCACTGATTTCGTCCATATGACCTAAAATAAGCAGAAAAACAAAGGTTATAGGCTATTAAGGGGCTAAAACCCACTTATATACCTAAATATACATAATATACTGCATATTTCACTGAATATGAGATTTATGTATACATATAAGCTTATGTATGTCAATAATTACTTCATATCACTTAAGATAAGTATATTATGACTCCATTAACACCTTAATAAGTATTATTAGGCCATGGATAAGCTATTTAAACTATTATAAATTATATAATAGAATAATAATTATATATATATATAATAAAATAATATATATTATTATTTTAACCTTATTTTTAAGATATAAGCTTAATCTAGTTAAGGTTATCTTATTTTAAGCATAAGAAATACTCAGTCCTAAGGATATTTAGGCTGACACTCCCTCACCCCAAAAAAAACAATAAAAAAAATGTTAAGACATTTTAATTAATCTTAAGGAATGAAATAATAAAATAAAAAATAATTTTTATAATACATATACTGAATGAACAGTATTATTTAGATTTAAATTTTTTCAAGAGATTTTTAAGATCAGAGATTTCATTTTCTGGAATCCACTGGTCATATTCACTTGATTTATTTTTAAATCTTAGTAGATACTCAACTCCCTTTTCTTTTGTAAGGTGTCTCTTTTTAAGTATCTTTTCAATTTCTGCTTTTTCCACTATTTCTTCAGGTTGCTGTTTATGCCTTCCTGATCTTCTTGGAAAGAGAGCAGTATCATTAGAATGGTATGGTTTTATAAGAGAAATAGGAAATACTGGATGTTTTCTATCATAAGGTGCATATAGAATAACTTCAACAGCATTATTACCAACCATCTTTTTAACTACAAATGGTCCAATGAATGGATCCTTCAATTTAACATTACCATTTAAATTGAAATGTAGCATTGAAATAAGGACTTTATCACCCTCTTTGAACATTTGTTCTTTATGGGCTTTATCCCATCTTTTCTTTTCATACTCAAAAGCCTTATTTATACATTCTTGAGCATGTTTTCTGCATAGTTCCTGCATCTGAAGAAAAGATTTAGTACCTGGATGAATATCCAATCTAGGTAACTTATTAAGAGTTTTAGCAGGGGTATTAGGTACATAACCCAACCATAACTCAAATGGCTTTTTGCCAGTGACAGAATGTACTGTACTATTGTATGCAAATTCTAAACCTGGGATAAGGGTTACCCAATCATGTGTGAATTTGTCATTGTCTTTAAAATTAATACCAAAAGCACAGTATCTTCTTATATATCCTTAATGATTTTAACATCCTCAAAATTCATTAAAGATTCATTTGAGTCTATATTTAATATTGGATTGTAAAAGATGGACAAATCATCTTCCAACATACAGACTTCATTTTCATCACTATATGAGATATTACTGTCATAATCACTTGAATCATTACTCTTTTCTACTTCATTTTCAGATTCATGTTGATTTTCAACAATATTTATGTTTTCCTCACATTTGTGACCTTTAACCCAAGGTTTGTTACACTTATAACAAGTATTTGTTTCATACTTTTTAGGTACTACAGGTGCAGTAGGTTTTTTCTGCTTCTCCTGAAGTGTTTTTGAATTCTGAGTTTTTACAGGTTCAACATTTTGCTTATAAGTGGAATACCTTGATTCATACTTATGGTTTAATAATATTTCATTGCAAATATTAATAAAGTCAGAATATTCAGTAACATTTAATGTTCTAGCTACAACAATGTCTCTGACAGATATAGGTAATTTGTATATTATCTTATCTTTCCATAAGTTAAAATCCATATGAGGCTCAATGGCTTTTAATATTTTGTTTAAATTCATTAAAAATACCATAGGTTTGTCACCATTCAATGGATTATACCTAGTCTTCTCATACAGTCTCTGCTGAGTAAGCCTGAATTTAGAACCTCCAAATTGTTTTTCAATAAGTTGTTTCCATTCAGCCCAAGAGTAGTCTCTACCCTCACTTAAGACAGCTTCAAACCATAATAAAGCAACATCCTTAAATAAAGAAATTAATTTTGATGTTATCTCTTCATCTGGTAACTTATATGAGAATTTCAAGTTGTCAATTCTTTGAATAAAATGTTGCCAATCAGAGCTGGCTTCCCCATCATAAGTTGGGTACTGATCTATTTTAGGCCAGTTCTTCTGATTGGATTTTATCTCACTAATCTTAGGTAAATTCAACAACTCATTCACTTTTGATAAATGGTCTTGTATTTCTTCCTGCACGGATTTGTGACTTACATTTTCAGATTTGACACTATCACCAGATGGTTTTAATTGTGGTGGTACAGGGAAGGAATGAGATTCACTTTTTGAAATGAAAGGATTATTATTATATTGATTATACTTATGATTATCCTGGTTCATTAGTAGATTGGCAGTTTCAATCTCAACTTTAGTTAATCTTTGTAGCAACTCAGAGACACTTTGATTTGTCTGGGCAAAAGATAACTTTGTTCTTGATTCAGTTTTTAATAAATGTGTTTCATATAATTTTTCTAACTCACAAAATTTTTTTGAAAGGTCATTATATTTATTACTCAATGAATCATATTTAAGAGTTAGAGACAAATGTTCTTTCTCTAATTCTTTATTACGTGTTGCTAATTGAGAAATGTTCAATGTTAAGGATGAAATTGTATCACTAGTGAGCTTAACTGTCTGTTCCTCACAATCAGTCATTCTATTCCACAATGCTGAAACAATTCTATGGACAGTTGGATTATTGTTAAAATATTCCATGTCCTCCTTTTCAATTCTCTCACTCTCCTGTGAACTTCTCATCTCACTAGTAGGTGGTTGCAACTGAGGATTAACTGTATTATCATTGTATATAGTACTGTTATTATGGACAAAAGACAAGTCAGGTGTATCTACTCTAAAACCTAAATTTCTTAAATCCTCCTCTATTTTTTGTACAGATTTAACATCAATAGAATTACCTATATTGTAATTATCAGTATTATGTCTAATCTGAGAGGGTAAGTTACTTACCAAGGGATGGTTGCCAGTCCTGATTTTTGGCGCTTTTTTCCCTTGTAAGGGTGAGCTGAGGAAGTCAGATGAGGGGGTGGATCCCTGTTGCAACTGTGGCTTGTCCACTGTTGGTGAAACCAGTCCCATTTCCATTTGTCTACCAGGATTTTCTCCTGGGAGTGAGTGGACCCTCCTTGGGTAGGGGGTTGCTGATTTGATTGACTGGGCTGGCCTCCCTTTAATTCTGCCATTGCCTGATTCATCTGCTGAAATCCTACCTTGCAATTGTTTTGCAACTGCTCTACCTCTTTGAACATGAGAGATTTTGATTCCTCTAGCTTCAGAACCTGTTTGGCCAGGTGGGACAGTTGATCCTGAAGAGGAGGAGACGTCTTTTTGATAGTTATCTTTTTTAAGAGGGTGTCCTTTCTCCTCTATACTCATGCTTTCTGGCTGGGGGTACTGTTGTCCCTCCATGGTGATGTCCTGGAAAGTTTTTATTAGCTTTAGACCTGGTATTATAAGCAGGCTGTTCACTTACACTATCCTGAGGAGCACTCATATTGTTCAGAATAACAATATTTTACGTCTACAAAAGAAAAAACTCTATGGAATTTAGTAGACAAGAGATATTAGCAATTATATTACTAATAAAAAAGCAATGGAGCTTACCCTGAATTTATATCTTTATTTATTTAAATAAAATGTAAGAAAAATTCGAAAAAATCTGTTAAAAATATAATAATAAGTTTAACTACACCTCTATAAGGGTGAATAATTAGCTTACCAAGCTTTAGCCAAATACCAATTTAATTGGGTGTTATATTGGTGTCCAAATACCAAGTGAAATTGGGTTTATATTGGGTACAGTTACTACTGTAAATATCTAATTTTTATGATAAAAATTAGTAAAATTATTATAAGGGTTCTTTTCCGCAATAAATGAGTTATGATGACCCACTAATATGCAGCAGACCCAAATATTTGGTTAAATTTGAGTTGTACTAAGGTAAAAATCACGTCCCAAGGCTTATACTAAATAATAAGTAAAATATAAGGAAAGACCCCCAATTGTCAGTATAGTCTAGTATATAAGTATGATATAATAGTGTTATTTTATGGTCCTACTACTTATTAATAAATGATTTAGTGATTAAACCTCAGGGGAAGACTAATAGAATAGTTATACTCAAATTAAACTCACAATACTTGGATTTAAATGCGTGCTAGTGGTGGAAAATAGAAGAATAAAATATAGTTATAGCTATTATAAAGATAATATCAATTTATAAGGGCTTTATAATATATTTCTGAATGTTAATAATTGTAGTGTAATGTTTGTTTGAAGTGTAGTAATTGAATGATGATAATAAACCGTCAAAATCCCTCCTTACTTATACCCAAATCCACTGGAGTGCACAGACCTTCAATCCAGATGATGTCACTGCTATCCCCGGCAATTACAGCACTGTGAGGGCCCATCACCTCCCCATGGCGTCCACTTCAAGCAGTTTCAACACCCAGACCTCCAGTAAGGACCCTCCATCACTATTAATAATAACACAGAGTGATACCATAAATAGAAAACCCAGATAAAAGCGGATACCATAAAGAAACAGGTAAAATAAATGATCAAAAAGAGATTTAATGAAACTAAAAGCATATAAAGGAAAAAAATAAAATTTCCAAGCCCCCAATAACATCCCCAAGCATCCACATTAACCCAAAAACATCTTTCCAACCCATAAATCCGTGAATAACCATCCAAGGAAGTAATTTTAGTTGTCCAAACTGGGTGTATGCGCCTGATATAGGTGTCTATGCTTCTGTAGGCGTTGTGAGTCCACTGATTTCGTCCATATGACCTAAAATAAGCAGAAAAACAAAGGTTATAGGCTATTAAGGGGCTAAAACCCACTTATATACCTAAATATACATAATATACTGCATATTTCACTGAATATGAGATTTATGTATACATATAAGCTTATGTATGTCAATAATTACTTCATATCACTTAAGATAAGTATATTATGACTCCATTAACACCTTAATAAGTATTATTAGGCCATGGATAAGCTATTTAAACTATTATAAATTATATAATAGAATAATAATTATATATATATATAATAAAATAATATATATTATTATTTTAACCTTATTTTTAAGATATAAGCTTAATCTAGTTAAGTTTATCTTATTTTAAGCATAAGAAATACTCAGTCCTAAGGATATTTAGGCTGACAGTCAGTAATACCAAAACCAGTAGAAAATTAATAAGTGTTTGCCTTCTTTTATTTGACTTGGTAATTCTTGAAAAGTTCAGACATCAGTTTAGGCAAAAGATAAATCCTTTCCTTTGTCTTATTTCATAATTCATTGGCCATTAAAAGATAGCCATTTCCTTTTGATGCAGGGGGCTGTCCCGCTTTAGTTGCATTCTCAGTACCAAAACAAGAATCATAATTAGTTTTTATTTTTAGCCAGTTGATAAGTATGAGATGATCATCTTTTTTTAGTTGAACAGTCTTTGATTTCTCAGCTGAGCGGGGGAAAGAGGGAGTAATGGGATTTGAAGAACAACTGGGGGAAGGCTGCCTTTGAGAAGATCTATGATGATGGGGCATGTTATGATATTTAAAGATGAAAAGGAGAAGAAAAAAATAGATAAGATGGGGAGGGGTTTTGAACGGAAATGAACAGACAGGATGGGAGTGCGCAGCAAGGTAGGGAGGCTAGAACATCCAAGATGTGGTTATGAAAAATTGAGTATAAAAATGTCATATAGAGGTGAAAATTGAGATGTAAAAGGTCTAATAACCCAATTAATAGCAAAATTAGTTGCAAAAAAAAATTGGGGTATAATGATTTTTATCCACAATTAATTTAATTGTGGATTGGTCAACATTGATACCCCCTAATAGGGGGTATTAAACTGAGAAATCTTTCATTTAAAAATATCACTTTTTTCCACCACTTCAACCATTATTATTTTTTAAAGTATGCCTTATTTTGCCCCCAAAAGACCTTTTTACTAGGATTTAATTTCAAGTTTATAATTTTTTTTGTGGTATGAAATACCTTTTAAATAATTAAAAATTTCTAATTTTGATACCCCAAAAAAAATTAATGACTATAATAAAAAGAATAAAAAAAAATATTTGAACAACAAAAATCATAGTAATGGTAGATAGTATCAAGAAAATAAGAAAATCACTTTTGTATTGATAAATTTTTTTGAAACAATACCAGAAATTTTACTCAATCATGAACACCTTAAATTATATTATATAATTTTTTGATAAGAAAAAAATAGCTAATATGAAATTATTTTATGCCTAATAAATTTCACATAGAGCTTAATGATAGATTACAAAATATTTTTAACACACATAAAACACAAAGAATCTGAGACTGTTCTTATGAAATTATTAAAAAGGAGTGATGTCAAATAAATATGAAATGTTTGTGAATCTAATTATGCTCAATAAAAAACATTTCTTGACTGAGATTCATGATGTAACAAGATTCAAAATTAAATCTTAAATGATTCATTTATTTCTTTTGTTATTTTACTAGATAAATATTTATTTATTTTTTAATTTTTGAGTTTATTATGATATATGAATAAAAATAAGGAATACAAGTGATTTTTCTAAAAATTTTAACATATTTTAGCATTCATTTTATTAAAAAGTACAGCTTATCCTTATCCTTATGTTTTTTAAAGTAACCTGCTGACTCCATATAAAATTTATTAAAAATATGGTAACCAATTTTATGTGGCGATAGTAATATTCATAATATGAAATGTGTGAGAAACTCACATTGAATCACTTGATTTTTCAGGCTGAGTCCAAGTACAGAGACATGAATAGCTTGATTAGTTAGTTTTCTAGAAGATTTTAATGCTCCAGTATGAATAGTGTTGTCCAAATCCAATTAATTAATAAAATATAATTCAATGTAATGGTCTTAAGTAATTTAATCTCACTAATTATAAAATGTATACAGCTTACAGTTGGTAGAAAAATAGAATTAATGATTTAAAACAATATTTAAAAGATTTTAAAAGTAATAATGAATATGTATAGAATTTTTTTGGTTATATATTTGTTAGGCTATGTAAATGAATATAGAATATAAGCCCAAAAACTCCTCCTTTTTATACCAATAAATCCCCCAATGTTCCCCTTGATTTACAAATCCTTTACACAGCCAATACTGCTCCAATCTAGCAGTTACACATGCCTACAAACTCATGGATTTACCAATACAAAAGTAGAATCATATCACACACCAAAAATACAAAAATAACAGGGGCTAATCCATCAAAATAAAGTAATATTAAAAATGAGACTATATGCATGAAATTCTTGAAATAAAAGACTAAATAAGGAAAGAAAGTACCTAAATATAATGTTCAATTAAGGAGGATTAACAGTAGATATGAAGGTATTAATTATTAAAAATTTATACATGAAATCTCCCTCTAAAAATGCCCAGTATAGCCTGAGAAATCATTGATAAACCCAAAATAAGATGTGAAATGTGGGATGACTGAATTCAGACTCTTGGCAAGCACTTTCACAGGTAAATCCTTTACTAAACTGGAAATTTTAAGGGTGGTAGTGAAATCAGGGCACCAATCTTCAGGTTACTAATGAAATTAGTGCATATAATGAGGTCAATGCACTAATAATGAAATTAGGACATTAAATAAGTGCCTCTTGCTTATTTTAGCATGTTTACACATATGGAGCATATAATTTGGGGTAATTTTAGTGTGAAATTACTAACTTTTTTAATAATGATGAAATTCACAGGGGATAAACACAGGCAGCATATGGCCAGTACACAGATGCCATTTCTAGCATACAAAACATCAATTTTTAGAAGTCTCATTTTTATACATTTAAGTAGCCAAATAAATATTCTTCAATAAAGCAAATTTATCTGTTGAAGTGCAATTTCAATATTATAAAATTTATAGTGTGTATATTCAACCTTTAAGTGATTTTAAGCACATTTATTCATTATTTTACTATAATAATGAAAATAACAGCTTCAAGTCCACTTAAAAATTATCTAACATTATGTATAAGGCTCTTAAGATTGCCTTAAAATATTCCAACATAATATTAACTACATAAGATCTATAAAAGGTGAATATATGCATGTATTTAAGGTGTTATAATGGCATATATTGTATTAACAGACTTTTTTCACTTATCTATACATATTAGGGGGTGTCAAACATTACCATATATGCCTGGAGGACTCCAGTCTCATAATTCAATTTGAAGACGCCATCATAAATGGCATACTTGGGGTTAGACATGTCAAACATTTGGTCAAATACTTCCTATTCTAGCACTATAACCCCAACCACAATTCAGCCCATGTCTATTTTTGCATGTGGAGCAACATTACTTGAAAAGCAAAAATGACACAGTTTTTCCCACAGTATCATTATACAACTCAACTAGGTGAAGAATCTTAGAGGTTACCAAATGAGTAAAACATAATGGATCATATTTCAATAAACATCTAATTAAAAATGATGAACAGCAGAATAAGGGAAATTGATATGACCTAGCAGATGAGAAAGACATAATGTTTACTGGATACTGCTATTGATTCATCACGTTTACCCAAAGCAAGTTAAGGGTGGGAGGAATAAGCAATGGGATGAATTGAGTGTTAGAGTATGATGTTAGGGTGCCTTAAGACTTGATACACTGTGTACTGTGTGTGTATAAATAAGCTCATAAGTATTAGGTGAAGAAAAATTATAAGGTATGAGCATGTGTGCACCTAATGCTGACTAATCAATTTAAGGGGAAGAAGTTCTTGAGGGGCTTGGATGTACCCAACAGATGGCATGTGTAGGGAAAAGCATGCTGTTGAAGTATACCAGTTAATGGGGTATGTTATTCAAATTAAAATGACTTACTTGGTACCTTTTTTGAGGCTTGCTTGAATGGTGTATATGGTAATGTTTGACACCCCCTATTGTATACTTTCACTTATTGTCCTCATGTGTAATACATGTGTCTAGAATATTTTCTCTGCATATTTTACTCAGTCCTGGGGATATCCAGGCTGACATGATTTATGATCACCCCATTCAATATTGCATAATGTTTCAGACAGATATTGCATGCAAGCTATTTCAAATGTTCCAAAAAATGAGTTGACTTCAAGTCCTACTATTTTTTCCTATGATTGTGAAATTTTAAAATTTACAAGTAATTTTTTTTTTATCATTTGAGAATATTTTATTTAAGTATAAAAATTTAAAATGTGATAAATAGGGGGTATCAAAGTTAGAAATCTTTCATTTCAAAATACGTCTTTATTCCACCAAATCTACCATGATTATTTTTTGAAATTTGCCATATTGTGTCCCCAAAACACATTTCTACTGAAAATTAATGACAAGTTTGTGGCTTTCTTTTTGTGTTGCGAAATATTTTCTCAAATAATTACAAACTTCTAACTTTGATACCTCCTAATATGTATATTAGTTTACAGTTCACGAGCATTTTTTAATCAAAATTATGTCGTGTTACTTTGAAGGATGATATATTTAAGTACTAGCACCATTCTCATAGGAACATTTGAAAACTGAAATAACGTTAAAAAATTCATGATAAGCACGATGTGATTAGCTAGATCTTGGGCAAGACACTTTCAAAAGGTAGAACCACAACTTACAACTTCCAGCCATCGGTCCATCAGTTATTTCACTGTCTTTCAAAAACTTTTGCAAGTCAAATTTCTTTCTAGCTTCATCAGATGTCATTTGGGATAGAACAGAATTATATTTAGAAGGGATTCTGAAATTTGGTGGTTGAGCATATACCAGTATAACATATCGATGACTACCTGATCCCTCTGGTGGAGAAGGAGGGACGTAAGTAGCATGGACCTGTAGAAGGAAATTAATTTTAATTTCAATGAAATTAAGGAAGAGTTATTTTTAGCAGAAAAAATATCTCAACTGAAGATGGTCCGCCCGTAAGAGTATTCTCAGTTTGAAGTTCAAGATCAGTTTCCATCCAATGAAGATAATTGGCGTATATATTGTTTGGGGGTGGGTTCGGCGCGTCCGGGTCAATCATGAGCAAAAGATAATGGTTGCGTTGGTTGATGTCGTTGACGGCAAAAGTCATGCTAATATGTGGAGACTCTTGAACTTCGCCAAGAGGCATTTGTTGACCACCTGTGACAACTATGTTCTTGTACTGGACATACAATGCAGCTTTTGGACTAAAGAAAGGTAGAACCTATATGGTTTTTATCAATAATTACCTTTCAATATTCAAAATTATGTATTGCAGTTTTTCATTTAAGAAAAGTATCCGCACCTCTGGGTAAATGGAACTTCCTTCAAAAGCTCGTTTCATCGAGCAAGCATCCTTGGCCTCATCATTTTCGATTTTGCATACATCAAAATCTGGCCCTACAGCTTCAATGCCAACAAAAAGTGAATAGATAACACTCGCTGCCACACCTATTTTCATTTCCTTCTGAGATTTGATTCAAAAATATCAGTAAAGCGATGAAGTGAAGTCAAATAAGTTTTCCCAATGAAAAAACAAATAAAACTTACAAGGAAAGTAAATTGACGCAAGTGACTAAATATTTTAATCTGAGAGTCTAAAATATTATGTTTGTCAACCGGCTTAATTTCTGCTCAGCTTCAAAATCGATTAAATGTTACAGATAAGTCATAAACGCTTGCGGAAATTTTGAAGAAAAAATCAAAGTTGTTCTGACCAAAAAATGATTTACCTTTTCAAAAGGGTCGGTGATAGGTCAAGGGTACTTCCTTTTGAATAGGCAAATCATTTTTTTGTGGGTGAAACTTTTATTTTTCCGTCGAAAATTCCACAAGCTTTTGTGACTTGTATAATTACTTTAATTGAATGGATATTAAGTATTTTAAACATTTTAGAAGTGGACTTTTAACCAGCATGCAGAAGGTCAATCAATTCATCCCACTGCCTTGCTAGCTTGTAACTTGTTGTAAGACAATTGAATCACTAGATTGTGTGAACTGGCAGGTGGTGAAACACTGAATATTCAAGAATTTAAAATTTTGCAATATTGGGGTACCAGAACTCTATATAGTAATATGTTCATTCCCTAACTCTAGAGTAATTCTAGAATTACTTTATTTACCCAACTTTTATTGGGTCAGTAATATGGTTAATCTTGGTTAAGAATCTTGATTACTTTCATTCAGATAAGATATAGCTTATATACATGTGGTTGCGCCGCATTTGAGTACTTAACACCCCCCCTCAACAAGACGCTGAAGGGGTTATATCATTGTGAAACAGGTAATAAAATTAAGAGACTCATGAATTGATGATAAAAGAGAAAAAAAATTAATTATGTTGCTATTTAGAGGGAAAGGAAAAAAGGCTGAAAAAGAAGGAAGAAGTAGAAATGATAGGAATAATGAAAAGAAAGAAATAGAAAAAAAAAACTAGTGTAGACCGAGTTGCTTAATTGTGTGAGTATGACTAGTAGTGTTTAAGGGTTTCTTTAATACATCTGCTAGCTGTTTGATTGATGGGACCCATGTCAATGAGGCCTTTTTCTTGTAGAGTTGCTCATTAATATGGTAGCAGTGTCAGCGCTTCGTCCGGAGTGAACCTATAATTTTCCATTACTCACCTATGGTAGCAGTGTCAGCGCTTCGTCCGGAGTGAACCGGAGTTAGCCGCGTCGGCTGTACCATAGGTTTTATACCAGACAAACTAGGTACATAACACATAATCACTAAGTATACTAAGTTCCATACATAACACCCCCCCTCTTAGTGATTTCCCGACTACCGTGTAAAAAAGGAAAATTAACCAACCCTCAGAACAATAAGCATTAAGAGAAAACAAAATAAAATAAAATAAAATTGATAGAAAAGAAATTCCGCAATATATATATATCCCCTTTTTTTTTTTTTTTTTTTTTTTTTAATATACCTCAAGTAGATGTCTCTTTTCTCTCCACACATTTGGACCAAGATTTTTTGTCAAAAGATCCGCCAGTTGATTGTTAGACGAAATCCATTCAATTTTAATTTCTTGTCTATGCACTTGCTTGTTAACAAAATAAAAATCCCTGTCAACATGTCTACAGCGCTTGTCAGAAGGGTTGTCAGTGGCTGCCACAATTGCTCCCTTATTATCGCAATACAAGTTAGTTGGGCCATGACATAGATCCACTTCTCTCAGTAGGTTTCTCATCCATAGAGCTTGAGGAGTAGCATTGGACATCACCATTAATTCTGAGTGTAGTGATGCCATAGCCACATGTGTTTGGCGTTTGGATTGCCATAGAATGAGGCATCCATTGACTTGTAAGATGTGGCCTCCTGTTGCTCTAGCAAATTCTCCACCCCATGTTGCATCACAGTACACGTCAGTTGATGGCATTTGGTTGAAAGTTGGGAATAGATGTAATTTCAAATCTTTTGTGAACTGTAAATATCTAAGTAAATGATTCAGCGCTTCCCATTCAACTTTACCTGGTCTTGATGCGTGTCTTGCCAAGAAGTTGACAGGAAAAGCTAGATCAGGCCTAGATCCAGCCACCAGATATGATAATGAGCCAATTATAGATAAGAATTTCAAAGGGTGAAGGGCAGTATGAGTCTTTTCTTTGAGGGACTTAAGAGATAGGCCATTGGGGAGAGGGGAGTTCAATGTCAAATGTGCTGGGTTGTGTTCATTTAGAATCTTGTTTACCAGTGCGGGTTGATAAATAGTGAAACCTTTATCACATCTAGAAATGGCTAAACCCACAATTGAAGAGATACTGTCATTCCATTTTACTTTCAAAGCCTTACCCATATCATTTTCCAATTCCTTCAAAGTATCATCATCACTCCCGACTACCACACCATCATCAACATGTATCCAAAGCATACCTTTTTTACCATGTTTAGATAAAACATATACACTCGAGTCTTGATTGCTGGAGACGTAACCTAACCTGGAAAGAATACCATTCAGATGCTTCCACTAGCATCTGGCTGCTTGTTTGGTGCCATAAAGGGCTTTCTTGAGCCTGCAGACAAGTGTTGGATTGGAAATGTTGGACCCCTCAGGCTGGTGAATGTAGATTTCTTCGTCTATGTCACTGTGAAGGTATGCTGCAGTGACGTCAAAAGTTTTAATTGGCCAATTATATGTAGCAGCTAAGGTGAGGATTAGACGTAGGGAGGCAAAAGTGGCAGAAGGTGCAAAATTTTTGTGGAAGTCAACGCCAGCTATTTGTTTGAAGCCTTGTGCAACATAATGCGCCTTATGTTTGATAATCTTGCCAAATTCATCTCTTTTAAGGGCAAAAACCCATCTCGCTCCAGTGACAGTTTTACCTTCCAGAAGGGGTACAAGATCCCATACATTCATGTTAGACATATTGGATAGCTCTTGATCACATGCTGCCTTCCATAAACCAACATCAGGTCTCTTCATTGCTTGATTATATGTTCGTGGAAGGCGGTCAGACAAATCATTGGAGTTTTTTTCAATATAATTGACTAGAGCGTCTTGAGTGGCAATTGTTTCTTCAGCAGTAAAGTCGCCAAATTTTAAAGAATTGAGAATAAATGATAAATCACCTTTGGCAGTGGGTCTACCTGCATATTCAGTAGAAAGGATTTTATTTTCAGTCTCTTCACCTTCAGGAATGAAATTGGCCATGGCCGATTGGACAAAACTGTTAGTTTCCTGATGCCAAAAAATCCATCCCTTGCCACCATTCAAAAAACCAACAACACAGCATCTCATTGCTTGTACTTCCATTTTAGTCCTTTTTTCAGAAGGGATATGGACATATGCCCATTGCCCAAAAATTTTAATTGGGGACAAATCTGCCATGTGACCGAAAATTATTTGGTATGGGGTAGAATTGGTGACACAAACATTCGGGAGTCTATTGTGGACATAAGATGCCCAACAGTAAGCCATGGTCCAGAAGGTAGGTGGTAAATTTGAGGCAAGCAATATAGTTCTTGCTATTTCTCCTATTGTTTCATTGAACCATTCTGCTAATCCATTTTGTTCATGGTGGTAGGGCATTGAATGTTCATGAAGAATTCCGTTGTTAGATAGAAAAGTATAAAATTTATTGTTCATATATTCCTTTCCATTATCAGTGCGCAGTATTTTCATGCGACGGTTGGTGACATTCTCCATCCTATTCTTAAAATTGATAAAGGCATCAAAAACGTCAGGTTTCTTTTTTAAAATGAATACCTCTCCATAGGATTAGAAAGATTCTCTGAAAGTTGCCACATAGATTTCACCCTCACTAGTAATGTCCACCATGGGCCCCACTAAATCAGAGACTATTAGGTCCATCAGACCGTGATCTCGATTATTTGAGATGCGGGTAGTGCGGCGTTTTCTCTTGGACACAGCACAAATGTCACAATGCAATTTACACCATGGAACATTTGAAGGCGCATTGGAGCATAACCCTAACTTGGAAATACGTTGTAAAACCCTGATACTCGTATGGCCTAGTCTACAGTGCCAGTCCATTATTGAATTAGGCACGGCCTTGGGGTAAGGAATGTGAGGTATTGTTGATGGAGGAACAAAAGGTGCAGGTAGGGTAGCAGACGATAAAGAATTAAAGTAATGAATTGCAAAGGATTTTAAATCTAGTGTACATGGATAGACTAGGTTTACAGTCCATTTGCGTTCATGTGAAGATAGTGGAGCAGCAAATAAAATTTCAGAATCTTTAGAAATTATGAAATCATGAGAATCATTCAAAGTTAAAGAAACATTATGACATAACAAATCAAAAGGGGAGATAAGTGTTGATTTAGCTTTGTCACAATAAAAAACATTTTTTATATTAATTAAACAGTCTTTGTGTCCTTTAATTAACATATCGCCGTATCCCGTAATAAAAGCAGCAGCTGAATCAGTTGCCGTTTTGACTGAAATTGGTGTCTGTAACTTTTGGAAGTTAGAGAGAAGACGTACATCTCCAGTGACATGATGTGTTGCACCAGTGTCAAAAATACCTTTAGTTCAATCTGCATCCAGGACATTCAACCACTCTTCACTACCAAGGTCGAGTTCATTCAGAGAAGTCGTCAGGATGTCAAGAGTAGAGGAATCAATTTCATTCAGTTGTACTTTGGAAGACGATTGTTTCCCCTTTTTGTCAGTGAGGTTGCGTCAAATTTGATTAACTGCAGATCTAGCTTGTTGGAGGAGGGCTTCTCATTGCGCCCAAACTTCAGAATTGAAACTTGAGCCGTTTCCATTGTAAGGACAATTTTGAAAAAGGTGTTCTGTAGAGTGACATAGATTGCAGGAGAGTCGACGGTCAGCTGGGAGATAACTGTCCATCTTGCCACATCTAAAAACTAGTGAAGAGACTTCTTCCTCCACTGAAGTTGACATAGCTGTAGAAGTGATGGAAGAAGATTTTGAGGAGTTTTTAAATGTGTTTTGGAGCGCCGTCAGCATATCCTCATATGATGGTTGGGAAATGTCTTTGCGTAGCTCAAAAAGTCTGTTGATTTCCGTAGAAAGATTCGCCACCAAAGGAGGCAACAGCAATTGGAGAAGCATGGCTCCTAGTTTGTCATAACCAAGACGGAAGCCCAAACGTTTCAACGAATCCAAAATATTTTTGATGTTCTCAGCATGTGACATGGGATCAATGAAAGGAGACAATTTTATTTTGAACAGGTTGTTAAAAAGAGCTATATGGGATGTGTGAGTCGTAGTTTCAAATTTAGAGGAAAAGACATTTTACGCATGAAAACACGTTGTTCCAACATCAATAAAACCTTGTAATTTTTCTTCGATTGGGAAGTATACTATATGCCAACACATCTCGTCCTCAAAAGCACTAGTCGCATCTGTGATAGCATTGACATCAGTCATGTACTTCGTCGACCTGACACATCGTTGCATAAACAAAGTAATGCTCTTGAACCAGGTTTGCCAATTGGAGCCATCACCCTTAAGTTTTGGCATATGTTTCACTTGAGCCAGGATATCATCAATAACCTCGCCGCAATCCTTGCCTTTGTATACAAAGATTGGCACCTCTGGTTGTGGTCTCATGGATGTGGACATGTTCAAAGATGGTAAGATACAGTGAGGGGGAGGTGGTGATGGCGAATTAAGGGGTTGTTGTTTAAATGAGGAAGAAGGGTTGGAATTTAATTTATGCGGAAATGGAGAAGGGTCAAAGAAAGGTTTAGCAGTGTCACCACTGGAAGAAGATACCGGTGAAATGGTGCCGGAGAATGAACGGGAGCGACATCTGTCGCGTTTGGTGATGTTTGGAGGAGTGGACAAATGGGGAGGTAAGTCAAGATTTTTAAGTTCGTGGGTAAGAGCAGGTCAGTCGCGTTGTAGTTTTGGTCTAGGTTGGAATGGATCAGATATATTAGGGTTTAAAGGCATGAATTAAATGCCAGGCAGGGAAGTAGTTTCTTAGGAAAAAAAATTATATTGGAGATGAGTTGGACACCAAGAATTAATTGAGCGAATCAAGAGATGGGTGTTAAGAATTAATTGAACACTCCAATAACGTAGGCACTTTTAACGAGGTAAAAACTTGGGGTACACAATTGGTTCCGGGAATTTACAAGATTGAGAATACTGCTAGTTTCTAATCAGGGACAGCCCATAACCTATGGTAGCAGTGTCAGTGCTTTGTCTGGAGTGAACCAGAGTTAGACGCGTCGGCTGTACCATAGGTTTTATACCAGACAAACTAGGTACATAACACATAATCACTAGGTATACTAAGCTCCATACATAACAATTAACATAGTAGAAATCACATTCCATGTGGCGAGTTCGTTTGTTTGAAGTTTCATTTGACGATGATTTTGTTGAAGCTTCATTGTCGCAGTAAAGGTCTAGGGTGCCGTCAATGTTGATTATGTCATTCAGAAGGTTTTTTATCCACATTCCGATTTTGGTTGCCTTTGATAATGACATGTTGCTGTTGCCACACATGATAGGCGCCCTGAGGACCAAGATATTGGGCAGTCGTTGAGGAATATGATGTTGCCGCCTGTGGATCAAGAATGTTTGCCACCCCAATCTGAGTTTCTGAAACATTTTAAGGTGTTCTTGGTGAGGTCCTTTTTTGGAAAGATGTTCAAAGCCAGGTTCTTGGTGAATCGTAGATACTCCAAAAGGTGTTTCAGTCCTGCCCAGTGTTCATTTGTGGGGCACTTCGAGAATCTTGCAAGGAAGTTGACACTGTAAGCAATATTGGGTCGCGTCCCACTTGCTACATAGCTTAAGGAACCAATTGCTGATAAGTATGTTGTTGGATTCACGGGAATTGCTCCTTCTGAAGCCACTTTTATTGAACATAATGAGGGTAAAGGTGTCATTTTTGTTTTGGGATGAAGTTGGAATTTTGTCAGAATTTTGTTGATTAGCATGCCCTGATGTAACATGAAACCATGTTCATTACAAGTGATTGAGAGGCCAACAATTGATTCGAGGGAGGATTGCCATTTGATGGTGAGTTCGTTTTGAAGTAATTGTTGCAGTGTTTGTAAGTGACTAGGGTGATAATCTGTCACCAATCCATCGTCGACGTGTACCCAGATGATGGGATTGTTCAAGTTTTGTTTGAGGTTGTAAACACCTGTGTCATATTTAGAGACTTCATATCCTAGGTTGATAAGTTTTTTTTTATTTAAATTTCTTACAATCTCACCCAGCTAGGGGCATGAAGGCATGTTAAACTAATTGGCTAGGTACAAGTGGGGAATAATGAAAGTAATGAGTTAGGTAACAACAGGGCAATTGAAAGGATGACATGGGTGGGGGGGGCATCCAGGTGGCTTGAGAACACATATGGGGTTGCCAAGGGGGGGAGGGTAATCCTCGAGGAGTCGTGGTTTTGATGGGCAGGGATTTTAGAAAGAATTTTTTGGGGAGTGGAATTCCGCAGCTGACCCGAGGTGAATGACCAAGCACGATTTTCCAGATAATGGGGGATGGCAAAGTGGGGGGGTTCTCCAGCCTTCATGCACGTGTCCATCCACTGTAGGTCACTGAGGGAGAATAGAGATATTGTGGGGATAACAAGACATCGACACCAGCATGATAACAAGCGTTCCAACCATGGAAAAAAGGGGGAGGCGGCAGGGATTCAAACCCATGACAGACAAGTCAATGTGACAAGCGGCCATCCAGGACTTAGACCATCTCGCCCTAGGTTGATAAGTTTTGACAAGAGGTTTCAATGTATGCTAGTATCTAATTATGATTTAATAGTAAATATTAATGGTCCTACTATTTATTTATAAATGATCTAGTGATTAAACCTCAGGGGAAGACTAATAAAATAGTTATGCTCAGTATTAACTCACAATATTTGGATTGGTGTGTGCTAGTGGTGGAAAATAGGTTAATAAAATATAGTTAGAGCTAATATAAAGATAATATCAATTTATAAATGCTTTAAAATATATTTATATATCATAATAATTGTGTTATAATGTTTATTTGTGTTGTAGTAAGTGATTTATTGATTGAATGATGTCCAATAACCCATCAAACCACCTATGTTTAATCCACTGCATGTACATAGTCCTGAATATACCAACCCCCTGTCCATAGTTTCATGCCCACAGGGCGTGAGATCCTACAAATAAATAAATAAAATAACCTGTCAAATCCTCCCTTACTTATACCGAAATCCACTGGAGTGCACAGACCTTCAATCCAGATGATGTCACTGCTATCCCAGGCAATTACAGCACTGTGAGGGCTCATCACCTCCCCATGGCGTCCACTTCAAGCAGTTTCAACACCTAGACCTCCAGCAAGGATCCTCCATCACAATTAATGATATCATAAACCCATATCATAAATGGAGAAAACAGATAAAAGCGGATACCATAAAAAACAGGTAAAATAACTCATCCAAAGAGTATAGAATGAAACCCAAAGCATATAAAGGAACCAAATCAACTGTCCAAGCCCCCAATAACATCCTCAAGCATCCATATTAACCCAGTAATCATATCCCAACCCATAAACCCGTTAAAATCCATCAAAGGAAGCAGATTAAGTTGTCCAAACTGGATATATGCACCTGAAAAAGGTGTATATGCTTGTGTAGGCATGGCTAGCTCATTTAATAGGGGGTATCAATTTTCAGGGATCCACAATTAAATTAATTGCAGATAACAATCCTTATACCCCAATTATCTTCTGCAATTATTTTTGCTAATAATTGGGTTATTAGACACTTTATGTGTCAATGTTCCCTCTTATCCAAAATTTCTCTACTCAATTTTTCATAACCACATATCAGACAACTTTCTGTCATAACCACATCTTGGCCTACTTTCATTCATAACATCTGCAATTATATGTCATGTGACTTGCATACAAATCAATCATGGATGTGATGAGTTTGGGATCAGGAATTAGGAATGGAAATTGGGGTATAAGAGGCAGGATAATGCATTATTGTGGATTCCTCATCCACTAGCCCCGGGGCTAGTGGATAAGAATCTTCCGCAATTAATAATGTCTGATCTCGAGAAAAAAAATTCCTGATCCCTAATTGTGGATCCCTGTACATTGATACCCCCTTATATGTCCATATGACCTAAAATAAGCAGAAAAATAAAGCTTATAGGCTATTTAGAGGTTGAAACCTGCTTATAGACCTACACAGGAGAAAAAATGAATGAACTAGACATCTAGTTGTTTTTTTGTCCCTGTTCTCTTCTCGATACCTTGGAGTGACCTTTTTTTTAATTTCTTACAATCTTACCCAGCTAGGGGCATGAAGGCATGGTTAACTAATGGGCCAGGTACAAGTGGGGAGTAATGAATGTAATGAGTTAGGTAACAGGGCAATTAACAGGATGAAATGGGTGGGGGGAGCTAGGTGGCTTGAGAAAAAAGATGGGGTTTCCATAGGGGGGAGGGTAATCCTCGAGGGGTCATGGTTTGATGGGCAGGGATTTTTAGAAAGAATTTTTGGGGAGTGGAATTCTGCAGCAGACCCAAGGCAAATGATCAAGCACATTCATCCAGAAAATGGGGAGTTGGCAAAGTGGGGTGGTTGACAAATTGGGTGTTTGACATAGTGGGGGGGTTTTCCAGCATTCACACATATGTCCATCCACTGTAGGTTGCTGAGGGAGAAGAGAAAAATTGTGGGGATAACAAGACATTGACACCAGCATAAACGAGTGTGCCAACCATGGACAAAGGGTGTGGTTAAAAAGGGGGGAGGTGGCAGGGATTTGAACCCGCAACACAACAAGTAAATGTGACAAGTGGCCATCCAGGCGACGATCTAACCACATAGACCATCTTGCCCTGTGTTGGAGTGACCTTGGTTGAGCCATTCCCCCCTTTCAATGTCTATAAAAACTCACTTTTTTTGCTTATCTGCTTTCTCCCTCTTTCCATTATCCCTTTATTGCTTATTTTATCATTGTTTTCTTCACCCTTTTTTACTTTTTTGTTCCTCTTTTTCTCGTTTTTCTTCTAACTGCTTACAATTTTTCTTTCTTGGCTTGTTCTTTAGCACACAAAGCATTTTAACAACAAATCTACTTACATCTTTACAATTTGGGGATTCATTCCAATTTAAAAAAGGCTTAAACCACAAAATGAAACTATTTAAATTTTTCCTTTAATGTTGCATTTTAGAAATAATAGTTGGATGTACATCTGTGGTGAGAAAAAATGAACAATTAATTATTGAAATAGTTAAAAAAAGAAAAAAAGACAGATTACCCCACAGTTTTTATGATGTGTACTAGGGGAAAATAATGTTATGTTTGAATCACAGGTTACAATGTCCTACAAAAAATTTAACATAATTCAGCCTACTCTGAAACGTTTTATTATCAAAGATAAATGAATGCAATAAAATGAAACCATTTACAGGACACTATTTCATGTTTTTATTTTTTTTGGAACAAGATTTCTAGTCAAAGCACAAATGTGCAAAAACAACACCCCTCCCCTATGTACTGAAGAATTGGACAAAATTACTAGATCTAAGTGGCCCAGTAATCAATGCAGTGACAGTTGCTCACCATTATGATGATGATAGGCAACTGGAGTTGAAGCTGGTGTAAAGAAGTTTATAGCTTGAACAATCCCAGCTTCAACCAAGACTCTACTATGTTAGCTAAGTTTTAAAAGCTATACACAGTGTTTTTCTCACTACTTCTCCAAATTTTTCACTACACAATATAGGGGGTGGACTTGCTAGCAAGTCCCCAACCTGAATTCAGACTGAAATCATACTGAAATCATACTGAACTCTACTTGAAGACCCACATAAAACTTTTCTACTGAGTGGTGTTCATCCCTGATTGTATGGTTCCTTTGTCAATAGCTCAATGTGTGTTCAATCTGTGGTGAATTCGAGTCCAAGGTTGCGGACTTGCTAACAAGTCCACCCCCCCATATTGCGCGGTGTTTGTTACAAAAAAATTAAATAGCACAGATGGCTTGTGCCCTCAAGCTGAGTTAACTTTTATGATTGTTAATTTTAACTTTTTGTTTTTTTTGGCAGGAGATCCCTACTCAAAGCACAAATGTGCAAAAACAACACCCCTACCCTATGTATTGAAGAATTGGACAAAATTACTAGATCTAAGTGGCCCAGTAATTAATGCAGTGACAGTTGCTCACCATTATGATGATGATAGGCAACTGGAGTTGAAGCTTGTGTAAAGGAGCATATAGCTTGAACAATCTCAGCTTCCACTGAGACTCTACTATGTTAGCTAAGTGTTAAAAGCATTGCACAGTATTTTTCTCACAACTTGTGCAAATTTTTTATTCTCCAAAACTATACTCAAAATTGAAAATTTGTGAAGGGGAATGAACAATTTAACTTGCCAGCCTTAATTATGCAATATTCAAATCAATATTGAATATCTTTTTTTTTGATACTGTTGATATAATATTTTCAACAACAAATTAAGAATTGAGAAAACACTTTTTTTTAATTCCAATTGATAAATAATTTAATATAATAATTGAAAAACCAATGAGCTATTAAGATTGAAAATCTAAGTAAAATTGGCTAAGTAATAGTTTTTTAATCCTAACATGTGATTTTCACTAAGAAGTGCTATATCACACTCCAATTTCAAGCTACAATAATAATTTCAGGATAAAGAAAGCTTCATATAGTGATTCCAAATCTAATGAGCTAATCAGATTTAGAATCTAATTAAATTTGGCTAAGTTATAGCCATTTTAACCTGACATGTGATTTTTTCTAAGAAGTGCTATATCTCACTCAAATTTCAAGCTACAATAAAAATTTCAAGATATAGAAAGCTCAATTAGTGAGATGTGGCACTTAGTGAAAATCACATGTTATTTTGAAGTGGCTACAACTTAGCCATTGTTACTTAGACTCTAAATATTATTAGCTCATTGTATTTGGAATCACTATTTGAAGCTTTCTATATTTTGAAATTATTATTGTATCTTGAAACTTGAGTGAGATATAGCACTTCTTAGCAAAAATCACATGTCAGGTTGAAATAGCTATAACTTAGCCAATTTTACTTAGATTCTAAATCTGATTAGCTCATTAGATTTTGAATCACTATATGAAGCTTTCTATATTCTGAAATTATTATTTTAGCATGAAATTTGAGTGAGATATAGCACTTCTTAGTGAAAATCACATGTTAGGCTGAAATGGCTATTACTTAGCCCATTTTACTTAGATTTTCAATCTGAATAACTCATTGGTTTTGCAATTATTATATTAACTTATTTATCAATTGGAATTACAAAATAGTGTTTACTTAATTATTAATTTGTTGTTGAAAATATCATTATATAAACACTATCAAAAAAAAGGATATTCAATATTGATTTGAATATTGCATAATTAAGACTGGCAAGTGAAATCGTTCATTCTCCTTCACAAATTTTCACTTTTGAGTATGTTTTTGGAGAATAAAAAATTTGGACAAGTAGTGAGAAAAATACTGTGCATTGCTTTTAACACTTAGCTAACATAGTAGAGTCTCAGTTGAAGCTGAGATTGTTCAAGCTATATGCTCCTTTACACAGGCTTCAACTCCAGTAGCCTTTCATCATCATAATGGTGAGTGACTTTCACTGCATTGATTACTGGGCCACTTAGATCTAGTAATTTTGTCCAATTCTTCAATACATAGGGTAGGGGTGTTGTTTTTGCACATTTGTGCTCTGAGTAGGGATCTCCTCCCAAAAGAAACAAAAAGTTAAAATTAAAAATCATAAAAATTAACCCAGCTTGAGGGAACAAGCCATCTGTGCTAGTTAATTTTTTTTGTTTCAAAAATTTGGAGAAGTAGTGAGAAAAACACTGTGTATAGCTTTTAACACTTAGCTAACATAGTACAGTCTCAGTTGAAGCTGAGATTGTTCAAGCTATATGCTCCTTTACACCAGCTTCAACTCCAGTTGCCTTTCATCATCATAATGGTGAGCAACTGTCACTGCATTAATTACTGGGCCACTTAGATCTAGTAATTTTGTCCAATTCTTCAATACATAAGGGAGGGGTGTTGTTTTTGCACATTTGTGCTTTGAGTAGGGATCTCCTTCCAAAAAAACAAAAAGTTAAAATTAACAATCATAAAAATTAACCCAGCTTGAGGGCACAAGCCATCTGTGCTAGTTAATTTTTTTGTTACTAAATTCTCTTTTAATAATAATCTAAGAGTAACTCAAATAAAAAATTAAAGAAAGCTATTCTACCTTCTGATAATAAATCAAAATCTAGCTCAACTTCAAAAACTCTCAAGCAAAAAAATGTTGAGGAAGATGGAAAAATAAGAAAATTCCAAAAAACAGCCCACTCATCCTCAGAAGAATCTGAGGATGAGTGGTCTTTGAAAGGGAAGAAAAAGGAAGATGATGTTTATTCAAATAAATCAAGTCCTTTATCATGTTTTAAATCTGCTGAAAAATTAGAAAATAAGGAAGTTGGTCACAAATCAGATTCTGATGATATGATCTGATGAAAAAGTGCTAGACAACTATTAGCTCACAATTATGCCAGAGATAACAATAGAAGATAGAAGAAGTGGGATGGGTTAGTGAACAATACAAAAATCCCCAGTAAATAAAATAGGCAGTTTAACCTCTTTCTGGAGGACAGAAATCAAATCATAACCAATACTATTTTTTGTTAATTAATTATACTAAGAATTTTTTGTTGATTTTGATGAGATATTTGCAGTTAATCCTCATGGCAGAGGCCATAAAATAATCCACCACATATATCACCACAATTTCCTAAATTCCCTTTCCAAATTTTATCAAACACAATAAATCCCATTGTTCCCTTTGAACCATTTTTAAAACTTATAGAATAATTTGATTAAAATTACAGACATACAGAAAGATTTAACACAACATGAAATTCAAATCAAAAAAATAAACAGAAAATAAGTGAGAATCCACTTGAATTCTCTCCAAGTGAGCTGACCTATTGAAATCCAGAATCTCTTCTTTGGGAGAGATTGAAAAATTGGTGTGATCAGCCCTACCTACCCCAAAAAATGTAGGTCTTCATACTTATATTTTTTAATAACTTCCCCAGAAGCTGACCTTTTTATTTTCCTCTTCTTGGTGCATAAACAACACTGGAACATGGTATTAAGGCCAGGCCTAGTCTCCCAACCATCATCTCCTGGAGGTGCCAAAGCATATGAATCTGCCTCATATCATCTCCTTTAATCTCTAAACTAATTCCTATTCCACTCTGTTAACCTATTCTGGCTTCAAAATCCAACAAAAATGGCCCACCAAGAACCGCTTTCATAGCTCCTCTGGCCACATAAAAATGAACCCTACCAACAGATCCACCAACACTTAATTTGCTATGCTCTGCCATTCCCATCAGCTCAGTAGCATGACCACCTATGCCTCTTAAATTTCCACCTTTACCAGATTTAATTGTCAAGCATATAATAGTTTCTTGCTCTAATAAAATTGAATCTATTTGTGACCCAGAATCCACATAGGCCTTCACCTCTTTGCCATTCAACTTTATTGTTAAATACCCTAAAAGAGCAGAAAAATGACTTTTTAACTCCTCTCCAAACTGCTCCTTATTTTCAAAAAATATAATCCACCTCTCCTACTGTTACCCTTCTTATCAGCCTTGATATCCCCAGGACTGAGTAAAACGTACTTATAAGTTATGTTAAACACATGGACTATACATTGGAGCAATAAATTAGAGTACACAAACAGTATACATAAGTAAAATTATGATAATATACAAAATATGCCATTATAACACCTTTTTTACATGCATATATCCACCTTTTATAAGTCTTATGTACTTAATATTAAGTTTGAATATGTTAGAGTAATCTCAAGAACCTTAAATATAAGGCTACATAATTTTTAAGTACACTTAAAGCTTTTGTTTTCATTGTTTTATGTAAAAAACAAGAAATGCGCTTTAAATCACTTAAAAGTTGATTATATGCGCTATAAATTTAATAATATTAAAAATTCACTTTGACAGATCAATTTGTCTTAATTAGGAATATTGATTTGGCTACACAAATGCATAAAAATAACACTTTTAAAATCTGGTGTTTTTTATGCCAGAAATGGCTTCTGTGTACTGGCCACATACTGCCTGCATTTTTCCCATGTGAATAGCTTCATTTTTAGCAAAGTTAGCTTTTTCACACTATAATTACCCCACATTCTATGCCCACTGTGGGGAAACACACTAAAATAGGCAAGAGGCGCTTATTTAGTGTCCTAGCTTAATTACAAATGCATTGACCCTCTTTATATGCACTAATTTCATCAATAACCTCAATCTTGGCACTTTATTTCACTACCACGCTTAAATTCGCCTAAATTAGTCAAGGATTTACCCGTGCAAGTGCCTTCCAAGGACTGCATGTAGTTACCCCACTTCTCACACCCTTTTTTGGGTTTTTTGGTGGTTCCTCAGTCAATTTTGGTTATTTTTGAATGGGGATTTCACGTAGTATAATGTCATGATTAGCCCCAACATTTCTACTGTTAGCCCCCTTATTATTATGTAATAATTAGTCTTTTATATTAATGTATAATACGCATATACTCTCTTTTTTTACTTATTCTTTATTATTGATAGATTATCCCTATTACTACAGGATTTTGGTGGGTGATATCATTATAATTATGTTACTGGCTACTCTTTTTGTTTCTGGAAGTGTCTATTTGCTAGAATGAGGTGTCATTAACTGGGTATAGAGCTGGTAAATCAAGGGGGTCATTGGGGAAGGAATTGTGTATAAAAGGAGGGGGTTTTTGGTCTTATTTTCTACATTCTTTATCATTACAATTAAACATATAAACAATACAATTACAATACATATCAATAGTACTTATAAAGTCTTTGAATAGTATCTGAATTTATTAAATCTTTTTTTCTACCAACTATAAAGATTGTAAGCCATATATAATTAGTGAGATTAGAATTACTGAGACCCTTATATTGAGTTTTATTTTAATACTTATTGGATTTGTACTACAGTATTCATATAGGACCATTAAAATCTTCTAGAAAACTGACCATTCAATCTAGTTCACGTCTTTGTACTTGACCTCAGCCTGACACTTCTCCTTTTCAGATGCTTTTTTTTGCTTCTCTGCAAGGGCAGGGCTAATCATAAATAATTTGTCTAAGGATAAAGGAATCTGAAGTTGATTCACTCTACCTAAAACCATCTCCATAGAATTTTTCTTGACCAGATACTACTGAGCTTTCATATTGAACTTTACTTTTAATAACCTTGGCCCCTGGCACCTCTTGAGGACCCACATTTCCATTGTCACCCCCCATAATAACATTTCATCTACCAAAACCCTAGCTCCATAACCAGCTTCTTTCACTAATCCAGATCCATAACTGGTTCTCCTTACCCTTTCCATAAGAGTTGGACCACTAAAACTTAGCCTGGGAAGAGAAGCTAGTGGTACATCCTCCTCAGAATCTGATTCTTCATCTTCAGGCATAGGCTCACCATTTATATAAAATTTTCCAAAACTGGGAGGCGCCATATCTGCTGTTCCCTTCTGCATCCTATAAATTTTGTCCTCAGAGTAAGGTTTCTTTCCCAAATTTTTTATCTCTACCTTGCCTGGTTCTTCCCTAAGTTAATTTTTAATGCTACTTTTAGACTTAGTAGCAGCTGCTCTTCTGGAAGCATCCACATCATATTCCCCAATCATACAGTTACCATATACTTTTTTAACTGCTCCTAGCTCTAATCCACCAAAAAAAGCATTGAAATTAGCCTTAATGACCTCCTTTTATTTTCCCTTATCAACCTTTCTACCTTCACTACCACCATTCTTTTTCCCACCTTTAACATTTTCATCATTTTCATCATTTAATTCTTCAAATCTGGCTGTCCTTTCAGCCATCAAATTTCTTCTAACCAAATCCAAAGGAGCTTTTGCATCACTGGTTTTGATGAAAGATCCATCTGGAAATTTATAAACCTTTCCATCAAATTTTACTCTACCAGATTTCAAGTCCTTATACAAAAAGTAAAAATCTACAGCCCTGTGCCCCTCCTATTACAATAGGAGCACACCCTGGGTTTGCCATAACCTCCTCTAAAACCATTTACACCATTACCATTACCATTGCCATAGACATTCCCATTAAATCAATAATCACTCCTCTTATAACCTCTTGATTGATAAGAGGAAGATGTAGAAGATGAAGCCACAGGTGCTCTGTTGGCCTTCTGAGTTTCTTGAGCAAATATTTCAAGCTGTATTTTTAAGTCAGCTTAATGATTCACCATCTTATTATCCACATTCCCCTTAACCTTAGGAACGGGCTGAACCATCTGAGACTTGATCATAATATCATTTTTTTTGGCCAAAACTTCACTAACCTTGCTAACATATTGAGTGCAGGATTCTTGATATTTGTCCAGAGCCATAAGTTTTAGATACTCCTGAATGTTTTCTTCAATGACCACTAGAGCAGGTAGTTTCTCTTCCCTGTTTAGAAGATCTGTCATTGAATTCTTCCTATAAAGTTCCTTCAAAACATGCATCCTAATAATCCTACTGAAAAATTACCAAAATAAATCCTTTTCCTGATTTTAATGGCCTATCTCCTCCACCAGAATCAAATACTCCACCACTTCCTAAAACTGCCTACATTACTTTTTGAAGTCCATAATATTTGAAACCCCACTTGTAGCTTACCAATCACTGAAAATCTTGTTAAGGTCTACCATATTATACCTAACACCCCATCTATCAACCATCTCTTTTGAAAACTTTAACCAGTCCCACTTTTTATAACCATCCATATCAATGACATCCATTTCCACCTATCTGTTCAAAATAAAAAACCTAATTTGCCTCACCATGCCAAAATGTGAGGCCCCATCAACAGCAGCAGCAGCTTTATACCAATTTAAAAACCATTTAACTTCTTCCCCATTAAACTTGGGCCCATCCCAAGATACAATCCTGACCAATGCACTTACAGGAAAAGAAACACCAGATCCAGCAGAAGAAGACATACCAAAAGTATAAGATTAAAATGTTAAAAGAATATAAGTGTTTCTTAAATAGGCCTCTTGCACTCTAAGAAAGTACAGATACCAAGTAATATTGATTAAAAGCTATAGAATTTGAAAACCATGTTGGGCACCACCAATGTAGAAATTCTCTTACAGTTTCCTTGCTGTAAGAAGAATCCAAGGGAGTTGGATAAACCAAAGAAAACCCTGTCCCTTTAAGTAAATAAAGAGTTCACAATTAACTAAGCTAAAACCTCTACTTGATATAAAATGACCAATTAACTATTTTTTATTAATGGTATTGAGAAGTAGAATCACTGGTGTTCTTTGTAATGAGGGAGAGAAATACAACAGTGAAGCTGTATTTAGAAAATTTATTTAAATGATTGAATATTATGTTTTTTAAGAAGCTTTTATTTTTATTGAAAACATAAGTTAAAATCAAGTCCCTAACATTGAGAACTTTATAATGGTACCCTATAAGTATATATTTATGAGTTGTTTAGTAATATTTACAAAATTTTATGTAGAGGGGGAGAAAATTATAAGGGTATCACAAATTATATAATGTTATGTAAATATTTGTTGTTGATGAATAAACTGTATGATGGTTGATGATTGTATGTTAGTATGTATAGATAAGATGATAGATGTAGGATCCTGTTCTAATTTCAAGTCTACAAGATTTATATGCATAGTATGTCATGTGCTATATTTTCCCCAGATGGAGCATCCCAGAGCTTGTACAGAGATTGTCTTGAGCATTCCTGAGCATGTATAGACTTCTGGACTAAATTAGAGCCATAAAACACTAATAAAAAATCTAGAAAAATTACAGATTTTAGAGCTACATCTCTTTTACTATCCTAACTAATTTTTGTAGTCTACGCAGCCTTATACATGTAGTAAAAAATCATAAAAGTAAAGTAATTTATAAAAATCAAAAATAATCAAAAATACTTTATAAAATTATTAAAAATAAAAGAAAAGTAGTAAAAATTACACAAAAATTTGCAGAGGTTCTTGAGATTCCTTACTTTAATATCTATACACATTCAGACCTATACTTGCATTTCTTGACTGTTAAATAATTATCTCTTCTTGGACTTGTATAAATAACCAATTTTTACTTTAAACTATTTGTTATTTAGAATAAAAAATAATAATAAAATAATATATAAAATTAAATTGGCTTTCCCCAATCTCATAATATCTCCCAATATCCTCCTTAAATAAACCTTAGTGCCACACTAATCTCTAGGCTACTACAACATGAATATTTCAATGGCAAGTGTTTTGTTTGTGTAGTCAGCTCCAAGTAGTCTGACTGTGTGCATGACATTTCTGGCTTCATTTAGAAAAGTGGCCATGTCAGAGCTAAAAGTAAGATCCTTGAATTCTCTTGAGGCCCGTGATCTATTTATTGAATTAATTCCTGTGTGTTTCTCTTTTAAAAGAATCTAGGCATAGTCGGCTTTGCCTTCAACTTTGGGATGGTCAAAAATAAACTGCATATTTTCCATATTCAGGTTTTTAATGATTATGTTGTATGCTTGTTTTTAAATTTTGTTATGAGAAGCTATTGCAGCTTTTGTGTAGTTACAAGTTGTTGTGCCATCTTCCTTAATGGTCTCAACAGCTTCAAATGGTACATTAAAAGCATCAAGTACTTCTGCTTTGTCCATAATGGTAGATATATATAGTTCCCATGTAGAATAATTTCTATCATGTATTCACATTTGCGGAGCTCCAGATGTTTCAGATAGTTTCTTGAACACTTCTTGAATGTCTAGTAAATCCATTTGTAGAGAAATATGTACTTATAATGTAAGAGAAAAAGAGGATTGTTCTGAGGAAAGGTTTATCTTTATAGGTGTTCAACCACACTATTGGATAAGCATCTTAGTCTTACAAATAACTTGTTGAAACAAAGATTTATAGGTGTTCAACCACACAAGCAGCAAAGTGTCTTAGTCTTACAAATAGCTTGTTGAAAAATATCTATAACAAAAGAAAAACACAACAGAATGAGAAGTAGAGAAATGAGCACAAGATGATTGATATTTATTGCAAGTTTTATTAATAATAACCTTTATAGGTGTTCAAACACAAAATCAGATAAGTGTCTTAGTCTTATGTATAACTTGTTGAAATAAAATTATATCAAAAGATAAGCACAACAGAAAAAGAAGCAGAGAAATGAGCACAAGATGATAGAGATAAATAACCACAGTGATAGTACTTATATTGTACAAATCCATATGCTTTCCATTGTGTTTTAGCTATTAGTTTCATGTATTTAAAATTAATATATATGAATGTTTCATATTTAGTATATTCAGATGTTTTTATGATTAGAGGTTTCAGAAAGTGAAAGGAGATAGCTTAGTTACTATACTACTATATAATAGTGTTACTTATTCTTATATATCAACATTAGTAGATCTGCAATTAAATTAATTGAAGATAAAAATCCTTATATCCCAAAAATCTTCCACAATTATTTTTGAAAATAATTGGATAATTAGACATTATACAGGTCAAAGTTCACTTCCTATCTGTCATTTTTCTCCTCAATGTTCCATAAACACTTCATGGAAAACTTTTTTGGACATACCAGCCTCCCTACCTTGCTGAACACTCCTATACTCACCCCATCCTGTCTATTCGTTATATCTGTTCTTAACCTCATCTCTCCAGGTAAGTGATTTTTCTCCTTTTTTTATTTTCTGGTTTGCTAATTATTATTAGGGGGTTTCAAAGCTAGAAATCTTCCATATTAAAACACCTCTTTTTTCCACCAAATCACCCATGATTAGTTTTATATATAAGGCATATTTTGCCCCCAAAGCACCTTTTTACTGAGAATCACTTTCAAGCTTGTGGCTTTCTAATTGTGCTGTAAAATACCTTTTAAATAATTACAAATTTCTAGCTTTGATACCCCCTATTATTATTATTATTATTATTATTATTATTATTATTATTATTATTATTATTATTATTATTATTATTATTATTATTATTATTATTATTATTATTATTAGGGGGTATCAGTGATTAACAATCCGCAATTAAATTAATTGCAGATGAAAATCAATATACCTCAATTATCTTCCACAATTATTTTTTCTAATGATTGGGTTATTAGACTTTTTACATGTCAATGTTCACCTCTATCCAACATTTTTATCCTCAATTTTTCATAACAACATCTTGGAAAATTCTGTCATAACCACGTCTTGCACTACTTTCTTTCATAACCACATCTTGCACTACTTTCTGTCATAACCACAACTTGCACTACTTTATGTCATAACCACATCTTGTCTATTCATTTTATCTGTTCAGAACCCCTCCCCATCTCATCTGTTTTTTTCTTCTCCTTTTCATCTTCAAATATTTCAACATGCCTCATTGTAATAGATCTTCTCAAAGGCAGCCTTGCCTCTGTTTTTCTTCAAATTCCACTACTCCCTCTTTCCCTCACTCATCTGAGAAATAAAAGACTGTTCAACTAAAAAAATATGATCACCTTATACATATCAACTGGCTAAAAATTAAAGCTAATTATTATTCTTGTTTTGGTACTGAGAATTCAACTAAAATTGGATGGCCCTCTACATCAAAAGTCAATTAATATCTTCTAATTGCCAAAGAAATAAGAAAAAATACAAAGGGAAGGATTGATCTTTTGCCTAAACAGATGTCTGAATGCTTCAAGAACTATCAAGCCAAATAAAAAAAGGCTAAGACTCTTTCAACTTCCACTGGCTTTGGTATTACCAACCTTGATGTCACTAAGGGCATCAATTCTATAGACAATAAACTTGATTCTTTATTTCCTTACATTAAATAGATGAATTCCATATTTGAAGAGAAAGCGGATTTTAATCCTGCAAACATGTTGGATGGAGAATATGATATCTCTGAACATGATGTTGAAAGAAATCATTTCCCTTCCTCTTCTACTAAACCTCCCCTCATTTGACATCCAAGAATCAAGATCTCTTTTCAATTGATCCTTATAGAGATGTAAATCAAACTGATCTCACTCAAGTGAGCTTTTATTTCTTTTCCAGCTGTTTTATTTTTTTATTAACATCTCTTTTTCTTCTTTCTAAAAAGGCAAATGAACAAACCCAGGAGCCACAATCCAGAAAGTCTGAAGCTAGAATTGATGATGAAGAGGAAAATGTTACCTCCAAAAAAAAGCAAAGACCATCAACTATTCTGAATTTAAACAGTCAAAGCAAAAAAAACAGAGATAGTTTTTCACAAACCCCTTTTTCTTCCATTGATGATTTTCTGGAGAAATGTGAATCTGGTAAGTGATGGCATACCTCTTAATAATCAAGTGAGATTTTTTTCTTTTGTTAATATTCCTTTTCACTCTATGTAAATTTGAAGTTTCAAGAGATACTCTTAACTTTCAAAAGCAACAATACAAGCTCTCTTTATGCATGGATTTTAAGGAAAAAGACTTGGAGGAGAAGAAATTTGAGATTAAGAAAGAGGAGAAGACTCTTGAGTAAACTTTCCTATTGAATCAGATGAAACTCAAGTATCAACCTGAAGATGGTTCCAAAAAGAAATTTTTCTTGATATAATGTTTTAAAGCTAATAAATCTGTTAAGGAAATGGAAAGCTTAATGAAAAATTTTGATTGAATACTAGTTTTTTTGTTTTATTTCCCATTTCACTTGTTTATAATTCTTTGCACATGAAAGTTAACTAGTATAATCCTTATTCTGTGTTGTTGGTTAGACTGAAAATTGATGTGTACATACTTTTTTACTCTTCATTTGAAAAATATTCACAAAACATTCCACATCTCAACAAGCATGTAGCACAATTTAATGATCTGTCAATTTTCACACCTGGTTTCTCCTTTCTCAAAGAGTAAATTTGGGGATTTCCCATATTTTTTTCCACCCCTTTTTTTTTCTCTCTCTTCTACTTGATAAATACTGCAACAAACTTGTTTTGGGTGAATGAAAAAATTAATGTAGAATTGAAAGACCTAGATGAGATGGTGTTTTCTGCCAACAAATAATCTAACCTGAAAATTTTAACACAGTATGGGTAAAAAAAACATCATCATCATCATCATTAACATTAATTGAATAGATTAATAAAGATTTGTTCTCAGTAATAATTTCTTTCTTATTTGGTCCAGTATAAAGGTGGACAGTGGCCTGTAACAAGTCTGCAACCAGTATTTTTTAACACTACTTACTCAATAAATATCAGAAAAAATTTTTGCTTTGTATTCTGGTGTAAAAGCATGTTTCAAATTGATCTAGCATATTATAAACACAGAAAAGCAATTGTAACATAAATAAAAATTGAAATCCAAAAAGCAAATTTTTCAGCTACCAGTAACAATTTTTTTACCCAGATGAAATATGTACCATTGGATAGCTGTGACATTATAGAATGTCTCCCTAAAAGGAATTTGAAAAAAAAAATTAAAAAATAGTCCCCCTCCTCCACCCCTGCTACAAGTTATCAAAGGGGTGATCTGTCATGTTTATCAATAACCATTTTTATCCTTGAGGGAATTGACACAATTAGGTTTTCCGATTCCGAGGCTGGCTAGTCATTCCAAGCCTGTAGAAATTCTTCTTGAATCTCTTTGAGATTTTGAAGTTGATATTTTTCTTGCACGTCACACTTGAGGATTTTCTGAACATCTTCAGTACATCTATGTAGCGAGTGAAAGGTAATATGATTAATAATAATAGAAATAAGTACAGAAGACTGCAAAAGGTGAAAAGATACTTTACCATGAGAAAAAATGATATTGTTGATGAAGGGAAGTGGTGCTGGTGGTATGAATCGGAGCCTGGAGGGTGCAGGTGATATGCAAATTTCCAAAATGAAATTTGGTCACCGACTTGTTACAGGCCACTGTACATATATTATTAGTTTCATTTTTATGATCACCAATCTTACTATTAATGCTACTATTTTTATTTCTATAAATTGTATTGTTGGGATTATTGTGATGAGTCAGTGGACATAAAGTTCTTACATACTCAACATGTTCACTATAAGCTTTTTCAAGTGCTCTTAAATAAAAAAATAAAAAATATGATTAAAAAAAGGGCAGTTATCCAGTGACAACCTGGATTTTATCTGGCAACAGACTAGATTTCTAATTATAGTAATTCCATAAACATTATACAACCTTTGACCATTCACAGCCTACTATGTATTTAGCCATGCATAGTATACAACCAACAAAATTAGAAGTTCCTTTCCTTCAGATAAGTTAGTAGTAGTGTTTGCTCAAAAAAGCTAGCAGTATCATGCCCTCAACCAAGTTAGCAGTATCACTTGCTCATTCTCATTATTCCTTAATGTTAGGGTTATAATGGCATCATTTTCATTGTAAATTTTAGTGTTATTTTTAGCATTAGGGTTAGTATTAGGGCACATAGATGGCTTCTTATGGCACAAATTATGTGATAAAGATTGTTGTTGAATAAAATATGTATTTTATTTATGTCTAATAGGTTGTTGCCAAGCTATAATATGCAGATATTATCTAAAATTAGAAGTTTAGGTTGACACTGGGTAACAATATGCAGGTAATTTCTATAATTAGAAGTTTAGGTTGTTGCCGGATAACTCCCCTAAAAAAATAGCAGAAAAAAAGAAAAAAAGCATTACTCACCTTAAATAAACAGCCTTACACAGGGTAAAATAAAGGACAACTTGTAGGCAAGTCGTTTTTTGTCCCTCAGACTACCCCAAGAGTAACCTCAGTATTAACTCCAGTGGACCTATTTTTTGGAAGAATGGTTGTCTCATGAATCAAGGATCAAAATTTTGATCATCTATGCATCAATTTTCCTTGAAAAAAATAAAGCAAGAGTTGGTATGAGTCAAGAATTTTCCAGTAAAAAAATATATATGAATACCAAATCTCTTTAAAAAAAAAGACATATTTATCTTGTTTTTTATTTTATATATTTTTGGAATAATTTCCACTATTTTTTCACTTGTAACAAATTTTTTATTCAATTTTTAAGATTTATTAAGCTTTTATTTTAATTTCTGCTGATTATTAAAATCATTTCTTAATTCCCTATTGGTATTTAGAATTTTTAGAATTTTTAGCATTGTTAGATTTTTTTTAGATTTTTTTTGGCATTTAAATAATTTTTATGAATTTTTTGAATTTAATAGCACTTCATTTAAGTTTTTTAAAAATTTTTGAATTTTAAGAATTGTTTTTGAACGAGGTGCATTTTTTTGGATTTTTTTGAAGTTTTTTGAAGTTTTCTGAAGTTTTCTAAATTTTTTAGATTTTTTTAGATTTTTTTTGTATTTTTTGAATTTTTTTTGAATGTTTTTGAATTTTTTGACTTTTTTTGACTTTTTTTGATTTTTTTTGAATCTTTTTGGATTTTTTTTGAATTTTTTTGAGATTTTCTGAATTTTTTTTTGGTGTTTTTTGAATTTTTTTACATTTTTTTTTGTTTCTTTTGATGTTTTTGGTTTTTTTGAATTTTTTCTCACTGTTTTAATGCTTGAATTGAAGTTGAAGTCATGTGCCAAAAAGACACTGTGTCTTTTCATGCACAAGGCTGAAACCCAATTCCTCAGTGCAAGTTGTTAGATGGACCACAAGAAATATAATTCTGTGAAAATTTGTGGTCCATCTGGCAACTTTCACTAGAGGAATTGGAATCAGGTCATATTCTTGAAAAGACACTGTCTTTTTGGCACATGACTTGATTCTTATTCAAGCATTAAAACAATGCCAAAAAAAAATATTAGGTCCAAAAAATCCCCCAAAAAATTGAAAAAATTCACAAAAAATTCAAAAAAAATCACAAGAACACAAAATCATTTAAAAGACATCAAAAATCTTATTTTTTTAGAAAAAAATTCCATAAAATTTAACTAAATTGTAAAATTTATAAAAAGTGTCTAAACATTAATAATAACTTTTTTTAAAAAAAAGTTACATCAAAAGAAGGCACACAGCATCCATTTTTTTTAAGACATGAAATTTTGAAGAATGATAAAAATTTATGAAACCTATAGGTTATAGTAACTTTTTCTCCAAAATAACTTCTTTATATAATTCTTATTGAATAATGAGCAAGTATGTTCTTCACAAATTAAAAATGAAAAAAATATATGATTATGGGGTATCATGGGAAGGAAAAAAGAAACAATGAGTGCTAAGTATGACAAAAAAATTTATTTCATGAACAAATCAAGACAGTCAAAACTGTAGGAAGGGTGTCAGTTTATTTTGATAAAATGTAGACATTTTTAATAAGACTAAGTTGACACATTGTCAGCCCTTTCTTAGCCCCAAGTCGGGCTTGGTGGGGGCCCTAGGGGGTGAAAAAAGGGCTAATAAAAAATATACACAGGATAAAAAAGGGTGAAAATGTAAGTATTTATGGAGCTAGACAAAAATTTTACTTTTTTTTCTGTTATTATTTTTATTTTATTTCATTTTTATTTAAAATAAATGCTTTTGTAAAATTTTAATCTACATTGTTTAAAATCACACTTTCATAAACTAAACATGTGTTTGATTATTCATGGTGAATTTGTAATAGGGTAAAATTATATATTTCATAAAAAATATTTCTGGGATGTCAAAAGAATGGAAAAAATAAATTTGAAAATTTGAAAATTTGATAATTTCATTTAAATCTATTATTATTTATATTATTTCATTCAATCATATCAAGTTTATGTCTTCAACTTCTGGTACATCATGGATAAAAATCTTTCCAATTTACATGGGATAAATGGATTTCATTAGATAATGTTAAATCTTAATACTATGGTGCTAAAGGAAACCAAAATTTTATTGAAAATATTTTTAAATAAGGGTTTGTAATTATTCAGGCTGAATGAAGTAGCACCTTCAATTTCACCTCTGGAAGAACATTTTTTGATGTTAATTGTGGATGAAATTTTTTTTTCATCCTGAAAAAATACATTGACATATAAATTTCAGATATGAAAATTTATTCAAATTTTTAAATATTATTTGCTTTTGATATATTTTTTACACTTAGTTCTTTATTATGAGAAAAAAAATTTGCACCTGCTAGAAGGTCCATATTATTTCCTGAAGTATAGAAGTTCAGTTGGGGGGAGACACCTTCTAGCATGTGAGATAACTTATTTTAGATGAATATTTTTATATATACAGAAAATTCCATCCCAATTATGTTATTCATTAGAAAAAATCCATGTATGTGAAAAATACTTCCAAAAAATTTACCTGACTTTGTTCTTCAGTAATGTAAATTTGATTGTTTTATAAATATGGGGGGGTTTCTTTCCTTTGAAATTTCAAATTTTCAGAACCTTTTTTAATTTCAATGGATGCACAACTTATAGACATATTTTTTAAGGAATATTAAATTAATTAGTCTGAAATATTAAAAAAATTTATGTATTAGTAAAAACACATTTCTCTATGCACATTTCTACTATCTTCAATAATATAAAAATTATAGAACCTAGACCAAATTTGGATGTTGTAAGGGTTTATTAAAATTATAAAATATATTCCTATAATTATTTGGTAAATTTCATATTTATAACAAATTGCAGCACTGATTTTTGGCTGCATAAGGTTTCAAAAATCAACCTGACTTTTAATAAAATCTGTTCTTCTTCTTCAAGAAAATGAAGAATATTTCTACTCATAAAATTATATTCATTAATGATGCTTTACCATTTCAATATGTTTATTCAAATTTATTCTTCCAATAAGCATCTATCAATATTCAAAGATTAAAAGTTGAGTATGTAGCTTATGATGGAAAATGATATGAGTGTGGAGGATTATTAAATGTAAATTTGTCTTCCAAATAAGATTAGCCATTCAACCAAGCAATGGCAAAAATACTATTTAAAATTTTCCAATATTTTTGTTTTAAATGAGGTATTTGAGTATTGGAATGTGCTTACCATTTGAAATCTCTGTTGAAAGGGTCACTGGTTAATCAGATTTCCAAATTATTCAAAATCACTTTTGCAAATATTATCTGTACAAAGCTCAAATACTAAAAAAAAGGTTCCATGAAGGTTACTTTATAGATTGCTCTATGATTGCTCAAGAACAAATTGCCTACCAGTTGGCTTTTTTTCACCCTGTGTTAGTTGCTTCTAGTTGCAGAAACTTTGGTTCTCTCCCAGCCAAGTTCTTCCTGGCTGGGAGAGAAAAAAAAATAGTATGAATATAAAAATAGCAAAAAGAAAAATTTTACTGACTTTAAATAAACAACTAAAGTTGCTTCTAGTTGAAGTGACTATTTTTCTGTCCCAGAAAGGTTCTTCCTGGCTGGGAGAGAACAAAAAAAAAGTATGAATAAAAAATAGCAAAAAGAAAAAGAAAAAGAAAAATTTTACTGACCTTGAATAAATGATCAAAGTCGCTGCTAGTTGCAGTGACTTCAGTTTTCTCCTAGACAGGCTCTTCCTGGCTGAGAGAGGACAAAAAAAAATAAAAAAATAGAAAAAAATAAATAAATAATAAGTATTAATCACCTTAAAAAAAGATAAAAAAATAGTAAAAAAGATAAAAATTAAAAAATAGTAGTGACTTTGGCTCTCTCACAGCCAGGTTCTTCCTGGCTGCAAGAGAACACATAAAAAAGTATAAAAAAAAGAATTAAAAAATCAGCACCAAAAAAAACTGGACTCACCTTTAACAAATAAATAAATAGCCCCTTGTTGTTGGCAAAGAAGATACATCTTTTAAACTTAAAGCTTTCATATAATTCAATTTTCAGAACTTTCAGATTTAATAATGTAAGCTCTTTACTATTTAAATTAATAGAACAAATGTGCTTCCTTCAGGTCTGTATGGGGATTTGAGTGGGGTTTATTAGTTGTACCCCCCACCACCAGCAATAATATCTGTTGGGGATTTAAGTGGGGTTTATTAGTTGTAGCCCCCCCACCAACAAAAATAATTTTTTGGAAGATTTTTGTTAGATTTTTTTTGATTTAAAGCAGATTTATTATGACAAGAAGAGGAAATGGATGTCCAAATAAGAGCTCTTATTTCAGAAGGGAGGGGGAGGCCTGGATTAATGAGGTGGGGACTGATTTGGAAGAGGTTTAGTACCAAACTTATCCATTTGAGGCTCATGGCTCAATCCCTGCATTCTCCAACTCTTACAACACTGGGATCTATTGCATAGCTCATGTCTCACCAAAATCTTCTGTAATTCAACCTTCTAATCATGAAATTCATCCAGTGATTTTGAAGTCCTTTCAACTTGAAGAATTGAAGAGCTTGGGGATGTTGGAATATTCCAGGAAATGTTGTGAATACCTACGAATGTTGAGGCATAAAATAAAAACTAGTTCTGCTCATAAAAAAGGAGGAGGTGATGGTAATATGTATGCTTCTGGGGAAAGAGCTTCTACTAAACATATATTTGACATCAGTAAGTAAGTCTATTAATTTTTAAACATTTTTAAACTTCATTATACTTATTAAATATCCAGGTCTTTATATAAATTTAAAAATAGATAATGAACAAGTACAGGAGGCTTTAGGATTCATCTTTTCTTTTTACACCTTTTTATTTAAGCTTCTTGCTTCAAAGTACTATCATAAGTCTTTGAAACTGGTAACTGAACTAGATCTTCCTTGCTATGATTGTGTTAATTCTCTTAGAGGTAACTTAACTTGGACCTCTGTGGGCTTCTCCAATGTCCCACACAAAAATTTGGATGTCAGTGATATTAGCTTGGGTGTTTGATGGCCTACAAATTTAGATGGACTTTTGGATAAAGATTCTTGGAAGGAAGGAACACCTAGACAACATGAAGGCCACTTTATCTTTCCATAGCTAAATTATATGGTGGAGTTTGAGAAGTTTAATGGTTTATGGTTGGTTATTTAGCCTGCTAAAAAACTATATCATCAAACCACTCCTGTAGAATAGTTTGGTAACTTTACAAGGCTAGGTTCTTCAATTTAAATCAGTAAAAGACTATCAAAATCTATTAAGACATTAAAAATTCTTATACCAGATTTTGTAATGTCTGATTATTTAAAAATGAAAGAAAAAGAAAATTTAGAATACTTACATGATAGCTTTCTTCAAAAATTATTGGATAATACTGGTTTTTTAAAAATTGATAATTATTATTATTATTATCAAAAGGCATGTATATCATTAGAAAAATAAATTTAACTTTATAAGAATAGGAGAATTAAATACATATAGATTGAGGGATACAAGAGGAGAGGTGGAAAAGTATATGAGGGGTGAAAGAAAAAAAGGATGAAATATAATAAAAAATTTAAAGGAGTTTTGCTGAGAAATGATGGAGTGTGATTGGAATAATGATGGAGTATATCCCAGTGGAAATTAAGTTTTCTGATTCAAGGGGGGTAGAGCTGGTGCAGGTTCAAGATCTTCTTCTTCATAAAAATCATACCACTCATCCTTCAAATAAGCCAGGATATTATGGAGTATAACACAAGTCATTATACAATTATTTGCAGTTTTGATTTCCATTTTTATTGAAATTGGATTCTGAGTTCCCGGAGACTAGAAAATCTTCCCTTTAAAGTCCCAATAGCATGTTCAATTTGTACTCTTTATTGTGCAAGATGATAGTTAAAAAATGTTTTTAGGTCATTTTCTAAAGTTGCACCTCATAAAGCTGGTATAATATATTTCCCACTTGCATATTCTGAGTCTTCAAGGAGGTACTAAGATTTTTCAAAGTAATGGTCAGGATTTTGAGAAATATTCATTATTTGGAACATGGAAGAGTCATGGCATGAGCCGGGGCAGCCACTATGAAAAGCAATAAATATTTTATTGATATCACACACAAGTTGAACGGCAATAGAGTATCTAGAAAGAAGATAAAAATTTAGTTCTTGAAGAGAACTTTGAGAAAATTTTGAAGAAACCTTTTTTTGTGATCCAAATAATGGTTGCCATCATGAGCAGGCTTTTGGCTCAATGTTATAGTTGTACCATCATCAAAACCTATGCAGCCAGGAAAACCTTCAGCTTGCATTACTTGAGAGGATTCAATTTGCTGTTGCGGAGTTGGCCAAGAAACTGCTTGAGACTTGAGAGAAAGTATAGCAATCATCCAGTGCTTGGTGTATAATATGACAGTACCATATCCTATTATAAAGAGATTATCTAAACCTCTTACAGCAGCACCATCTCCATTTGAACCAAAGTGACATAGTGCAACAGCAAGTTGAAAGGCAGGATTACACTGTTTTTTATGGGAATTATTATGGAAGATAGGATGATTGGAGATGAGTTGAGAAAGTTTGAAAAAATAATCAGGAGAAGTTTGAAAAAGTTGTGTGAAGTTTAAATAACAAATTTCAAGAATTGAGGCAAGGTCATATCTGGGATCATGATAAAGATTTGGCCCCCTTGGAATGATGTAACACTTTTTTGAAAGATAAGACATATAATCTAAATGTCTTCCAAACCAGACTCAGAATCAGAGTCAATAGCTAATTTTAAAGTGATATCATTCATAGCTGAGTGAAGTTGCTTCCTAGTAGAGAGGTGCTTCATTACTTTTGGTAGAAGGCTTAGGTGATGAGTGGGAAGTGGGAATTCACCCCTAAATGAGCAGGTGGGTTGTGTAGATAGGAAAAATGTTTTTGTGTTTGCCACCAAAATCAAGTAGCATAGAGTGAAGAGACACATAAGGATGGAATATTCAATTATATGTCACTTAAATTTCTTACAAATCATTCATTGATGGGATGAGTTTGGGATAAGGAATTAGGAATGGAAATTGGGGTATAAGAGGTTGGATAAGGCATTATTGTGCATTCCATATCCACTAGCCCCAGGTCTGTTGGATGAGAATCTTCCACAAATAATAATGTTGTATTTGGGGAAAAAATTCCTGATCCCTAATTGCTGATCCCTGAACATCAATACCCCCTATTAAATACCCTAGTGGAGCAGAAAAATGAGTTTCCACCTCCTCTCCAAACTTCTTAACATTTTCACAAATATACTCCACTTCTGCAACAGATACCCTTCTCCTTGTCAGATGCTTCTTTTGCTTCTCTTAAAGGGCAGGACTTATTGTAAATAATTCACCTGGAGATAGAGGAATCTGGAGTTGATTCACTCTACCCAAAACCATCTCCATAGAGTTTTATTGACCAGATACTACTGGACTTTCATATTAAACTTTGATTTTAGCAACCTTGGCCCTGAGAACCTCTTGAGGACACACATTGTCATCTTCAACCCCCATAATAATGTCTTCATCTACCATAACCCTAGCTTTATCATCAGCTTCTTTCACTAATCCAGATCCATCACTGGTTCTCCTTACCCCTTCTATAAGAGTAGGACCAGCAAAACTTGGTCTGGGAAGAGACACTATTGGTACATTTTCCTCAGAATCAGATTCTTCATCTTCAGGCATAGGCTCACTGTATAAATTAAATTTTCCAAAACTGGGAGGCCCCATATCTGCCTTCCCCTTCTGAATTTTATAAATTTTGTCTTTGGTTTAAGGTTTCTTTTCAATCTTCTTAATTTCAGCCTTGCCCTGTTTTTCTCTAAGCTGGCTTTGAATGCTACTTTTAGCTTTAGTAGCAGCTGCTCTTCTGATAGCATTAAAATCATACTCCCCAATCATACAGTTTCCACCCACCTCAGAAACTGTTCCCAACTCTAATCCACCAATTGAAGTTGTGAAAGTAGCCTTACTGACCCCCTTTTCTTTTCCACCATCATTACCACCATTCTTTTTTCCACCTTTAATATTTTCATCATAATCGCCAGTTAATTCTTCAAATATGGCTCTTCTTTCAGCCATCATATTCCCTCTAACTAAATCCAAAGGAGCTTTCCCATCACTGGGTTTGATAAAAGATCCATCAGGGAATTCATAAGCCTTTCCATCATATTTCACTCTTCCAGCCTGCAAGTCCCTATTCAAAAAATAATAATCTGCTTCTTTGTTCCCCCTCCTTATACAATAGGAGCACACCCTAGGTTCTCCATAACTACCTCTATAACTATTTCCATCATTACCATTACCATTGCTACCACCATTGAACCGGTTTCCATTGCCATTATTTCCATAATTCCTCCTCTCATAATCTCTTGATTGATAAGAAGAAGAAGTAGAAGATGAAGCCACAGGTCCTCTGTTGGCCTTCTGAGTTTCTTGAACAAATATTTTGAGCTGCTTAGTTAAGTCAGCTAAATGATCCACCATTCTATTATCAACATCCCCCTCAAACTTTGAAACAGGCTGACACAACTGAGCCTTCTTTTCCTCCTGAGCCTTGACCATAATATCATCATATTTGGCCAAAATTTTGCTAACCTTGGTAACATATTGAGTACAGGACTCTTGATATTTGTCCAATGCCATAAGTTTTAAATACTCCTGAATATTTTCTTTGATGACCTCTAGAGCAGGAAGTGTCTGTTCCCCATATGTTAAATCCTTCAACAAGTTTTTTTGAGACAGATCCTTCAACACATTCATTCTGATGTCTCTACTAAAAGATGACCAAAACAAATACCTTGCCTAATTTTCATGGCCTATCTCCTCCACCAGAATCAAATATGCCACCACTTCATCAAACTGCCTACATAAATTTTTGAAATCCACCATAGTTGAAACTCCTCCTTTAACTTACAAATCACTGACAATCTTGTTTAGGTCCACCATAGTATACCTGACTCCCCATCTGTCAACCATCTCTTTTGACAATTTCAACCAGTCCCAACTTTTATAAGTGTCCATATAAATGACCTCCATTTACATCTCTCTGTCTGCAATAAAGAACCTAATTTGCTTCACCATGACCAAATGTAAAGCTCCATCAACAGCAGCAGAAGCTTTATACTGATTTAAAAACCATTTAACTTCTTCCCCATTAAACTTGGGCCCATCCCAAGATAAAATCCTGACCAATGCAATTACAGGAAGAGAAACACCAGATCCAGAAGCAAAAAACATCCCAAAATATAAGTTGATACTGTTAAATAAGATAAATGTTTGTTAGATAAGTCTCTTTCAGGCTAAGCAAGTCCAGATAGCAAGTAATATTGATTAAAAACCAGAAAATTCAAACCACATTTTGGGCTCCCCCAGAGTAGAAATACTCTTACAGTTGCCTTGCTTTAAGAGAAATCCAAGGGAGTTGGATAACTGAAGAAAACCTTGTCCCTTTAAGTTAATAAATAGTTCACAATTAACTAAGCTAAAACCTCTACTTGATATAAAATTACCAGTAAACTATTTGTTAATAATGGTATTGAGATGTAGAATCTGTGTTCTTTATAATGAGAGAAAGAAATATAACAGTGAAGCTGTATTCAGGAAAGTTATTTAAATGATTTTATGATATGTTTTAATGAAGATTTTATTTTTATTAGATTTATTTGTTATAATCAAGTCCCTGACATAGAGACCTTTACAATGACACCCTATAAGTTAATATTAATGAGTTGTTGAGTAAAACTTATAATACTTTATTTAAATTTGTTATATTTATAAGGGTATTACAATTTTATAATTTGTAATGTAATATAATAGTGATGTTTGTTAATATGTGTTGTTGTTGTTAATGGTTAAGATGTCTGTATGATGTCTGATGTTGTTAAGATACAAGAGGTTAGATTCTGTTGTAATTTCAATTATATAGGCTTTTTATGCATAGTATATTACATGCTTCCTTTTCCGCAGCCAGAGAATCCCAGAGCTTGCCAGGATATTTCCAAAATTTGTGTAGAGCTTGTCTGGAGCATTCTGGGGCTTGTACTGACTTCAGGACTCAATTAGAACCTTGAAACTTAAATAAAAAATCTAGAAAAATTAAAGATGATAGAACTACTTCTCCTTTATGATTCCAAATAATTGTCATATTCTTTGAAACTTTATTCATCTAATAAAAAATCATCAAAGTTAAGTAAATCATGAAAAATCAAAAATAATCAAAAATACTTTAAAAAATGATTAAAAATAGAAGTAAAATAGTGAAAACTCCCCAAAATTTCATAATGGTTCTTGAGACTCCTTACTTTAATTTTCATACACTTTTTGAGCTATACTTGCATTTTTTTGACCATTAATTTAATTGTTTAATCTTGACTTGTAAAATTAACCCTTTTTAACCATTTTAATTACTCATTCCTTTAAAGATAAACCATTATAAAATAAGATTGGATTTTCCAATCTCAATAATCAACTCCATTAAACCCTCTTTTAATAAACCTTTTTGCTGCACTAATCTTTAGGCTGCCACATTGAATTCCAGAAAAAATGGCTTTAATAAGTCAGGGATTTCCAGAATAGGGACTCTCACAAATTTTCTTTTCAGGTAGTCAAATTCATCTTGCTGGCAACTTTTCCAAATAAATTTGGCTTCCTTCTTTTTGAGATTGTGCAATGGTGGTCAAATGTGGGAGTAATTCTTAATAAAATAGTGATGAAAATTTTCAAAGCCTAGAAATGACTTGAGCTCCTTTACTGACTCTTTTGTTGGTCATTCTGTTACTGCCTTTACATTCTCCTGATCCATTTGTACCCTATTATTTAAAATGATCACATGCAGGTAGGGGATTTCACTCACTGAGAAGATACATTACTCCAGTTTTAACCATACCTGGGCTTCCCTCAAGAACTGTAAACAGTCTTTTACACCTATCTGGTGCTCCTCCATTGAGCTGGGGTAAATCAGGATGTTTTCGGGGTATACTGTTACATCTATTCCTATTCTTTCTCTAAAGATGCTGTTGGTGAAATTTTGGAAAGTGGAAGGTGAATCACATGGACCAAGTAGCATTAATAACCATTCAAAATGACCAAATTTTGTGTAGAATTCCATTTTTTGTTCATCATCTTCATTTAAACAGATGTTGTGGTAACCTTCCCTAAGATCTAGAGATGTGAATATCTCTGTACCTTGAAGACCATCAATTAGCTCACTAATCAAAGAAAGGGGGTATCTGTTTTTTACTTTCAGCACATTTAATCTTCTAAAATCCATGCAAGGTCTTAGTGAACCATCTTTTTTTCCTGAAACGATCACAGGAGCTTCCCAAGAAGATTTTGATTCTCTGATGAAACCATTCTTCAAATTTTCATCAATCATATCTTTTAGAACTTTTGACTATAGGGTTGATAATGAGATTATGTAGCTGAATTGAGTGGTTGTTCCTAGCATCAAACCAATGGCAAAGTCATACAGTCAATGAGGTGGAAGGGTTTTAACTTCTCCATCTTGAAACAGCAGTAAGAACTACCAATGAGCCTCAGGGACATTTTCCATGAGGCTTTCTGTTGGCTTAGAGGACTGGAACTTAGCTGCAATCTTGGTGAATATGTTCAATTGCTGTTGCATTGAATTCCAGTTCTTCCTCTTCCTCCAGCGCTCCCCCAAAGTCCTGAAACTTAGAATCAAGAGAAAGTTTAGGTTTTTGCGGAAAGTCTACTGATGATATTAAAACACCAGGAGACTCACTGGAAGGGTCCAGGGGGAAAATACTTTCCCTATTCCATCCAACTTTCTATCTTCTGCCTTCTCCTCCTTTTTGAACTTTTAATCTCTTCTTTGGTCCTCTCATGGCACTCCCTGTTGCTTAGAATCAAGAGAAAGCATCAGTTATGGAAGAAAGTCAACCAATGATAACAAAACATCAAAAGACTTTCCAGGATGGGTAAGGGGGCCAATACTTTAGTGCCAGCATTTCCTTTACTTCCCATCTGAACCTTTTTTTCCCTTACAGTCAATGTGTGGGCTGTATTGGTCCAGCCATGTCATACACAGTACTATTCTATACTGGTCCCTTAGGTTTGTTGCATATGCATTGCATTGAATCTCCCTTCCATCACACCAGAATCTGCAAAAAATCTTCTCTTTTACTTCTCCTCCCCCACTTGGGGATCTGTCAAACATTATTAGAGGCCTTGGGTGGTCCAATTTTTCTTTTTTTCTTTTTATTTCTCTGTAAAAACCTGTTAGAAATAAAACAGTCTGTGACCCCACAGTCCAGTAGGGCTTGTACATTTTCTGTGGCATTAAAGGTCATTAAAGGTAAGTTCAGTATAATACAATTATCATTTACTTAAAATGGCTTACATGCTGATAATTCTTCTACTAAATTCCCCTTATTCTTTCTCTCTAATATTCTCAAGGAGGGCACAACCTTCACTACTGAGCACTGTCTTTTACCTGTTCCTTACCTGTGCTATCTTCCATATCACTAAACCTAATTTTCCCCCTAAACTCCTTTGCTAGATGACTACTACTCCCACATTGGAGGCAGAGCCCTCTGATCATACACCTCTGGTATTCCTTATCAGATTGCCTCCTCTTCCTACTAGCGCCGCATGGATTGACTGAATCAATGTTCATGGTGTTTGGGTCCCTAACACTGACCCTGCTTGACAAGGCATATTTGTGCCAGTGATGAGTGCCACTCAAACCATCCATTTGCTGATGTTTAATTTTTTTATCAATTTGGATGGCCAGTTACATGAGCACCTGGAGGGAGATTTGAAAGAGGTGACCCATAAGGGTGTTCTTGATTTTTTGCAAGAGCCCATTTCTAAAGTGAAACATGAGTGATCCTTCTCCCCATGTTGTAGCATAGCTGGTGTAGCCCCTGAATTCTGACACATACTTGGAAACAGAATGTTTCTGTCTTAATTTGTTGAGAGAATACTCCAAGGTTGTGGCCACATTGGGTTCATCAAACGCTAATTCAAATGCAGCCATGTACTGGTGGAAATCTGTTGCCAACTTGACATTTTCCAAGGAGTTCCTTTGTATATGGCCTTGTCAAGCGCACCACCTCATCTGTGAGGTACAAGATTTCAAACCCAATTTTCAATTGGTCATCTTGAAACTGATGACTGTTGAGCAGGACATAAAGGTTTGCCTTTGATGCATACTGATCCTCCCAGGGGCCTTGCTTTCCATTGAAGATTTCTAGGACTGCAATCTTTGGGCCTTTAACAAGTGGTACTGATATCATAGGCAGTGCCTGTGTCTCAGCTTCAGCGGCATCCAGTTCTGTTTCTGTGGGGCTGCAATATGAGGGCCATTCCTCCACTAGACATTCCATGAGTCTGATGTTTTCTTCTTTTATTGAAGCAAGGGTTGTTGCCTCAGGTTGACCTGAGGGGTTTTTATTGTTCTTCAGTAGTGCACCAATTAAGATTGGACAAAATGTTAAGACTAAGTGGGTGGACTACTACTAGTGCTAATGCTAGCCTGAGACCAAACTGACTATGCTGGATACATCAGTGAGACTAGAGAGTAATCAGAGTACTAGATAAGTTGTCCAATGAGGAGCACTCCACAGCACTTTCCCCATATGACAGCCTTATGTAATATTCCCTCTTCTGCCTCTCACAATGAATAGTGCTCATAATGCTCCTCCTTCTTACCTCTCAGCCAAATCCTAACATGATCTTACTATAAGCCTCTGGTCCTTCCTCTATCAATATATTTTTAATTGAAATGAAATATTTGAGCTTTCATGAATGTACTGAATAATGCTTTTCTTTTTATTATATTAATGTGATGAATAGTTACATACCATTATACTATTAATTTTTTCCATACAATGAGGTTTTCTAATTGAAGAATGTTTACAGAATAATGCCATGATATACTCATATCAAATTCACATTCTTTCTTTCTCTTGAATTTACATTGGACAGACTGATTGAATATCCATTATGTATTTTTATTGAATACTTATCATGCATTATTCATGCAAAATATTTAAAAATTAAAAATCTAATATTGCATATGCAGTTCACTAAACTGAGCTCAAGTGTGAGTCAAGTGATGCTCAAGCTCTCACCAGAAAAAAAAACATGTACACCTGATAGCAGGTGTCAATCCCTATCTTTGACTTAACTCAATTTCAGCTCAGCTGTAATTCTTCTGGAAGGACGGTATGGTAAGGTAAACTCTTACAGTCGCCTTGCTGTAAGCAGAATCCGGAGGAGATATGTGGATTTAGTTGAAAACCCCGTCCTTCCAATAAAAATAACAAAATGGGAATTCTAAATCACTAAGCTAACCAATCTACTTGGATCTGATTTATAAAATAATGAAACTCTAAAATATTTAACGCTTATTGAGATCGAGATAAAAGTGGCTGTTGATAAAGAAATACTGAATACAACAATTAAGGTGTACCAGTGAAAGATCTGAAAAGATTGACTTTTATGTTTTTATAATATTTTTAATTTTTATGAGACAGCAATAATCAAGTCCCAGTGATGAAGACCTTTCTAAAGATACCCTGTATGAAGTGTGATTTTAATTGTTGAGTAGTATTTCTAAAATGTTATATATAAAATATAAAGTTATAAGGGTATTACAATTTATTTTAATTTGTTGAGTAATAAAAAAAATGAGACCGTGGTGGTCAATGATTAAGCTGTATGATCTGTCCCCCCCCCTCAATTTCGAGTTTGAGAAGCGCTTAAGTATTCCTAGTCACGTGCCTAAGTTTTCCCCTCCAGAGCTCTTCCAGAGTCAATCCGGAGCCCGTACGGAGTCCGTACGGAGCCGGAACGGAGTCCGTACGGAGTCCGTCCGGACTTCCGGACTCAATTTAGAACCTTAAAACCATAATAAAAATTCTAGAAAAATTACACATAATAGAGCTACTTCCCCTTTACCTACCAAACTAATTTTCGTAGTCTGCGCAGCTCTAATTACCCCGTGAAAATTCATCAAAGTTAAGTAATTTTTGAAAACGTAAATATTTCTATAAAACTTTAAAATTCATTTAAAAATATAAGAAAAATAGTAAAAATTCTGGGAAAATTTCCCAAGGTTCTTGAGTGACTTGACTTGATACTTATAAATTTTTCAGACCGTAAAAATAATTTTTCTCCGTGAAATAAATTGTTTTTTGTGTAGGCATTTGCTCGTGACCAATTTCTTCATATTTAAAACTCAAATAAATTAAATAAAACCCTTTTATATAAAAAAAATAATAACTCCAATCTTGCACGCCGTAATAACTCCATTTACGTACTTAGGTGCCGTACTAAACTTTAGGCTACCACATCCTCCCTCCAATTGAGAATGTCCCCATTCTTAAAACTTTGCATAAGTGGTTGAACACAATATTCATCTTTAACCTTCAACCACCATCTTCTTTAATCAACTATAAAATTAATCTTCATCAATATGTCTTCCAAAGAACTTGTCGCTCCATGTGAACTCTGCGCTCGATACCAGGTACCTTGTTTAATGTCCAACCCTAATCTTCCTGGCAGAACAGCTTGCGACTTATGCCGTGTGAAAAAAGTCAAATGCAACCGGCCAATAGTTCCTTCTAAAACAAACGTATATTTAGGACCAGCAGCTCTCCCTGATCCCTCAACTTCTAAAAGGCGATCCAAAATTCCTGTCTTCTTAAAACGAATAAGATCAAAAACAGCTTCAAAAGTTCAATCTTCATCAACGGATCCCGGCCTAATTTTGCCTTCACAAGATCCTAATCCTATAACGCCAGTACCCCCAACTAACTTTGCTGAGACTATGTTTCCTGGCTCTAAATGTAAGACCCTATTTATCTTACTAAAAAAAAAAACTTTTAATCAAAATTGACTAAACCTATGACTTAATAACATATTTGAACTTCTAGCTGTCGAAATAACCAACACTGATGATGTTGGTAGAGTGAAGACGGACTATATCAATCATTACCCAAATTTTCATTGCTATCTTTTTCTTGACTTTACTAATGAGTTGAAACGAAAAATGCTGGCCTATTTTCAAGAAACTCCAGCTAATAACCATGAAGACCTCATGAAAAGAAGAATTTTAATGCAAAGCTTTGATAATGATGTTGAACAATTTCAAAGAAATTATCTTTTCTAACAGTATAACTTGATAAAATTTTGTTTTTGCTTGGTCTTCTTAAACTTTCAACATAAATGATGTTTTCTTTCTTCTCTGGCCTGATATAACATAAAATAAAATAATATAAATCTTGTGATGATTCCACTACTGAGAGCAAGGTTTGAATCCCTTCAGACTCCCATATACCAGTCTTCCTTCTTGTCACAGCATTGAGAGAGTGGATCTTCCTATGAGCCGAATACTCCTGATTCCAACCTCATAGGGCCCCCCACTGAGCCGAATTCTATGATTCCAATCTCGCCATAAGGTCCTCCAAGCTTCACACCAAAAAAAATGGCCTAACTATGAGGCACTAAAAAAATCATTCCCTAAAATCCAACTACCATCCTAACTTCTGATTCCTTCATCACAATTTTCAAACTTTGCCATACAGCAAACCCATAAAATACTTTTGCCAGGCTTCCAATAATAATTTTAACTTTAGACCATGTTAAAGCGCCACAAATTTCACCTAATTAACCATTATGCTTTCTTTAGCATCATCACCACCTAAAGTTTTAACCTCCTAAAGCTATCAGCACCCAATTCCAGAAATAATTGAATAACCAGTTTAGAGTCTTAGGGACAGTGATAAATTAAAAGATTGAATTGAGTTATCCAAACAAGATTGACATTCCAGTTTAAAGTCTTGGTGGACCAAACATATAATCGATTGCCAGTTTATGGTCTTGGTGGACCAAAGATCATTTAAGTGCATAAATATCTTGATATATTCCTAAGTAAGGCCTAGGCTTGACCAAAGATTGAATAAATTTGATAATCCAGTTTAATGTCATAGTGGACCAAACATTTGATCGACAAGTAATCCAGTATAAGGCCATAGTGGTCCAATGAATGTTGAATTATCCTGCAGATATTAATTTTCCAGTTTAAAGTCATAGTGGACTAAACAATGAATGAACTACCAGTTTAAAGTCATGGTGGACCAAACATTTAATCAATAAGAAATCCAGTTTAAGGTCATGGTGGACCCAACACTTGATAATAGTCCAGTTTAAGGTCTTGGTGGACCTAACAACTTCTCTATCCTTGAACCCAGATTTTGCCACCAGCTTTCTTCATCCTAGTTTCAAGTTTTCTTCTTCAAAAAAAAATATCTCCTAACAAGATGAAACCTTCTGACTTCATTGCTTCAGCTGATCAATCTTGCAAATACTGTGCCTTCACCCATAGGGAATGTATCTTCTCTTTTAACTGGCAAAAGCACACTTATAACAGGGCCTGTTTATCCTGCTATGAGAAGAAAAGAAAATGTTCTGGCTTGAACTGTGGTTCTTTCCCCATCACTGCTACTAGCTTTGCCGCCTTCTGCAAACCTCTTCCTTCTTCTTCACCTTCTACTCCACCCCCTATTCCATCAACCTCTAAAGATCCCATCCCTTTTTCTCCATCAGCCTATTTAAATCTTTCTCCATCACCTAATCCTCTGGGTCCTTCTCTCCAATCTAGACTTGCTGCTACTCCCCCAAGAACTCTTGCTGCTCCCAGGGCCATGCTTCAACCTTCTAACAATTCTTCTCCTTCTTCCAACATCTTGAAGCACAAAAGGTCCTATAATAGCCAGCAGTCTTCATCTTCTCTTGTATCATCCAAAAGGCCCAGAACATCTACTTCAAACACCAAATCCAACACCAGTCCTCCTCATCTATCAAAAATAAAAAATCCTTTTCTAAACATAAAAAATCCCACTCCATTACCAAGTAAGCCATTTATCTATGATCATGATAGTGTTGACACAGGTTAGTTGTCTCTTTTTATTTTCTTAATCTTCAGGTTTTAATTTGCTGATATTTTAATTTGATAAGTGTCCACCGGTTCTCCAATTTCATATTCAGCTTATGAGCTACCAGAACCTAATCCAAGCTTCCCTAGAGTTCCAATTCACCTAGTGTCTGAAAAGCTTTTTGCTAATTTTAATAACCTTATCGCTTATTTCCAACGATCCCCGCCCTCTGATAGATCAGAATCTTGGATGAGAGAGCAACTGTTAAGAGACCTTTTCAAAATAGCCAACTGGCTTCAACACTATCGTGACCGTGAAATAAGATTCGAATCCCAGGAAATCAATCAAGGTCCTTCTAAATTTTCTAATTTCGATTCTTCAAAAGATAACAACCCTTGATGGTGTTCTTCCTGGTATGTAGCTTTCTTGAATAATGTTTGAAAAATAAAATATAAACATCTAAACTACCTAAAACTAAAATACCTTTTATTATTATTATTATTATTATTTTTATTTTTTTTTTTTTTTACTTATTTTTTTTTTTTAGTTATTTTATTATTATTATTTTTTTTTTTTACCATTTAAAATAAAAGATTTTTTTTTTTTTTTTAAATTTTATTTTAATAAAAGATTTTAGAAAAGATAGGTTTGAAATAAAAGTTAAAATTTAATTTTAAAGAAAGATAAATGAATGTGAAAAGAAAGAAAAAAAAGGTAAAAAGAATTATCAAAATTTAAAATTTAAAAGATGCCCCCCGGCCATTTGATGAGCCGTACCCTTGACATCATACCCACATCCAAGTGCAACTTGATGTGGTTACACAATTTTGAGAAATTGAAAAGAAAAGAAAATAAATGAAAGTTTTTAGAAGATAATTTTTATAATGATGATCACTGGGTGGGCTCCCTCCAATTTATAAAAATGATTAGAGACCACCAGTGAGCATCACCTTTACATTAATTCATAATATATATTAAAGAAAAGAAATCACAATCTAACATAAAAAATCAAAAACAAAATAAAAAAATCTTGAATCCGGCGTTGAGAGCGGTGTCTCTTGATTCGTTCCAGTTTATAGTCTTAGTGGACTTCCTATAATTAAAAGACAAAGCCAGGATTCAACTAGAAACAGGGAAAATTTTGGAAACGAACATTATGGGGTAATTGTGTATAGAGCAGCCAGCTCATCAATTACCCCCACACTTGCCAATATTTAATTAAGAAGGTTCCCCTGTGAACACTTCTTCCAATAAATTTTAAAATTTTTCCAACACTATCTTCACCCATATTTTAAGAATTTTTAATTTTGAAAATTTTCAATGAAGGTTTTCTCGCATTTCGTTATGTTTCATCACAGTTTCGTCGCCCATATGCAGTGTAATGATAGTAAAGTATTTTTTTTGATAAAAATAAGAAGATAGTTTATACTTGTTGCGGAGGAATCCATAAAATTTCGTAGATATCATAGTTTATCCTCGTTGCGGAGGTATAAAATTTGATAAATGTCATTAAAATTGTAGTTTATCCTCATTTCGGAGTTATCCATATAATTTCATAAATGTCATAGTTTATCCTCATTGCGGAGGAAGACTTCGGCACTCCTGGTGCCTCTAGGATAGAACCGTTTCACTTGATCGGCCGCTACCCTCTTCTTCAATACTACTCCATCCAACTCTTCTAGCACATATGAACCGCCGGAAACTTGCTCCTTGATTTTATACGGTCCATTCCACCTATCTGCAAACATTTTTCCCCACTGACTTTCCAAACTCCTATTATACACCAGGACCATATCTCCTGGGTTCAAAGGTTTCCTTAATCGATGTGCCAACCGCTCATCCCAATATCTAACTGATTGATTTTGGATCTTCATCATCCGCAAATATGCCTTTTCTAAATATTCTTCTTTCTTTTCTAGCTGCATCATTCTTGCACACAATAATTCTTCAGTAGTTTTGACCGTGTCCCAGTCAACTCCAAGATATGATTCAGCTTCTAAATCAACCGGTAAAACTGCTTTCTGTCCAAAAACAAGTTCATAAGGTGAAAATCCGGTCGTCCTTTTGGCAGTGATTCGATCAGCAAATAAAACTAAAGGTAAATAGTGCCTCCATTTTTCGGCACTTGTCCCACACATTATAACTAAAGCATCCTTAATAACTTGATGCCCTCTTTACATACCACATGGCCTAATATTTCTAAGGCTGGCACACAACATGAAAATTTTGAACCTGAAATAGTTAAACCAGCCTCTTCAATTCAAAACAAGATTCTTTCTAAAGTAATTGCAAACTCCCAAATGAATTTGCGTATCCCGGGATTCTCTTCCAACACCTGGTTATCATAGTCGGTTGTTGGTCCCTTAATTCCTCCATCATCTATAAAGATTCCAGCATATTGTGGAATTTCATCTTGAAGGATCCAAGCCATCTGAGCTTGATAAACTGCAACCGAATTTGTTGCTCCTTGAGGTAATCTTGTTAACTGTAAACGTCCAAGTGGCGTATTGAATGTAGTGAGAGGCCTTGAGTCTGGATGTAACTCTCTCTCATCATATCCACCCATAATATCTCCCAAACCATAGCACACTCTCCCTGCAAACGCTTCAACAAACTCCTCAGCACTAGGTGGTATCCCAGCATCCTTTATTGTAACCCTATTTAATTCCCTAAGATCATGAACAACTCTAAGCTTGCCATTCGGTTTCTTGATACAAAATACAGGACTAGAATAACTTGACGTTGATTGCTCATACAGTCCAGTGCGTATCCATTCTCTGACAACTTCAATATAGGCTTCTTTTAATGCAGCCGGAATAGGAATCGGTTTCTGCTGCCACGGTTCATGACATACCACAGGAATCTTGTAAGGCTCCCCATAGGAATGCTTCAACACACCCCTCTCCTCTTCTACAAAAGCAATGGCCTTCTCTCGCTTGACCATCACATCCAACAACAACTTCTTCTCTTCTCCAGACAACCAACCATCAGGTCCAAAATTAACAACACCCAGTCTCTCAAAAGTGATTCTTGACGTCTCAGAAAATTCAGGCGGATTCTTTACCAAGGGACTTTCATAAGGATCTCTTGATAACCTTGGTCTTCTCAAGGGTGGATTTAATTCAGCAGGTAGCGGTTCATTAATAGGTCGAACTTTATTTGCTACTTTCTTATATTTGGCTGCGTCCACATCTAAATAAACTTGAGGTAAAACATTTTCTTTTGTATCGCCATTAAAACTTTCATCAAATGAATCTTCTTCATCGCCAGAATCAGAATAAGAAAAATTAGAAAAATATTTTATTTCATTTTTAAATTTTACCCTTTTCTCCTTTCCCTCGTCTAATTTATAAACAGATTTTCCTACACCTTTTCTTCCCTTATCCAACAGTAAATCACCCGTAAAGAAAGTTGGCAGTTTAACCTCTTGCTGGAGGACCGGAATTGAATTTTCACAAAAATTATTTTTTTGTGTTTTAATTATACCAAGATTTTCGCAGTTTACCCTCTTGCTGGAGGCCCGTAATAGAAGGAGATACTTGCAGTTTAACCTCTTGCTGGAGGCCCAAAATAGAAGGAGATAATTGCAGTTTAACCTCTTGCTGGAGGTAATCAAACATACCCTTCCAATTTTTATCCAACCTAATTTGGCCCATGTTGCCTTTTTCACCATTTTTAAATTTAATAGAAAAACAGGGTAAATCCAATAAACATATAGAAAAGTCCATAACGTATTTGCACTCCAAAGTAATATTAACAGAAAATAATTGAGAATCCACTTGAATTATCTCCAAGTGAGCTGACCTATTGCAATCCAGGATCTCATCCTGAGGAGAGATTACAACATTAGAGTGATCAGCCCCTGCTACCCCAAAAAATGAGGGCATTCATCCCTTTCCAACAAACATAATTCACCAGAAGCCGTCCGTTTTATATGCCGCTTCTTGGTGCAAACACAACACTGGCACAGAGTAGTAATCCCTGGCTGTGTTTCCCAACCTTCATCTCCAGGAGGCGCTAACCGCATATGTAACCTCCGCATATCTTCACCAGTGATCTCCAAACTAATCCCCATGCCAGCTTGATACCCTATCCTGGCCTCAAAATCCATCAAAAAAGGACCACCAAGAACAGTTTTGACTGCTCCTCTGGCCACATAAAAGTGAACCTTACCAACAGATCCACCAATGCCTAACCTGACATGCTCAGCAGTACCCATCAGCTCTGTTGCATGCCCTCCAATACCTCTGAGGTTTCCCCCAGTTCCACTTTTAATTGGCAAGCCTATACTCCTCGCTTGCTCCAATGAAATTAAATTAATTTGAGACCCTGAATCGACCAAGGCCTTTACTTCTTTACCATTTAGAGTTACCACCAGGTAACCCAGGGGAGCGGAAAAATGTGTATCTACATCTTCCCCAAACTTTTCAACATTTTCACAAATATATTCCACCTCTCCAGTGGAAACCCGACGCCTCGTCAAATGCTTCTTTTGCTTTTCAGCAAGCACCGGACTAATCGTAAATAACTCCCCTAAAGATAAGGGAATCTGAAGTTGATTCACCCTATTCAAAACTGCGTCCATCGCATTAGCTTGACCGGAAACTACTGGCCGCTCATACTGGACCTTTGATTTAACAACCTTGGCCCTGGGTACCTCTTGAGGTCCAACCGAGCCATCTTCACCCCCCATTATAACATCTTCACTTTCTATAACCCTAACTCCGTCACCAGCTTCTTGCACTAATCCTGATCCATCGCTAGTCCTTCTTACACCCTCCATTGGGATGGGACCGCTAAAACTTGGTCTGGGTAGAGACACCAACGGTACGTCCTCCTCAGAATCCGAATCATCCTCTGGCATAGGCTCACCATTTAAATCAAACTTGCCATAACTAGGGGGCCCCATATCAGCAATCCCCTTCTGCATTTTATATAATTTGTCCTTAGAGTAAGGGTTCAATTTGTTGGCGGCAGTTTGAGCACTAGAAATCTTGTCCTTAGAGTAAGGGTTCACTTTGTTATTGGCCTTGCCAGGATTAGCCCTCAATTGGCTCTGAATGCTACTTTTCGCCTTAGTAGCAGCTGCTCTTCTAGCAGCATTAACATTGTATTCGCCAGCCATACAGCTACCCTCCACCTGGGCAACCGTCGCCAGCTCTAAACCACCAAAAGAAGTAGAAAATGTGGCTTTACTGACCTCTTTCTCCTTGCCCTTGTCAGCTTTACCACCATTACCGTTACCATTTTTGCCACTCTTGGCATTAACATCTTCATCCGTCACCTCTTCAAATCTGGCTCTTCTTTCAGCCGTTAAACTTCTTCTGACCAAATCAGAAGGAGACTGTCCATCACTGGGCTTGATGAACGAACCATCAGGAAATTTATAAACTTTACCATCGAATAAAACTCTCCCAGCATCCATATCCTTATCAAGAGCAAAACAAACTGTTGCTCTGTGCCCTCTCCTATTACAATAGGAGCACACCTTTGGCTCATCATAGCCACCTCTATAATTACTACCACCATTCCCACCATTTCTCCCATTGCCTGGGAAGCGGTTACCGTTGTTATTGCCATTATAATTTCGACGTTCATAACCTCTAGACTGATAAGAAGTCGACGTCGACGAAGAAGCGATTGGGGCCTTGTTGGCCTTCTGGGTTTCTTGAACAAATATTTTTAATTGTTTAGTTAAATCGGCCAGGTGATCAACCATCTTATTATCTACATTACCCTCAACTTTAGCAGCAGGTAATCCCATTTGAGCCTTCTTGGCCTCCTGGGCTTTGACCATAATATCGTTATTTTCGGCCAAAACTTCGCTAACCTTGCTAACATATTGAGTGCATGACTCTTGATATTTGTCCAACGCCAATAACTTTAGATGGGCCTGAATGTTCTCTTTGATAACCTCCAGAGCCGGCAGTTTCTGCTCACCATTAGGCAGTTCCTTCATCAAATCTTTTCTTGAAAGATCCTTCAAGACGTCCATTCGAATATCCCTGCTGCATGCTGACCAAAACAAATCTTTTGCTTGGTTCTCATGCACTAACTCGTCCACCAGTATGAGATATTCCACCACTTCATCAAACTGGACACAGAGCTTTTTGAAGTCAGCCATAGAAGAAACACCACCTTTTGCTTGCCAGTCTGCAACAATTTTATTGAGGTCCATCATAGTAAACCTAACACCCCATCTATCAACCATAGCTTTAGAAAGCTTAACCCAATCCTTGTCCTTGAATGCCTGCATAGCAATAACCTCTTTTTCCACCTCCCTATCGGCAATAAAAAATCCAACTTGCTTCACCATATCCACATGGGAAGCACCATCAACAGCAGCAGCAGCTTCATACCTGCTAATGAACCATTTAACCTCCTCCCCATCAAAGTTTGGGCCATCCCAAGAAACAATTCTAACTGAGGGAGTAAGAGGGTTAGAAGATCCAGAAGCAACAGCAGAAGAAGACATCCCAATAAGTAATGAAAAGCATTAACAATCGATAAAATAACAAGCCTCTTGCAGGCCAATAAAAAAAATCCAATTAGAGTTCCAGAAAATAAGCCTCTTGCAGGCTAATAACGTTCTTGATCCAAGTAAGTCTTTTAAAGAAAGCTAGAGAAATCGAACCCCACGTTGGGCGCCAAGTATGGTAAGGTAAACTCTTACAGTCGCCTTGCTGTAAGCAGAATCCGGAGGAGATATGTGGATTTAGTTGAAAACCCCGTCCTTCCAATAAAAATAACAAAATGGGAATTCTAAATCACTAAGCTAACCAATCTACTTGGATCTGATTTATAAAATAATGAAACTCTAAAATATTTAACGCTTATTGAGATCGAGATAAAAGTGGCTGTTGATAAAGAAATACTGAATACAACAATTAAGGTGTACCAGTGAAAGATCTGAAAAGATTGACTTTTATGTTTTTATAATATTTTTAATTTTTATGAGACAGCAATAATCAAGTCCCAGTGATGAAGACCTTTCTAAAGATACCCTGTATGAAGTGTGATTTTAATTGTTGAGTAGTATTTCTAAAATGTTATATATAAAATATAAAGTTATAAGGGTATTACAATTTATTTTAATTTGTTGAGTAATAAAAAAAATGAGACCGTGGTGGTCAATGATTAAGCTGTATGATCTGTCCCCCCCCCCCTCAATTTCGAGTTTGAGAAGCGCTTAAGTATTCCTAGTCACGTGCCTAAGTTTTCCCCTCCAGAGCTCTTCCAGAGTCAATCCGGAGCCCGTACGGAGTCCGTACGGAGTCCGTCCGGACTTCCGGACTCAATTTAGAACCTTAAAACCATAATAAAAATTCTAGAAAAATTACACATAATAGAGCTACTTCCCCTTTACCTACCAAACTAATTTTCGTAGTCTGCGCAGCTCTAATTACCCCGTGAAAATTCATCAAAGTTAAGTAATTTTTGAAAACGTAAATATTTCTATAAAACTTTAAAATTCATTTAAAAATATAAGAAAAATAGTAAAAATTCTGGGAAAATTTCCCAAGGTTCTTGAGTGACTTGACTTGATACTTATAAATTTTTCAGACCGTAAAAATAAGTTTTCTCCGTGAAATAAATTGTTTTTTGTGTAGGCATTTGCTCGTGACCAATTTCTTCATATTTAAAACTCAAATAAATTAAATAAAACCCTTTTATATAAAAAAATAATAACGCCAATCTTGCACGCCGTAATAACTCCATTTACGTACTTAGGTGCCGTACTAAACTTTAGGCTACCACAACGGTGCACTGAACAATAAGCAGACTACCTTGCGCAACATCCAATCCAATTTACTCTTACATCAAAACTAAATATAGGGATAAGCACCTGCTAGCAGATACCACTTGATTTTTTTTGCAGTGTCTGATCAAGTTGGGATCAAGTAAGGAACAACTTGAGTCCAATCTTTAACATAATTCAATCTCTAACAGTGTAAATATGGTTTTTGAAGAGCTTCCAAAAAGCTTCCCATGATTTTTATAAAATTTATATTGCTAGAAATACCCCCCCCCCCAAATTTTCTGTGATGTAAGTTGATGAAGTTTGGAAAGAATGTGAATTATATATTGGGGGGGTTTGATGCTAATGAATCAAATGTGCTCAAGAAGTTAAGTAATGTTCTTTCAAAAGATGACTCATGTAAGCCAAGTTTAGTTCAGCATCAAAACTTTTATCAAAACTCAACCATTAGATTAAGGGAAAATATATCAGCAATCAAATTGAGCAGTTGGGCAAAGTGAAGGGCCCATGTTGGTATTAAGCAAAAAAAAAAAAAAGTACCCAAGTATGATGAAAGAAGGACTTGATACCTCATTTACCACATATTGCACATATATAATTAAGAATTTAGGGGATGGATAGTAGAAAAAAGCATTAAGATGAATATATAAGGGCTTCCTAATTATAATAAAGGGATAATGTATGTGAAAGGTATAGTGTGATATACCAAAAAAAAAAAAAAAAAGGATGTGTTTAAGGTACAAAGATTCTGTTCAAGTACATCTCTCCTCATACTCCCTCTAACACTCAATTTTTTTTTTTTTTTTTTTTTCATTCCCATGTTTACTTCATTTCTCTTTTCTCGATCCATCTCTCATTCCAAGAAGTCACACTTCTTCTTCTTCTTCTTCTTCTTCTTCTTCTTCTTCTTCTTTTTTTTTTTTTTTTTTTTTTTTTTTTTCTCATAAATTCCATTTCACACTCCAATTAGACCTTCTACCTCACACTTTTCAATCTCTTTATACAATCTCATACTCAACTCTTACACCATGTCTCAAGCCCTATCACACTACATCTCTTACTCCATTTCTCATGTCATTCTTAACTCCATTTTCACATTCCATTTCACCTTCTACTTCTCACCTTTGCTATCTCATACCAACCATCTCACACTACATTTCTTCCCCATTTCTCATGCCATTTCCAACTCCATTATCTCATTCCATGTCACACTTCATTGCTCATTCTGTCTCATACTCCTATCATTATAATATCTCAATCCATGTCACACTCCACTTCTCACACTTCCAACTCTCATGCACTTCCATCACTCATATGTTTCCATCGTTCTTTTCTTCAAACTCAACCCTCAACCTTTCAATCTATCAACCTATCAACCTATCAACCTATCACCCCCTAAACCTCTCAACCTCTCAACAATTCAACCTATCACCTTATCATCGTCTTAACCCCTCACCCCTCAACACCTCAATCCTTCAACCTAGCATCCTCTCCCCCTCTCCCCCTCTCTCCCTCTCTCCCTCTCTCCCTCTCTCCCTCTCTCCCTCTCTCCCTCTCTCCCTCTCTCCCTCTCTCCCTCTCTCCCTCTCTCCCTCTCTCCCTCTCTCCCTCTCTCCCTCTCTCCCTCTCTCCCTCTCTCCCTCTCTCCCTCTCTCCCTCTCTCCCTCTCTCCCTCTCTCCCTCTCTCCCTCTCTCCCTCTCTCCCTCTCTCCCTCTCTCCCTCTCTCCCTCTCTCCCTCTCTCCCTCTCTCCCTCTCTCCCTCTCTCCCTCTCTCCCTCTCTCCCTCTCTCCCTCTCTCCCTCTCTCCCTCTCTCCCTCTCTCCCTCTCTCCCTCTCTCCCTCTCTCCCTCTCTCCCTCTCTCCCTCTCTCCCTCTCTCCCTCTCTCCCTCTCTCCCTCTCTCCCTCTCTCCCTCTCTCCCTCTCTCCCTCTCTCCCTCTCTCCCTCTCTCCCTCTCTCCCTCTCTCCCTCTCTCCCTCTCTCCCTCTCTCCCTCTCTCCCTCTCTCCCTCTCTCCCTCTCTCCCTCTCTCCCTCTCTCCCTCTCTCCCTCTCTCCCTCTCTCCCTCTCTCCCTCTCTCCCTCTCTCCCTCTCTCCCTCTCTCCCTCTCTCCCTCTCTCCCTCTCTCCCTCTCTCCCTCTCTCCCTCTCTCCCTCTCTCCCTCTCTCCCTCTCTCCCTCTCTCCCTCTCTCCCTCTCTCCCTCTCTCCCTCTCTCCCTCTCTCCCTCTCTCCCTCTCTCCCTCTCTCCCTCTCTCCCTCTCTCCCTCTCTCCCTCTCTCCCTCTCTCCCTCTCTCCCTCTCTCCCTCTCTCCCTCTCTCCCTCTCTCCCTCTCTCCCTCTCTCCCTCTCTCCCTCTCTCCCCCTCCTTCCCCCTCTCTCCCTCTCTCCCTCCCTCTCTCCCTCAATCTACTTCACACTTTTTTTTAATATATAATTTTTTTTTCATAATATTTTTTTTTTTTTAATTTTTTTTTCTATTCTCATAATTTAATCTCTTACTTGACCTATCAATCCATCCATCCATCCATCAATTCACATACATCCATTTCCACTCACTAATCAACTCACTTTTTTTTTTTCTTCTCCCTCCCTCCCTTCATGTGGCAACATAACCTTCCAAAAACAACATCTTCAAAATTCCAATCTCACAAACCTAGTTAATAAATTAATTTAGTTCAATTCAATTGCAATTCACAAAAAAAAAAAAAAACTCATTAAACCTTATTCACCATTCCTTAATCACCACCTATCACCCTAACCCCCCCCCCTTGAAAAATAAATAAAGGAAAACCCCATGCCTAGTCCCCTCACAATTACACCAATTTGGTATCTTATTTTCTCTACACTCACTTGAAAACCCCCATAACTCTCATCACTTCAGCCTTTCATAAATATATACAATACAATACAATATATTATATTATATTATATTATATTACTAACCACAAACACATTTCATATATATATCACCTTCCATCTTCCACCCCCCCCCCCCCCCTCCTCATAAAAAAAAGAAAAGGAAAAATCTATCTATCTATTCAACTCACTCAGCTCCACGTTCCCGTTTGCTAGACCTTCCACTCCCACTCCCGCCTTTATCATCTTTTGATTTTCTTTTCCTACTACTACTACTATTACTAATAAAGAAAACCAACCACCCCCCCCCAAAATAAAAAAACAAAGATAGTCATAGTTAGCTTTTGATATATTTCCAAAATGAAAAAGGAAAATAATTATATTTCACAACTAACCTTAACAATGGAACAGAAAAATTCCCCCCATTTCCATCATCATCAGCCACACTTTCCCGATCCTTAATGTCTTTAAAATCTTTAACGACATCTTTACTAGTCTCTTTGGTACCAGATTTATCTTTGCCATCTTCTCTATCTTCACCCTCATTTTTATCTTCATCGTCTGCGCCGGTGGTATCCTCGTTTCGTCTGCTACCACCGCGACGACTTTTCCGGCTCCCACTTCCACTTCCCCCTCCACCAACCGATCCACCCGAACCAGATGTCTTTTTTCCATGACCACTAGTCGTTCCAATAAGATTAGGAACAGCACTATCTTCTTTATCTTTACTACTTCTATGACTACTACCATGACCTTCAATAGAATCTTTAGATTTTGAGCGACTACGATGTCTATGTCTAGACCTACGAGAATTAGAAGAACGAGTTTCTTTATCAGGTCTATCTTTATTATCCCTTTCCTTATCCTTGTCTTTCTCTTTATCACCACGATCTTTTTCGCGCTCGCGCTCGCGATCTCGGTCCCGATCTCGATCTCGATCTCGATCCCGCTCACGATCTTTATCTTTATCTTTCTCTCTATCTTTTGGGGGTCCGGGTGCTGTGGTAGAAGAACCAATGTCTTCCTGAGAATCTTTATGGGTATCATCCCTTGATGATGAATGATGATAAGATGATAAATCACCTGTTCGATGGCTATGTCGTCGACCACTACTAGAAGTTCCACCAGACGTGGAAGATCCAGTCGTGGTAGCAGTAGTAGTAGTAGTAGCAGCACCCATGGTAACGGCAGATGAAGATACGCGCGGACTGTTCTCAGACCGAACAGCAACAGCAGCAGTAGGAGTAGTCGTAGTAGCAGGAGTGGTACCACCTCCGCCATAATCTAAACCCTCATCACCTCTTGCACCAGCTGCATCTTTATCAAAATAACCTCCTGACCGAGGTCCTCTCGAAGGAATAGAAGATGCAAGTGCTTTCCTAGGTCCAGTGGGTACGTTCATAGGTAAAGGAGACACAGGCCGAGGAGGAACCAATGAGGAGCGATCGGAGGCTGTGTTATATTCAAAAAAGACATAAGTATATATAAGCAAGAAGATTTAGATAAACAAAAAAGTTTTATGTTATATTTTAGTTTTAATGTTTCAACGTACCCACTTCACTACCAGCTCTGGTGAAGGAGTTGACAAGAGGGACGGGAGTAGGTGCTGTAGAAGGAGTAACACTGGGACTTTTACCACCCCCACTCCCTCCTCCTCCTCCTCCTCCAGCACCAGCACCACCACCACCTCCACTAACCGCAGGACTGGGAGTGCTGTTGTTAGCCACAGCTCGACCTCTTCCACGTGCAGCAGCAGCAGCAAGAAAAGCACTAGTCTGAGCATTACTTCTACCTCTTCCAAGACGTCCTCCTCTTCCTCTTCCTGGAGGAATACTTGAAGACGAACCCATATGATTTAGAGGATTAGAAGGGTTAGATAAATTATGATTGGAAGTTGAGCCGGCAGATAAAGAAGAAAGAGATTGGATTGGGTGTGAGAGATTTTGCTGCTGTTGGATTTGTGACATTTGTTGCAATTCTAACATGTTACTGCTATTGAATATATATATATATATATGTGTGTGTGTATGTGTGTGTGATATAATAAAATGATTATACTATGAGTATTGTGGAATATTGTCCAATAAGTGATGGATTGAAGGATACATACATGACTGAGTCAGGCTATTAACCAAAAAGCAAAGGAAGATCGATTCAGACAAGAAAATCTTGAAACTTGAAAAAAAAAAAAAAAGAAAAATTTAAAATGAATAAAAATAAAACTAACATTACCAAAAACAGATCCAATGTCCATACCTGGCATAAAACCGGAACCCAATTGCATTTGAAGTTGCTGCATATGCTGCAATTGCTCTTGAACGCGTTGCTCATGCTGTTGTTGCTGGTGGTGATGGGAATGATGAAGATGGTCCATAGGGTCGGCATAGGAGGGATCGTTTTCTACAAGCCCAGAAGAATCTTGGTAGAAAATTGTTGTTGATGTAAAATGAAGAGGGGAAAAAAATTATTAATAAGATGACGTATAGACTAAGGAATGAGAAAAAAAAAAGATAGAGAGATAAAATATGATGACAGAGAGTGGAAAGTAAAAGCATACCGAACCCATTCATATCGAGAGATGAAGGCATCATAGAAGCGAGAGACATCATCAAGGGAAGAGAGTGATTATTTGAACCCATGATACCATTGTTAGGCATATTGTTGTTATTGGCAGGAGAAGAAGAGTTGCCAGAACCGGAAGCGATGATAGTCTGAAGCATGTGAGCTTTAGAATCGTTGGATAGAGAAGCCCAAGCTTGTTGAATGTTGCCAGTTGCAAAAGCCTTTATATATATATATATATATAGAGAGAGAGAGAGAGAGAGAGAGATACAAGGCATGCAAAAGATGAAAAGAAAGGAACATGCATAGATATGGACATTTATTATCGAGAGGGGAATGAGAAAAAGGACGGAAAAAAAAAAAAAAAAAAAAAAAAAAAAAAAAGTCACAACAACAACACAAGCAAAGAACGCACAGCAAACGGATTAGAGCTCCAATGGGGATCGTTTCTTAAGAGTTTCTGCCTTGAGACATACAATTTCCAAGAGACTTCATCGAATCCATAATTGAACCAATCGGCGACATGGGCGCCAGGTTTTTTCCAAAGTTTTTCAGCGTCAGGAAGGGCATTGAAATCAAAGTCCATAAGATTTGAGCCATTGGGATCTTCATAACCGGAGATGGACTGAGTGTCGAGGGAAGGAGGTAATTGATAGGGCTGTAAAGGAGGAGGGGAGACGGGAGGGGTACCGTTGTAGGGAGGTTTAAGAAAAGGAGGAGGAGGGTCTTGAGGACGAGGAGTAGGGGAAGGATTTGAGAGAGGGAGAAGATCAGGAGCACGCTGAAGGATTTTGTAGTCGGTTGTTTCGACATTGGGATTTTTTTGAGGGGAGGGAGGTTGAGGATTGATGGGATCTGTGTGGATGATGAAGTCAATTTCATCGTCATCATCGTCATGAAGGTTGTGATGAAGGTGAGATGGAGAAGAGGAGGAGGAAGAAGAAGAAGGGGAGGAAGAAGAAGAAGAAGAAGGATCAGGAGGAGGAGGATGGATGTGAGGGAGAGTGAGTTGAGGAGGGTTGAAAGTGGGCGGAAGATCAGCGTCCAAATCGCCGTAGAGAAAAGCGTCGTCGTCGTCCATGGAAGGCGGGGGGAGGAAGAGGGAGGAAAGTAAGGAATATAGGGAGTGTATGCAACGTGTGGTATGCAACGTGTGATATTCAATGTGTGGTATTCAATGTGTGATATGCAACGTGTGATATGCAACGTGTGATATGCAACGTGTGATATGCAATGTGTGGTATTCAATGTGTGATATGCAACGTGTGATATGCAACGTGTGGTATTCAATGTGTGATATGCAACGTGTGATATGCAACGTGTGATATGCAACGTGTGATATGCAACGTGACATCTCCAACACATTTCAATTCAATTTCCCTCCTCCGTTATTCACTTCATGGCTCCGATGCACTATGACCCCCACCAACCGCGCATGCTGTCAACTCAGCAGATCCTTGCGCTCGATCCCCAAGAGGCCCTCGCTGCTTCTCACCAGTTGGACCATCTTTTACTCTCCGTCCTTCAAGGTTATTTCCTGTTTCCTGTTTCCTTTTCTTCAATTCACTTTACTTTACTTTACTTTTATTCATCTCCAGATATCGATGCAAATCTCCTCGTCTCTTACAATATCATCTCTCAGAAAATACTCCCCCTCATCGAGAGATATGGCTTCTGTTCTCGCGCTATCGTCGATGCTTTAAACGTCTCGCCCTTCTTCTCTTTCTCTTTCTTCCTTTCTCTCTCTCTCTCTCTCTCATTTATCTATCCTGCTTGCCTTTCTTAGTTCTCCAAGTCTTTCTTTGAAACGGCTGCCAATCAAACCTTGGTCTTACCTACTCTCTCTCCCTCCCCTTCTCCTTCTCCTTCTGCTCATCTCTCCCCTCAACCACAACAACCTCCTCAAAATCAAAAACATTGGGCAGATCTCACAATCGACTCTCCCGATCCTTCTTTTCATCTTTCGGATGGCTCCCCTCCTCCTCGTCATTCGGAAGCTATATCTACTCACACTTTTCTCACCCCTTCCAAATCTACCCTACTTTCTAAATCTAAATCTAAATCAAAAGCTAATCAGCCCACCGCATCTCTTTCCATCCGCAAACCACTCTTACCTTCTCAAGTCCCTGATCTTCATTGGAACGGTCTTGCTGACCTTCAAAAATCTAACCTCTCAAGCTTTCAATCTCCTTCTAAAAACCCCTCCTCCAACAAGTCTTCTGCTCATCCTGATGATAATGATGACTCCCTTCGTCTAGGCCTTGGACTTCCTCAAACTATCCATTTTTCAGTCCCCCGTTCAAAGTTGATCAAAACTCCAATGAAAGAAGCTGCTAGGTTGATGACTAGAGACGTATTAGAAACCGCTCGTCTCAAAGCTGGTTATGCTAATCCCATCGATCTTGACGATACCATCATCGAACCTCCTAGTGTTCTTCGAAATTGGAACACTCGAGGTTATGACTCTTATCGTCATGATCATCAAAGCAGTCCTTCTAAAAAACCTATCCCATCATCGTCATCATCTTCAACTGCTTTGACGTTGCAAAACCCTTTTTCTTTGAAGAATGATAACAATCCCTTTTCGGCTTCCTCTTCATCTGGTTTTCCTGCTGCTGCTTCTACTTCTTTCGCCGATTCTCCCCCCCAAACGCCCACACAATCCTGTTCAAATCCTTTCCTCTCTTCTTCAAGTCATCCACCGAACCCCCTTTTTCCTTCAACAGCCGATGATGTCTTCAGTCTAGGTTTAGGACCTTCCACTCATCATCATCATCCTGATCAACACTCCACTATCAGTCAACAACAAGAACAACAACAACAACAACACTCTTTTCAATCTCGTCCAAGTCAGTTAGCGTCTAGGTTTAGTTTGCTAGGACCTGATGAAATGGAAACATTTCATGGTGGTGAATTGTTGGAAAGTGAACCTGTTCAGAGCAGTCCTTTGCATGGAAAAGATTTGGGTAATTCAGTCAATGAATGAATGAAAAGATTCATGGACTTGGTTTGTTATATGCTTTCAACGTATTTTGAAGGGTAAAGACAATATATAAAATTCGTGTGGTGTAGAGGAAGACATACATACACTGATCTTTGTATAGGGTATCTGTTCTATGATAAACAAAGAAAAAAAGTTGAGTTCAACAATATATGTATACAGAGATATATTACTGCTTAAAATCATTTTATTAGGAGGTGTCAAAGTTAACAAATCAGACTTTACTTCCCATCTTCTTGTGAAGAAGGTTGCGTTTTGAATAAAAATGGGGGTTTTTTTTTTTTTGTTTTGAAATACACCACTTGTGTTATTAATGATGCCATCACAGTGGTTTCACAAATAGAAATAATAATAATGAAGTGCTGATTTTTGATCCAAATGACTTGCTTGATTGAATGATTGTGTCCCAAGTTCTGTGATGTGTTTTTATTTTTATATACCTTTTTTTTTAAAAAAAAATATATATATATGATGATGAATGAGTTAAGTAATGTATCTTTATACATAAATGTATACCAAAGGAAAGAAAGGAAAAAGGAAAAAGGAAAAAGGAAAGAAAAAGTATTTAAAAAAAAAAATACTGTTTTTAAAAAAAAAATGTTTCATGAAGAGCATGAAGAGCATGAATGGTCACAAGGAAAAAAAAAAATAAAATAAAAAAAATAAAAAATTATTATTATTTTTTTTTTTTTTTATTTTTTATTTTTTTTTTTTTTTGGTAAACTAGAGATATCTAGTTTAGAGTTAAGGTGATTGTAATTCCGTTCCTGGGTATATTTTAAGTGATGCAACCACCTCATTCAATGTCACTTTTTGAGCTCACCTTAT